>JAAGVU020000092.1:15411617-15427557 GCA_011763525.2 Mormyrus iriodes | reverse complement strand
AGACTGTCTGTCTCTCTTTCCTTAGATAGCGGCCGTTACGGCTGAAAAGCACTTTGTAAACAATGCCAGATGTAAGATCAGTGCTGTTTGTGCCCTGTGGGATTCGGTGGTGGCCACGACCCTCTCCAGTAGGGCTGTTTCAGCTGAATGTCTTCACGCTATGAGGAAGGGATGAGTAGCAGATCCTAGATAATGAAGCCGCTTTTTCTAAAATGTGCAGCATGACTGCATCTGCCCAGCCCTCCCTCTCTGTCTATAAAACTCTCCCAGAGCCGTAAAGGCAGAGTCGCTGCATCAGTTATCCGTCTCCACTCAAAATCCCCCGAGCGACAGCCTGTCGTTGTCCAAACATTACACTGCCACAGCATGAATCACAGCCTGTAGGCTTCCGCTGTTTACACCACTACAGTTCAGTTATATTCACTTTATATAAAGGAATAAAACACCAGGCAGACTTAGATAGTTGCGTAACCACTGTTGGGGTACAGTACAGCCAGTGTGATTTGCTTTATTAATCTAAATCCGGTTGCTCACCCAGAATAGAGATATTTGCGAAGCAAACTGATGCTACCCTATGCCCACTGATATTATTTTGGGAAAAAAATTGTTTGTTTTGCTGATAAAGGAAATAGATCACAATTACTTATCCACCAATCTTCCTGAATTACAAGCCCCAATCCCATCGTAATGGTTTGTTGACAATACTGGAAATGTGTGATGCAATTCTGAAAGACATCTGGTTGTGTGAGGTCGCTGTGAAAAGTCACAGCATGGTACGTGCTGCAGGCCAGAGAAACTAAAGGCGGTAACCCTTCTATGTCACAGGGCTGGATGAATCAGATCCACATGTATGACCCGGAGACCCACAACCCGTCCCTCACGCGCTCTGTGTATGCCACCCTGGAGGGATCATGGCTGCAACTGGCTTACCCAAGCAACAATATCCCTCGCTGGGCAGCCTTCGGCGAGCAGCCCTATGAAGCCGCCTTCATCAGCTCACGCCGCTACCAGCTGGCCAATAGCAAGGTGCCCCCCCTGACCCCCATTCTCCGTCCTGTGCTTAATTCCCGCTGTCATTTTGTATATTATAGTCAACTCCATTTTTGGGTAATAGCTTAATGGACTATAATTCTGTAGTGAAGAACTAACTCTTAAAATGCGAGTGAAATTCATGAAACTCAATAAAAGCATGGTTTTTAAATCCCATCCCTGGTGCAGAACACACACATACTCATCGTCCCCTTTTTTGCTACAGGTCTTCCTCTGGCCTTCACTTCTGGCGCGCAAGAGACTATGGAACAAGAAGTATCCCATCTGCATCGCGCTGGCTGAGGGACAGGAAGGAGCAGAGGAGGAATCCACAGAGGAGGCCTGTGAAGGAGAGCCAGGAGTAGACTGGCAGGCGGCTCCTTCCCAGCACGCTCAGCCGACTACTCTCTACCTTTTTGGGAGAACAGGAAGAGAGAAGGAGGAGTGGTTTCAGCACTTCCTGCGTGCTTCCATGAAGAGCCATAGCAGATGTGGTTCCCAGTCTGGTAAGAGTGAGCATCTGGTAAGAATGGCAAAGCTAATAATTTGATCCTCAATTTTACAATTTTATCAAATTCTTCATAGGATTCCTCTTCCCATTCCTGACCTATTATTTACTGCTGGTCTTTAAAAAAAAGATACCCAATCTTTGCAGTTAGTAGTTCCCCAACAATTTTATTGTTGTGTGTCAGCAATCACAAGGTGCCCATATTATCCAGGTGTGTCACCCCCTTGTGGCTCAAGTGAATCAGCTTTGGTGCAGTGCACTGATGGCCCCAGTAGAGGGAGCACTGAGGACATTCCCTCCCAGCTACACATGAGGGACCTGGCTGTCAGCATGAAAGAAAAGATCCTGCTTGACTACAGCAATTACATGACACACTTCATTGTACCAGCAAATGCAAGTGCTGTGCCCAGCCCCTGCCCCAGTGATGACGACAGTCCTACTGGGCAGAGGAAGGTAAGGCGAGTTGCAGCAGCTCAGCATTTCTTAGCTATTTTAGCTCAGCCTCTGTTGAAATAATACAGTTAGGGTTGACTTCAGTGATATAGACTGTTGAATGTTTAAACTGAAAAACACTTGAAAAACACTTCTTTCTGTGAAGTAAATAGCATCAAATATGTTGGTCAGTGTTTGCTATAAGGTAAACGTCTGATAGATAGCTAGGTATGTTCTGTTTAATTGCTACTAAAATATTAGTCAAAAGTCTGGACACTAGAAGCTACTGAAAATCATTTGTTTTTCAAGAAGATAATAATCCTAAATACACCTTAGGCTGCTCTTTTTGTATTCCTGGCATATTAAGGTCCCTTTATTTCAATTCATACTTCAAGCGATCCAAAATCGCAAATTCTTCAAAGTCAAAACTGTAAAAAAATATCCACCACAACTGAGGGTGACAAGATAGATCTTGTTATTTTTTTTCCTCTTAAGTTTATCTGTAAGCGTATGGAGAGCCATTCCGAAGCACAAACTGCCTGGGTCAATGCTCTTATCGGGAGAATCTTCTGGGACTTCCTATGTGAAAAGTACTGGGCAGATCTGGTGGCCTGGAAGATTCAGAAAAAGTTAAGCAAGATCAGGGTGAGTCTGAGAAGCACATTTTAGTAAAATGATGTCGAATGTCTTTTTTCACTAAGGTCGTAACAGTGTTTAAATAGAATTGACTCTGTAAAGGGGATATGATGTGGAAAGAAGTGCCTTCACAGTTTAGTCTTACACTGGTAGTCTGACATCGGTTTGAAGGGCATATATGTGCCGGTCTGTTGCAGCTCCCGTATTTCATGAACGAGCTCACACTCACAGAACTGGACCTGGGCACCTGCATGCCTCAGGTGACAAACGTGACGAGGCCCTCCCTGGACCAGCGAGGTGAGACTGAAGAGGAGCAGGCAGGGCGTCACAGGATCAAAGAGAATAAAAGAACAACACTGACTGTGACAGAAATACCACAGATCATTTTTTTTGAGAAGCTATTACTCTCTAATAATCCCCCTCCCCAACTTATGAGGAGGGTCTTTTACGGCATTGTTGGAACAGCCTCTGATCTGTGTTTAATGATAAGTGTGATGGAACAAGCCTGCTGAAGGCTGGCCTTTAGACCAGTATTTCCCAATCCGGTCCTGGGGTACCCACAGCCGGTCCACATTTTTGCTCTCTCTCAGCTCGCTACCGGGAGTTGTACGGACTGTGTGTTTAGACCCATGGACTGTCTGCGGCTCCCCGAAGACCAGATTGGGAAACAGATTCTGACAGCTCTGCTGCCTCCCCATAGGCTTGTGGCTGCAGCTGGACCTGCTCTACGTTGGATCGTTGCAGATGACCCTAGAGACCAAAATGAACCTATCCCGGCTGGGCAAGGATGGGGGTCTGGAGGCCGATAGCGCAGCGCAGCCCGGAGGCTTGGCGTATGCCAATTCTTCCCACCCCAGGCCAGCCCCACAGCGAGCATGCCAATCATTTGCTCAGACTCTAGTTTGTGTAGAGAAATTGTGGCCTGTGGGGTCACGATGTCATCATTGCTGCTGTACCTCTTGCTTGCTCCACAACCTATTCTGTCCTCACACTCTGTGCCTTTACTTCCTCACT
Organism: Mormyrus iriodes; assembly: GCA_011763525.2. NCBI lineage: Eukaryota > Metazoa > Chordata > Actinopteri > Osteoglossiformes > Mormyridae > Mormyrus > Mormyrus iriodes. Next base: position 15,423,938 of record JAAGVU020000092.1, on the reverse strand, counting down.
AAGCTGACCATAATGGGTTAAAACCAACTTTTACTTTTGGGATCTTAAAATGCTGCAATCCGAGAAAACACTTTTTGTGATGTGTGTTTCTGAGATTACTGATTCCTAAGCTATTAGTTCTTTCTCTCTGCATTAAGTGAATTTTGTCTTTATACGTCACACATTGTTCTGGTTTCTATTGAAAAAAGCAATTTCGAGATTATGTAAAGTACCACTCGACAGACAGGACACACCTACTGAAAATCATTAGTTTTTCATCAAGATAATGACCCTAAGCACACTTTGAGGTTTTGTAGTATTAACTTATAAACAAGGAAGGAGACTGAGTGCTGTGACATGACCAGGCCCCCACAATCCCCCAACCAAACCCTATAGAGCTGGTTTTGGGATGAGTTGGATTAAAGCGTAAGAGCAAGTCAGCCAACTTATGCCCAGAACTTGTGGAAACTCCTTCAGAACTGTTGGAGGAGCATTCCAGGTGGCAACATCTGGAATCCTGTTTAAAGGATGACCACAGTCTGCAGTGCTGTTATCAAAGCAAAAGGGGACTGTCTTGAAGTGTTTCAAATTTGAGACAATGAACACTTCTCTTGCATATTTGGTATGTGTGACTTCATCACCTCAGGGCCTTTTATCATGATGAATAACAGCAAAAATAGAAAAAAGAGCATTAAAAGTAAATGTGTCTACATTCTTGACTGATACTGTATTTATTTGTATAAAACATTGTTGCATATAATGCTGAAATTGTGCAATACATAACAATTGATTAATGTTTATGGACCTGTTTGTGCAGCACGAGGTCCAGGCTCTGTGCCTTGGCTGACAGTGATGAGGAGTCATCAAGTGCAGGTTCCTCTGATGAAGAGGAAGTCCCACCCTCTGACCTCCAGGGACATCAGGGAGATAGAGGCACACTGTCCGGCTCTGAAAGGTAAAAAAAAAAAAAAAAAAAAACTTTTTACATTTGAAACTAACCATGCTCGACTGAACATGTTTTCCTGGGTATTCCAAAGAAACAGCTAAGGAAAGTGTTTGATCCTCTTCTTCTCCATCATCAGCCATGGGGGAGGTCGCAAAAGCAGGAAGATACTACGGTTTGTTGACAAAATCGCCAAGTCCAAGTATTTTCAGAAGGCCACTGAAAATGAGTACATCAAAAAGATGATGGGGGAAGTGTGCAACACTCCTCTGTTGCTGACTGTGGAGGTGCAGGAGCTGTCTGGGACACTTGCAATCAATATTCCACCTCCCCCCACTGACAGAATATGGTATGGTCTTTTATTTAAAAAAAAAAAGAAAAACTCACTCTGTGGTGAAATTGCTGTCTCCGCTTTGTAATTAGAACAGTCACAGGGTGGACAATTTCTCTACTCTTTGAATGGTTGTGACCCAAATAAGCTATAATATTACAGATGTTGTTTTGCATGAAAAACACAAGCCATTTCACTGCACATAATAGTCCCCTGTAGCTTCACCAGTTATCTATGTAATACATTCATTGGACATTGTAGAACATGGACATCATTTGTTCAGAGGAATGTAATTTACATTTATTTGCATATTTAAAAAGGTACCATTTACTTCCCTTCAGCCATCTTCAGTCAGAGTGTGGGGACAGTGAGCCTAGAACCTGTCCCAGGAAGAACGGAGCACAAGGCACATTCTGTGGGCAATTTAAAGACATCATTTCACTTCACACATTTAACCTGCTTTTGGATTGTGGCATGTACAAAATCTTTCAAATCCTGGCCCTGCTGCGTTTGCATGTTCACCGTGTTTAAATTTCCTCCAGTACTTCAGTTCCCTGCCACAGGCCAAAGGTATTAGATTCAGCTAACTGGCATCTCTGAATTGCCAATAGTAAGTATACACGCCACATGATGGACTGGCTTCCTGTCTAGGGTGTACCTGTGCTTTGTACTCTATCCTGCGTGGGATAGGTTCCAGGCCCTGCCTGCAAGTTGGTCTAGGATAAATACAGGCTACATACACATACGAAAGCCTAACCCTAACTGACCCCCTGTGACTGTGTGTAGGTACAGCTTCTGCACTCCGCCCAGCCTGGACCTTCGCGTCCGGCCAAAACTGGGCGAACGGGAAGTGACGCTCACCCACATCACTGAGTGGATTGAGAAGAAGCTGGAGGACGAGTTCCAGGTAGCGCCAAGTGTAGCAAACCATGAGTTCGATTCACCTAACACATGGATACGCACTGCTTCTGAATCACACTGATACCAGTCTATTACCATCAATGACACTTCTGTATGCAGTGTTTACAAATGACAGTTGAGTAGCCTTGAGGTGGTTTATTGATCCCTACTTATGGATAAATTCAGTGTAATATTTATACCTACAGCAGCTACACTCCCTACCATTGCAGCTCACTTTCCTTTACCACTGTATTTTCTTACATCCCAGAAAGTTTTTGTGATGCCGAACATGGACGATATCTACTTGCCACTGATGAATTCTGCCCCAACCAGTGCTCCAAAGGGCGAGCAGACCCCAGCCCAACCATCTTGCGGCACCTCTGAGAAATTACAGGACAAGCCTTGTCAGGAGCGTCCTTCTGAGGGAGAGTAGTGCCCCCCTGTGGGGATGTGTGTAAAACGCATCTCTATGGCCAGTTGTGCAACATGGCATGACACAGTAAAACTGATACAGAAGTCTTGCCCTCCTGAGCATCAAGCTGAGGATAACGTTGTTGTGGTTTATATGGTTCAAAAGGTACATTCCTACATTTTTTAAGAGCCTCATCCCTTTTGCAATCCAAACACCGTGATAAGTTAAAATAACGCCCATTTCATGTTTAAGCTTTATGCACTGATGTACCCACTAGTTCACCCATATTCTTTTTTGAAATGTTTCTACTCTGCTTAGTCCTACCCAACCCAAAAATCTCAGCTCTCATTATGGCTCAAAGCCTACAGGTATTATAAGATTCACTGTGGAACTGCAGCAAGAAAATGAGAAATATTTCACAGTAGCCACTAACTTTGGGAAAGTCAATTATTCCTGAAAAAATGTATTTAATATCACTTTTACACAAAATTGTAATATTTGTTAGATGGTTTTACACTGAGAAAAGGAGACAAATTGCCAAGGAGACAGTCTACTGTCCAATTGTGTACAGCTGAATAAGTCAGTTCCTGTGAGAATAAAGCAGAAAAGCCACATCCAGGGACTGACTCTGTATTAATGCTTAACGTATTTGCAAAAAAAGCAGCCAAATGTTTATTTTTTGTTATATTACTTCATCCCACGGTCAAGATATTAAACCACAACCAGAAGACCCAAATTTTTATACACAGGACACTATAAGGCTGATCTTGAACAAAAAACTGATTCAAGTGAAGCTATTCAGCTGCTGCATTTAATGACATCAGAAAGAAAACCATCAGAGATGGAAGTGAGATACATAAAGCTAAGGCACCATTACGGGTTTACTCCCAAAGCCAGGCTCAAATTTACTTTCAAGTTTACCCAAGCAGCACTGCAATGATCCAGAGCCTGTGCCAGGAGACACAGAACCTGAGACACAGTGAATCCTAACAGAACATGGTAATAAAGCGTAAACAATTAGTCTAAACTGCATTTTAAGCTCTGAACACCGAGTAGGACTAAATGGTAGAAAATGTATTTAAAACAGGAAAAAAGCACTTTAGAAGTGTCAGCTGATCCTTTACACACATCAGAAACATGTTCATATCATAAACCAAAATTACAGCAGCTTGCATAAGAACACAGTAATACAAACTTATAAGTACGCCAATTCCCATTAAACAGACACTGATGGAACCAAATGTTTATTTTACAAGTCGTTTTTGACATATGTATAATGGTATTTTTATTTAGCACAATCTACAAGAGGCTGTCTAAATAGAACAGATGTCCCTCTAATAACCAGCTCCAGGTCGTCGGAGTTCCTAGAGGAAGGAGATGTAAAATTAAATTCTGCATAACTAAAATCGGGTCACAAAAGGTAAATGAAGAAGAGGGGCAAAGTTTCCCATCAGCACCACAGCATCCAAATAGCAGAGCAACTTAATCTTAACATTTCATTATATGCTGACGAACATTCCATTACTTCATGAAATTTCACTGGGATCTTAGACAACTAAAAACTCAGATGTGAGCAAAGAAAAAATAGTCATATTCTCTAAATGACTGCGCAAAAAATGAAACAGAGGTGCTCCTACGTTCCAATAAACCAAACATAAATGTAAAATACGATTAGTAAAAGTCAAATATGACTGACGAGTACATAAATAAGTACTAACTAGTGTAATCTCGTGATCAAGTTACTGCAACTAATACCAGCAACTGAAAAATGTAATATGAAAACACTGTCTGGTGAAACAAAGAAAAAAATTATACATTGTTAAAAACACTGCACAAGATGTTTACGTTCATGATTGCTACAGACACTGGAAGTGTGGCTGTTGCCATTGCCTAGAGTCAGTAGACAGCATCATACAGCATATTGCTAGCCCAGGAACAGATGATTAAGCGAGAAGCATTAGCACGTCTGTCGAGTACCAAACCGGGAACAGAGAGACAACAGATAATGTCCTTCTGCCGTGCATTACGATACTCAATTAATTTCTCTCCCTTTTAATGACATATATACCATTCATAGGTATAAATAGTCAGAGCTGAGAGAGCAGGAAAAATTCATTCTCAAAGCAAAATCTTACCAAATATTCTCAGAATAGCAGAATACTCCCCAGTAGACATACAGCCATCTTCAATCCCAACTATCAGCTGGACCTTGTCCACAAGGAAAGCAGTTATATCAAGTGACAGAACTATGGCCACTCATCACCTAAACAAATTCAGGAAAAACCAATGTTATGGGAAATTCACATTGAAAGAAATCCATTCATTAGTAACTGCCATTGGTGATACTAAGAGTTACACTTACCCTTCAGGGCATGGTGTGGGATATTGTAAAACTTGTGATGGCCAAGAGCGTAGGAGGTGAAGAAATTCTCACACGTTATGTTGTGTCCCTTGAGACTGGCAGTCATCTCCAGAACCACACGCTTCCCTAGGTTCTTTTCAGGAACACCGTCCACAGGTTTCCCGGTATAAACTTGCCCGTTCCAGGCATAACTTGTCCTGGCATCACATGCTGCCCATATCTTTATGACACATTTAGACTTGGCTTGCTTGGCATATACTGTTTGAAAGGGCAGCATCCCATAAAAGCGACCAGATGCTCATCCACTGTGACGTTTGGATTTGGGTTATAGATGAGTGGCAGGGGCTCCACCCACTTGTCCCAAACCTCTTTGATCACGGCCAGTTTGTCTTGGTGACGACATTCTGCATCCCACAAACTGCTGGTAGATTCGTTTCTGGATCTGTACACACCAGTCCAAATCAAAAGAGCCATGTATGCTTTGATGTCTGTCTGGGTTACCTTCTTCCAATTCTCTTTGTAAATCCGTTTCCCCTGCAAGTTGGTCATGTTTACCACTATGGTTTCGATGGACTTAGTCAGGAACAGTTCAAAGCAGAATTTGATGTCATCAATCGGGGATACGGCATATTTAGTAGGTCCTGGGGTCATCCTGATATTTTCATCTGAAAGCCTACCTTGATTCTCAGGTGGGGATGAAGACCAGGATAAGTCCCATTCTTTGATTTGAATGTGACAGCAGCCTCAGCATGGCTGTGCTCTTCATCACTGGATTCCTCCTCATCGGTTAATTCTTGGTCTGAATTATATTCAGTGTCGTCTTCAGCTTCTGATATTTCCTCCTCTAATCCACCCTCACTGCCAGTTTCCTGGCCTCTCTCCTCCTCATCAGTGTGGTTATCAAATATGCAACCAAGAGCCTCACTAACGGTATATCGACCTGCCATGGGGCTGCCACACAATGAACTGTAAGCAGGGCCTTAAAAAGAATTATATACCAAAGCTACAAGAAAAGTTCAATGTTATTGAAACAATATTGCATAATGTGAGTTATTGTATAAAGTGTGTGAATAACTTTCTGTGAGAACTGACAACACAGGTGCTGTTCCCGTGGGAGAGAGACTACTGGGCAAAGGTTCCTGTAGTGGTTGCCAGGGAACCCAAGGTGTGTCTCTCCATCTGACAAATGAGGATGTACCTCAGCTCACATTTTTACACTAATTGTAGTGTACACTAATATAAATTTATAATAAATATAAATTTCTAATGACCACCCATATTTGACCAGATCACTAAAGTTGTAGAAAAATTGTATGCAAACTAATCAAATTTATTTTTTGTGTTGAAATCCTCTTTGTGGACAAAGTCATAGAATCTTAGGTCAGTATGATGAAATCAACTACATTTTTCAGAGAAACAACTTTTAAAACGGTCAACTTCGACCGGAACACAACACGAAGGACATGTGATTCAACTCTCTGCACTATCTACCACACACTAAGATCTAAGCTAGGCAGGGCTCCAGCCCTCCGGGACTGGAGTATAACCCCCCCCCCCCCTTTATAGCTTAACCAAAAGATTTAAATTTTAAAGATTTGGCTGCATAAAGGTCTAAGGCAAATACATAAAAGCTTATCTAAATTTTAAAAAGCGGACTCAGTCAACATAAAGCCACGTAACCGTTTCTGAAATCCAGGAGGCTCGGAGGCCTACCCCCTCGCCCGATCACGTTTGCTCCCCAAATCCGTTGCGAAGCGTTTTTCCTGTGTCGGGCGATCTGCCGTCCGCATGACCAGAGTCTCCAGAACCGGGCTGTGAAGACACCGCTGGCTCGGTGTTTAGTACAATGAACTCCAAAATGCTATTCATATCCGGGCAGTACCTAACCAGAAACAGAACAGCTTCGCTACAGGTGAACAGCTTAACTTTGGACGAAAAGTAACCTTAGACAAAAAAGTCGCGCAGCCCACCACCACGCTTTTCAGCTCATCTTCCCTCTTGGAGGAAGTCGCGTCAGCGGAAGTTGAAATTGCATGATCGTCACGTGGTTCATGTGACCAGGAAGTGCTGGGTGGCCAATGAGAATCCATTAAATACAGAAGCAGAAGAGCAATTTTGGTAATGAATAGTAAATAAATGCATTGATTTTTACGATATTTATATAGCACACCGACTTGTGTATGTACTTACATCAATATGTTTATCAAAAACTGAAATTCGATACTATTCACTGCTAGGGTTACCTGCCTTGTTGACATAATTTAGGCTTGATTGAGCGTGTTGCTGGTGTTGATTGCTTTGTGACCTTGTAACCTTTACAGAATGCTGATTAATTACTGCTGCACAATGCAACCAAAATAAGTATTTAAAAGCACCTTGTGTTGGGTTTCTGCATCTTAGCTGTCTTATGTTAGCCTTTCATGTATGTTTATGTACTTTAGTCAAAGTCAGAGTGAACTTTATTGTCATCTCCACCATATACAGGTACACAGGGAGACGAAATGGTGAAGTTCAGGGACCACAGTGTAAACATAAACATAACGTAGTGCTATGAGAAACAAAACAGGACGACAATGTGCAAAGGACATACAGGATTTAAGAGGATTGTGCAATACACGGCAATGTGCAATGTTGGGTAATGTGCAATATTAAAACCTATATTAAATATGAATTAAGTGTTTAACGTAATCAAAGGTAGCAAGTTTGACCTGAGTTAGCTTTAAGGGTCAGTGTGTGGCCTTCAGTTTCAGTTTGTGGGATAAGGGGGGCTGAGGCAGTGATGAGGCAGTGTCAGGGATCCTGGGGGGGGGCAGCATGGTGTTGAGGAGCCTGACAGCCTGGGGGTAAAAACTGTCATGCATCCTGGCAGACCTGCCTCTGATGCTGCAGTATCTTCTCTTGGGTGGCAGGAGAGAGAAAAGTCCATGTGAAGGATGTGAAGGGTCCTGCACAATGCTGCAGGTCTTGCAAACACTGCGTTTGCAGAAAGTGTCTTGTAGGGAAGGGAGAGGCACCCTGAAATGCTCTCTGCTGTCCTCATTACTCTCTGCAGGTGCTTGCGGTCAGATTTTTTGCAGCTGCCATACCAGATGGTGATGCAGTTGGTCATAACACTCTCGGTGATGCCTCTATAGAACATTGTGAGGATGGGGTGGGGGGGGGAGGCTAGTTTGTTTCAGCTTCCTCAGGAAGTATAGTCTTTGCTGGGCTTTCTTAAATAAGGAGGTGGTGTTGTTTGACCACGTAAGTTCCTCTGTACTCTGTACTTTAATTAGCACAGCTCATCACTGTTTTGGAGGCCCACAATATTCTGTTATGTGTCTAAGCATCTCAGGACCAGCTGAAACTGACAAGACTTGTTACTTTTTATCAGTGAAACCCAGGAAGTTTTACTTTACTTAGTGTCCTGGACATCTTGCCACATGGTCTTGAGCTTTTCGCCATAAATATATAAAAACATTCTAAGGGCCATTTTGATACGATCATGTTTTCTAGAAAATTCGACCAAGGAAATGATTGGCAGCCCTATCATATAGGGGTGGGGAAGTAAGTGGACCCCAAAACATAGGAATAATGGTAAAAACACATAGGGCTGAGGAATACCAGAGCCCTGGAAGGGGAGGCACAATGATAGCCATTGGTCCAAAAAGATGAAGCTTGGGACGTCCCCTGTGACAAATATCTTGATAAGAGATAAGAAAAGTGTATAATAATCATTGTAATTCGCAATGAGACACACTCTTTCAGGGTGTCCAGTCTTGGATGTAACCTACATGGATGGAATAAAAAACTAACTTTGAAATTCTACACAAGTAACTTCTGACTCCTGATTTGGCTGAAAAGGATTACGGACACTGATGTCAGCATGCTTTGTTATTCATGTAAAAGGAAGTGTACATTTGATTGGCATCCATGTTGGAACACTATGAATATATTTGCAAGTTTAATACGATAGGTTTTGGAGGTGGTTGACCAGCAGGAAAAGGTGCAGTGGTAGTGGTGGTATGCTAAAGCCTGCATCGTTTGCACATAGCAGACCTGCAAGTTCAGACTTACTCCCACCTTCCCAGCAATAGTTTTTGTCAGTTTTGTATCACCACCAGAAACTGAAAGGGCTGAGGGTTCTCCGTACGGTGAACAGGCATCGTTTTCTCATGATCTCAACATAGCCAAAGTTGTTTTCTCGAGATCACAAAATAAGTTGGGAAAACAAAAGTTGTAATTAGACAAGCAAACAGCATTTGTCATGAGAAGGAGGGAAGTGGATTCCAAAAAAAATGCCATGGCTAATGCTATTGAATCTGTGCAGTTTTTTGTTATTGCATTGCTATCAAAAATCCAAAAATCCCCCCCAGTGTCCTACAAATAAGGGGGGAATTCTCCCTCATTGTGAGAAACTATTTCAACTTTAAACAGTCGCAACGAAAGTAAAACTGTATTTCACACTATCATGGTTAAACTTTTCAGTTAATCTGTGGTTCACAGGCAGGGGGAGGGATCTGTATGGATCACAGATCAACTACGGTCTGTTACACCTCTAGTATGTTTATCAAATGTGTGGTAATTTTGTAGTGGTAAAGTTGGCATTTATTCAGCTACATTAGATGCTCAAGATCAAAGCATACAAACAGGGTTCATGTGAAATGAACAACGGCAGGGAAACAAATTTCTCTAGATTGCCAGCTAACGTTAGCTGACTAGAATCTGACTGACATATCGAGCCGGTGACCTTGTTTTATTCTAAATCAATGGAAAAGGTAACAAGTTATTAAAATGATCGCTGATAACATTATACTATTGCATGATAAAAAGAAAGAAGGTTAGGTTAGTTACATTTGTGCCATTTTCACCACTTATAAACTTTAACTTAAAAAACTAAACTTTTTGAATGTTGTAGTTACTCTTTTTTATGTGTGAGGGTTACGCTTAGAAAGATTATGGCTTTTAGAGACATAGTAATGTGTCCTTATGGTTTATCTAGGCCCCTGTAATTAAGGAAAGCACAAATTAGCTGGTGTTGATTTGGTACCCACAATGTAATATATACATGCCTACACACATGACTATGGACACAAAGGTGTCTGCATCCGTACATGTGCTAGAGACGTAAAAAAATGTAGATACACTTGAGATTCATGATATGATGTCATGTGATACTGTATCAGTTCTCAAAAACACTATTGATTTTTAATTAATAGTTTACCTGCAAAGATTCATGGCAGATGGTGGTTCATTATGTGCTGTGTTTCAATCCCTACCACTAGATGGCAGTGTTGTAATCTATCTTCAGCCATTTGACTCCTCCACTCCAATGTTATAAACATAACAACATGATCTAACAGCTATGAACCAAAATGGTGGTGCACACAGGTGCAGCAGCTCCTTTCAGGTATCTTACCTGTACTATTACTCTACAAGTCCATCCATCTTTTTCCATAACTGCATGTCCTATTTAGGGTCACAGGGGGTCCAGGGCCTATCCTGGAGGCTATAGGCACAAGGCAGGGAACAACCCAGGATGGGGCATCAACGTATCAAAAGTGAACACTCACACACCATTCACTCACACACACACACACGCACACCTATGGGCAATTTTGTAACTTCAATTAACCTCAGCATGTTTTTGGACCTTGGGGGAAATAGGAGTACCCGACTAAACCCTATGACACGGGGAGAACATTGAGAGCAAGGTGAGCACAAGCTGGCCGTGAAGGGCAGTCACTTATTTTGGTGTCCAGGGAGCTGAGGGTTAAGGGCCTTGCTCAAGGACCCACCAATGTGCCCAGGCTGAGCTTGAACTGGTGAACTTCTGATCACAGGCACAGAGGCTCAGCCCACTTAGCCACACATTATAAAATATAAGATATATACCCCCAAAATAAAGAATAAAATGCTGGTACTGGAAGCAAAGAAACCAACAGCACATCATTGTTAGAGGAATATTACACAACAAAAGAGTGACATTTACAAGGAGAGCTCCAGGCCACCGTCCCCATGCGTGCTGCCATCTTGGTTCATAGTTCGCAGTTTACAATGTTACATTGGAGTGGAAGAGTGAATTGATTTAAGATAGATTACAACACTGCAGTTAAAACAACACAAACTGAACCACTGTCTGCAACGAGTCTTTGCATGTAAATTAATAATTAAAAATTGATAGTGTTTTTGAGAATCGATACAGTATAACAAATCGCGATACTCACATGTATTGATGTTTTCTTACACCCCTACTGGTAACTGCTTCATTTGATCGTACTTGTTCAATTACTTTTGTTCATTGTGTTTTTTACATCTATTTGTATATTCTTGCTGTTAATTCTTCTGTGCTGTAACTGCATAATGCAAATCTAGATTTTCAGTGTTACTAGAATTGTCCTACTGAATTGTACAAGTCTTTTTACGTATGTCTGTTCAATGTTGTATACATACACGCCAGCAGGGAACACAGGGGACATACAGAATAGGCAGGAGATGGAACAGGGAGCATAGAGAGTGAGCAGATGAGGAGAGTAGGGAGAAAGTGTCTGAACCGTTGTTCACTGAGTGATTACAATACGTTAACTATGTTCTGATGATTACTTCAAGCCACCACTTAAGAGAAGCGGCATTGGGGAAGCTAATTAAGGTGACTTCCTTAAATTTTGGTGCACATTACATAGGCCTGGTTTTAATTAATTAAATCAGCGAACAACAGAGATTTACATACGAAGACACAGCAGCTGTCCGCAACCTCCAGCACTTTATGTTTGTGGTGCTGACCCGGTGTTCATGTACTGAATGACACTTTCCATGGTCTCTGGATCGGGTCCCCTCTCCAAGCCACACTGTTTCATTTCCACCCGGCAGTGCAATGATGTTGAAAACTGGCCTCCCAAGGTGGAGAGCGAAGTGGTTGTTGGTGGTGGCCATCATGAAATTTTGAGCAGAAAACTTGCAGTCCCCACTGCCAGTGAATAGGGCATAACTTTGCAGAAGAGCCTGAGCTTCCTGTGCTCATTCTGCCACCAGTGTTGCCACCTTAGTGACTTTTTCTCAAAAAGTGACTAGCGACTTCTTGGACAAAGCCTTAGCTCAGGGCAGACCTGCGGCAAGAGTCAATTCAACATCAGCTAATGTAATAAATAGCTAGAATTAACGTCAGTCACTCCCTATGCAATTTCATTAGGGAAAGTTGGAAATACTTTTCAGGTGTTTGGAAATGGGGATTAATCTACACCATATTTTCAGAAATACACTTTTTTCTTTACAGTGTAGTGCTGCACCTGCACGAACCATCCACTGTGTCTGTCTCAAGATAACAACTATATCACTATTAACTATATCAAATTAAACGCTTTTCCATTTCCATCCCCCCTTTAACTAATAGGTTTAAGCCTTTGCATTTTCATTAT
>JAAGVU020000092.1:15379300-15411517 GCA_011763525.2 Mormyrus iriodes | reverse complement strand
GTTCTGAAGGCGAAAGGGGGTCAAACACCGTATTAGTATGGTGTTCCTAATAATCCTTTAGGTGAGTGTATATTCTTTTTAAGAATATTGAATTGACTTTTAGCAAATAATCATGTCCTTCTGTGAGGTGCAGTGTTGCTAATAGATAATCACCATTTTCCCTTGGGGTGTGAACACTAGCAAATGCACAGCCTTAGTAATGTGAATGTGGGTTGGCTATGTGCTTTACTGTACATTTACATAAGTACCTCTTTTAATATACATGGCCAGTCTCTGTGCGTGTTCATCCTGTCTGTCTGGATTCTGTACTGAGAATCTGTTTGCAATGTGTCAGAGATTTTCCTGAAGGAGAATGAAGATCCTCTCAGCAGCGCTGTCACGAGAAGTGAAAGGCAGGGGAATGGCCTGTGATAGGCCTGAGCTGTACCTATATAGGTGGTACACATGGGACTGCATTGCATTATACAGAAAGAAGTGTTTGATTAAGCGTAATGGGGTTTGTAGTTGATTTATGATCTAAATGCCATCATATTGACAACAGAATTATAGAGAGACTTTTCACAGGAAGTGTTTTGTTTTCCTGTGTTTCAGCCAGCGGAAGTTGCTAACACCATGTGTGGGTACCAGGTGATCTATAAAGAGGTAAGAACTTCAGGATCTTTCTTCTCTCGGACGTAATGTTTTCCTGAGCTAGCATTGTGGTTTCTGGGATTTTCCGTTGGAACATTTCTGCCTGTAAATATAAGTGATATTCAATGATATTCCTTATTCCATGTATAATTTTGTTTGTGTTGCTCTTGCGACCTCTGGCTCTCAAGCCTGTTTATTTTGGAATGTGTTTGAGCTGGTCATACTGTGCACCCCTCCCCCAAAAACCCCCAAAACTAGCGCCCGTCCCTCTGCCTGCCTTTCTGATGGGCCAGCTTCAAAGCAAGTGTTTTCCAACTTGATCATCTCAAGACTGTATGCTCTCCCTGTTTCCCTTCTCTCCCTCCCTTTGCTCCTTTTGGAAGCGACATTTGGGATTTATTCCATCCTGCATACCAAACCACTTTCTGATCCTAAAATCTTTCTGAATCCTTCTGCCCAAACTGCTGGTGGTGGTTCTTCAGGCATGTTTTGCCTCATGAATCCACTTGGCTCGTAAATCGTGTATGGCAGCAGTGGTGGATCAGATCTGTCTCGTGCTTCAGCTCAGAGGTTAATGTCTTTTAATCAGAGATAAAGGCCGTATTGCATCCTTAGGTCGATGTGAGGTGCGATGTGGTTGGTGCCGAATCGAATAACAGACAGACCACGTTGAAGGAGAGGGTTTTTTTATACCTTTTAACACAACGTTCTCCGTGACGACTAGACCCATTTGCTGACCCAGGCTCTCTCCTTGCAGCGCCTCCAGCTGCAGCATATCATCTACACTCGTGGCTGCACCGACGCAGTCTTTATCTGGTTTATGGACAACTACAAGATTATGGCGGGTCTGCTGCTCGGGATCCTACTTCCACAGGTCAGGAGTGTCTCCTCCTCCTCTCCTACCCTCATGTTTTCCTCCTGCCTCCCATCTCAACCACTTGTCCTCTCATCTCCTGCTCTTGTCTCCTCTTGTCCCCTCCTCCCATCTCTTCCCCATGTATCCCCCCTAACATCTTGTCCTCTCATCTCATCCTCTCATTTCTACCTCTTCTCATCCCCCTCTCCCATCTCCTCCCCCTGTCTCCTCCCATGTCCTTCTCCAGTTAGGTCATTAAAACACAGCAGCCCAACATTAGAGTTGAGTTTTCCAGTTCATTTTCAATCAAACAATCATTTTTTTTCTTGACAATAGGTTGCGTGTTTTCTAGAAAAGTTCCTTTTTACAATTTTGTATTAAGATCCATATGAGGAGTGAGCAGATATCATTTGGAAGGTTTCAAAAGTCTCAATTTTTTTTTTGTCAAATTACCAAGAGGAAGGAAGAACTATTTTGTTCTGGTGACCTGTCTCTCCAGTTGCACAAGAGAATATTGCTTTTAGCTTGGAAAAAGATGAAACAATGCTGCATATCTTTTCATGGTTCACCATAATTTTTTTTCTTTAAACCTTTTTGTTTTCTTATTAATTTCTCTGGGAGTCTTCTAGTTACTGGCAAGGAATTCTGGGTAGCCTTCCCATTAGCCACATCCCCTCAAATTCATGACCTTCTGGCAATTTTACATGGCATACCCTGCTAAATCAGCAGCCCCCCCCCACCCCAAGGTGAACTTCAGTGTTTTGTTTTTTTTTTTCTTTTCTTTTCAAATGTTTCTTGAGTTTCATGAATTATTTTATTAAAGGGAACAACACAAATCAAGGCAGCACATATGAAGCATAAAAGAGCATAGGTAATAATGAATAAACAATGATTTAAAAGAAGGGAGGGATACAACCCTAAGTACCAGGAAGTAATAAAAGATGTTCCAAATGTCTCAAAAATCTGTCAAGCTTGTTCTCTCTGATAAGTTATATCTTCTCTAAAGCAACCTAGGAGAAGATATTCTGTTCAGCTGTTGTGAAATTGTACAGGTTGTTTCTTTCCATGAGTGAGCTATACGTCGTTTGACTTCTAAAAAGCAGATTTTGTGCAAGTACCTTATGTTTGTGACCTCTAAAAATATATCTGGATAAATATTCAATATACATAATTTAGGGTTAAGAGGCATATCAGTGATCTGACCAGAAAGATCCGATAACTTTTTCCAAAAATGGAGTATCTGAGGGCACTCCCACATGCAATGGAATAGAGAACCTTTTTGGTGATTACATTTAATGCAAGTATTGGGAATATTAGGGTCAAAGTGATGCAACATAGTTGGTGTAATATGTTGTCTAGTTATCCATTTATACTGCAGTAATTTAGAATGTATGTTTACAGGTTAGGTTTGAACTAAAGAGCATGCTCCTGAACATTTTTCCAATAGTAAATTCTCTTGCAAATCTGTTCTCCACGCATGTAGAATATTATGTGATGATGCATTCTTTGATCTTTGCATTTACTTACAAACAGGTTATACAATAAGGACACCTGTCCCCTAGAGTCTAAAAATTTCCAAATTAAAATTTTATAGGGTGGACAGAGGGAAATTTCAAGCTATTACCCTGCCTGGCCAAAATAAAAGTACACAGTTGATATTTTAAAAAGTGCTTTGACGGAATCCTCTATGTGACTATGTTCTTCAGATGACATCACCATTATAGAGGTCAGATACCATAGCTATAACCTGAGCTCCCCAAGACTTTTTGCAGATTGCTATAGCAAGTGGCTCAATGGCCAGGGTAAATGTTCTGTCCTCAATGTGTGTCCATACACAAATGGGCAGACAGTGAACAAACTTCAGAGAAAGTCAGAAGCTAGAGTAAAGTTAAATGATCTTTAGTGTTGTCTTCATTCTCATGAACAGTTTGTAAAACTGAAATACAGAAAAACATAGTGAACAATCAGTGATTAGTCCTATTTAGAAAACATATACACGATAATGTAAATTATAGCTACGAAATTATAGGCATACAAATATTATACTCAAAGGTTGTATAAATAGGTGCATATAACTTGTATCTAATGGAAACAGCTGTCATTAATTGTTAATTGAACCTCCGCAGCATTTCTGTGTAAAGAAACCAAGTATTTTAATATAACACATCAAGCACGTTTTATGAACAGCTGCGCAATAGTAGAATCGATTATGTATACGAATTCAACTCGCAAGCCATCCTTTTCCAAGGCACAAACAGTGAGAAGAAAAGATATGAAGCAGAAGCTACCAGCTAAAACGCATGGCACACTACAAAAAAAATCACCAGCAAATGTCATGTGACTAAATTGGCCTATCCGAACAATAGCTGGAATCAGGCAAAAAATACAGAATCCCCCTAAACGCCAGTAGGGGGAGGAAAAGCGCTACAAACAAAGCACACCCTCATAGAACATGATGGTAAACAATAGGGAAGACCGGGTGGGGGTGAAGTTAAATGGTGCTGAAGAAAGCCCATTAAGTTAAAGATGTAGCCTGTGGATTATAATAAAGAAGCCAAATTCAACTAAGAAATCTTTCCCCTACACCAAACCTTTGTAGGATACCAAATAAATACTTCCACTCCCATCTGTCGAAGGCCACTTCGGCATACAATGACAGAATAGCATTATTCATGTGGCCAGATTTTACAAAAAGTTAAATACTATTTGAATATTGTGAAAGCCCTGCCTTCCCTGGACAAATTTGTTCTGGTCAGAATGAACCATTTTTGGTAAAAGTCCCTATAGCCTTCCAGCTAATACCTTACAAAGAATTTTAAGATTAAGAAGCGAGATTGGCCTATAAGATTCACAAAGAGTCCGTGATTTCCCTGGTTTTTAACAGTAGTGTGATTACTGCCATATTAAGAGACTGAGGAAGGGATCTACAGTTGAAGGACTTTTGGTACATATCCAGTAGAGGTAGTATTAGTTTAGTCCGAAAAGTTTTATATATTCCAGTCAGGATCCCATCTGGCCCAGGAGTCCCCCTCCCTTTATATTGCATATAGTCTCAGACAATTCCTTAGTCGTTAGGTCCAGCTCCAGGGAGGTCAGAGAGTCTTCGTTGAAGGGTGCAAAATTTTTAATAAGTCCAGAAATTCCTTTAATTTTTACAGAGCTGGCTCTGAATAATCTGAACTGTAGAAGTTATTATAGAAACTTGAGAGCCTTGATAATTTCTTTTGGATCAGTGGTCTCCACCCCTCTGTTTGAATTGCGTTTATGGTCCTTTCAGCTTCCAGCTGTTTAATACGCCAGGCTGAGAGCTTACTAGCTTTTTCGCCTTGCTAATAATGAGATTGACCTTTTAGATTCCTCATTTATGGCTCACACATGTTTAGCTCTTAGCTTGTTTAGCTCTAATAACTGTAGGGAGAGGTTTATGAAAACCTGTTTTTCCTTTTCTTTTTTCAAGTTGTTCCATGGGGTGGCCCGGTGGTGCAGTGGTTAGCACTGTCGCCTAACAGCTCTGGGACCTGAGTTCTAATCTCCACCTGGGTTCCATATGTGTGGAGTTTGCATGTTGTCCCTGTGTTATTTTGAGGTTTCCCTCCACACTCTACCTACGTGCCAAGGCTAATTGGAGTTGCCAAATTGTCCATAGGTGTGCGTGTATGAGTGAATGGTGTGTGCATGTAGCCTGTGATGGGTTGGCGTCCTTTCCTGGGTTGTTCCCTGCCTTGTGCCTGTAGCCTCCGGGATATGCTCTGGACCTCCCGCAACCATAGGATAAGCGGTTACAGAAAATGGATGGATGGAAGTTTTTACATTTGCCATGTAAAAGATTTATGTTTAGAGTTTCTGAAGCTTATCATCTGGTATCTTAAAAAGGCTTTGAAAGCTTCCCACTGTATAGCAGCAGATATGCAGGTATGGTCATTATTATATTCAAAATGTCAATTTGTGTCCCAATGACCTTCATGAATACTGGATTCCTAAGCCAAAATGACTGGAGGTACCACCTTGGGGAGTAATGCAAAGAGTCAGGCATGTTCAAAATAAATGAAACTGAAGCATGGTCCGAAATTCATTCCAGCAACGTGTAATTGCAGACGCTAAAGTAGCAGAGACCAGATAGTAATCAGTTCTGGAGAATGTCTGGCAAGTACTTGAATAAAGAGAAAGTTAGCCGATCAGGGTATTCTCTTCTCTACATATCAACTGAATTAAATTCATTGATTGATGTACTGCAGTAACACTTTTCTTGTCTGATGAGAGTTATCTGTCCCAGTGGATCTGTTCATCTCAGGTTGGAGTGCATAACTGAAGTCCCCATCTATGATAAAATTGTCCAGCAGAGCAGCTAGAGATAAGAATGGGTGTCTAAAAAAAGATGGGCTGTCATCATTAATTTGATAAACAGTTTAAACTTTGGGACCTGATCGCTGCATGATGCGTTGATTTCACTTTAAAAACAATAACTCATGAACCCTTTGACACATCATCATATACGTATGTGGAAAGAAAATAGGCCAGGGGAGGGTGACATACTGGGCTTATGTCTTAGGCCTTAGGCAGGAAGATATTGTTTTGAATACTATGTGTCCTTTTTTCACAGCCAGCCTGCACGTAGTCAGTCTCACAGGCCTTGAGTCCTTGGAGACATGGGCAGCACAAGGGGGGTGAAAGCACCTGCAGGAAGCGATTCGATATTGTCTTGACTGGCTGAGATCAAGGTCCAGAATGTTGTAGTGTCAGAACGTAGCTGCAATATGTTATATGCCTTATATTAATCAGCATAGCGTAACCCATAATCACCCATGTACTTGAATTAATCCTTCATTGATTTGTGTATCCATTATCCATATTATCCATAGTATTAATCGAACAGTACCCCCATGGAAAAGTAGTATGTTTTGAGAGTAGGGCAGACGGGGCAGATGTTAGGTGTGGTTACCCCAATGCCAAAATAGACAAATAGAGGTAGAGAATTATGTTTGTTATATGGGTAAACTTGGTTCGTTGGTGTTTTGTGACCAATTTAGCAACCGACTTAGAGGGCCTTATCGGGAATTGGACATTATGGTATAACAACTGGCTGTTGTTTGTGCTGTATGTGCTTGCAGCAGAGTGTGCTGCATTGCTGAATAAAGGAGAGAACTTTCCTCACCATCTCCAAGGTCCAGAGTTTAATTCGAATAAGATTAATTATTCCCCATGTACTGTCAGAATTGCAAGGTGCTGAACTTGACGGCACTGATTGTGGTATCACTGTGTACACAAGTGTTTGTGAGTAATTGTATGCGTAAAATGTTGTATTATTCATACACTTTGCTTTCTTTGCTGAATCTGATAGCTTGCGCAGAGTTCCACACCTTGCTGAAACGGTCCAACTCGGCTTATTATAGACAAAACTCCTGTTGTAGCCTATAAATAACAAAACGCATTCTATTTATTGGGAAATGATTTACTTGATGTTTTCACAGTATTTATTCCCAAATTCCCCAGCTTAACTTCCCATTAAAAGTTTCTAGAAATTTACCAGAAATTTTTCTCCCCTTAGCAACCTTAGTTTGTAACTGTTTTCTTGCTCAGAATTTATCTCCTGCAGTCAGTATTTCTGAGATTTTACTGGTTCATTTTCCCTGTTTTGCCATGATATGGGTGGGGTTTGGTTAACTGTTACTGTTGTAACTAACTGACCAATTGGAGTAATGGCCATAACATGTACATACAAAATGTTTTCCTGCTACAAGGTGGTTATGTTGTCAGGGTTTTTTTAAATTGTTTATTGATGTCTGAGACCATAAGCGGCAGAGCTCTGATTCCATAACTTAAATGACTTTTTGTGCGGTTTGTCTCTGGAGCTTAAAGTAGGAGTTTGTGGCTCCTTATGTAAGGTCTGTTAAGGTTCCTCTTTGATCTCATCGGGCTGAGGACACCATCAGGAGTCATGGAAGTGAGGTTCCCCCTGCCTGCCATGTGTGATCCTTTGCTGGTGATGCTTTTTTGGCAGGTTGGACTGAGTGTGAAGCCCATCACCACAAGCATGGAACACCAGCCAGTGCCTCCCGACTTTGGGGGGATTGGAGCTCTGTTGTGTGTGGGTGTGCCTGGAGTTTACTTACGGCTGAGAATGTGCTTTAACACTAAAAATGCCTTTTCCCACACCAATGAACTTCAAAATCCTTTAGCCACCAAGCAAGACGTACTTTGGCATATGCAGTCCTTTTCTTTGCGCTAATGTTCAGTGTTAGCAGCGTTGGGATAATTTGCAAATCCTACAGACTATTTACAAGTTAATAAAACTGTTACATACATGTAAATGTGTGTGCAGACTTCCAGTGCCCTCCACTATTATTGGTACTCCTTGTAAAAATTAGCAAGAAGGGTTCAGTTTGCTGAAGTGCCTTCATCTTACATGGGAAAAAATGAGAAAAATCTGAACTACTGAAACAAGTTTATTCAAAGAAAAACAAATCCCTCAGCACAAAATAAATATTCATACAAAAACACATGTGCCACAATTGTTGGCACCCTGGGAAATCAATATGAAACTATGTAACTGAAGCATGTTTCCTATTTAAATTGGACATTCAGTTCATTGGAGTGTGTAGGAACTTACCAGCTGAAATCAATGACTTCCTGATTAACTGGGATATATATGTGAGGACACAGAACCAGATTCCCTTGGTCAACCATCATGGCAAACAAAAGAGAACATTCACACCAAAGGAGGGAGATATGTGTTGCCCTTCATAACTCAATTATGAGGGAATGGTTACAGAAAGCTACTCACCTGAAAAATGCCCATTTGGACGGCAATAAAAAATGCTCATCAACTGGACCTGTGATAAACTTGCCTGGAAGCGGACCCAAGTTCATTATACCCCCACCTTAATAGGAATCAGAATCAGCTTTATTGGCCAAGTATGTTAATCCACACGAGGAATTTGGCTCCGGCCGATGGTGTCTCTCCTCTGCACAGGCAACAGACATACAAATATACATACATACCACATACAAAATGAGCATGTTATTTATGGACAGTCTGTATATTGTATGTATATTATGTACAAACAAGAATATACATATCAGAATATACATATACAATACAAGAATTAAACAATTTGGCTCAAAGTGGCAGGTGCAATGGGCTCCCCATGACGCATAACCCCCATCTCTTGCAGTTCTTCGGTGTGATCGTGAGTTGGCTGTACATTACCCGGGTGGAGGACGCCATTACTGAGTATGGCTACCAACAGGATAGCCTGCTCCAGGAGAGGCAGACGCGGCAGCAGGGCAAGCTGGCCCGGTGTTGTCGGTGTTTGCCGGAGCTGGACTGATCCCCGGTCTGACTTAGCCTCAACATAAACGTCTCTAATCTCCTCCTGCACATGTAAATATTTACGCACCTCTGTAAGGGGCACTGGTGATTTTTAACATGGAAATACAGTTTGTGCTTTATAACAAGGATCGGAGCCCACATTTATTCTGATGCAGGCTTATTTTTGTATTTTTTGTCTTTGTGGTGGGTTTGGTTTTTTTCAGTCTTTTATATTTTAGTTCTTTTCAGGCGTTCATTAGCGCTCAGAAGTAATAAGCCACATGTTGGCGGGTCTTGAGCATGTGAACAGGATCCAGGTGCCATTTAGAGTCCCTGTAAATTTGACAATTTTGTAATCTACCACATTTTAAAAAGAGCATACACAGCGGCACTTACAGGCCTCGTCTAAAAGCACTCCCATTTGCGCTGTCAGCAGCGCCCACAGACATCGGCGAGGAGTGTCTTGATTGGTGTCCTTTTTAAATGCGCTTCATGCTGTGTGTGGGCAGAGGGTCCCTCCCATAGAAAGAAGTTTCTGCTGCCTCTTCTCGGGCAGTGCTCTTCACAGCAGTTTCTAAAGGGACTGAGCCTGGTGAGGATGTGAGTGAGGTTTCCGATTTAGTGGAGGTAATTTTTGCATACACTGGCACTCCTCAAACATCAAAATGAGTCCTACCTTCGGGAGGGCCACAGGGTTGTGTGACACAAGAATGGAGTTCCCTGCAACATGTACCTATTGAGCGTGGATGTTGCCACATCAAACCACATCTGCCTCCAGTAACAGTGTATCCCATTATACCCTTTTTTTACAAGCCTGCTTATTGCCTCCAAGTCAGACCTGAGCATGATCCTCTTATCAGATGCACTGGTCAATGTGTTTCCAAGTAACTGCTGTGCTTTGGAGAGCATGAACTTTGGTGCACTGTAATAGCTGTAATATCAGCACTATAAACTGAGTATCTTTATACTTTGGAGGCCATACTCGTGCCTAGTGCTCTGTTTTTTTTCCTATCCAAGTTGAGTATGCCATGTGGGGTTTTAGCCTGTTCATTTTTACGTCTGCTTTTTTGTCCTCAGTGACTGTTTGACATGTAAAGGTGTATTATGAATGTAAGAGAATGAAAGATAAATGTTTCCTCTGGGATGTCTCCGTGAGCTGCCTCGGGAGATTCTCCCTTCCTGCTGGCTGTCCCTTACGGTCATTGGACAGAACGTGTACTTCTCCAGGTACTTCCCGACCACCCACAGTGGTACCTCCAAGGTCTCTTGCTTTGTCTGCTTTGAGCTCTTTTCTGTACCTTTTGCTTTCCTGGCCTAACATCCCATATTTGAATTTTGTAACTGGGCACCTTGCCCCGCCCACCCCATCCTCATAGCCCTCCTTAAATTTGTCTGTTTTCTGGCCAGATTATTGTTCTCTTCCTGTGAGCTTGTGCTCCATCTAAAACTCCCACAAACTTTGAAGCAAATTCCCTGTCAGCGAAATTCTTGCAGTAACTCCCAGTGCTAACTCACTCACTCACATGTTGTTAATGTAATTATTTAAATAAGTTTTTAAGCTATAAAAAAACTTTTAGTAAAGATTCTTCGGTAATGCTTTGAAACGGTGTCAAATATCCGAACTGACAGGGTGCCATCTCCTTATCACATAAACATTTATGTGCCGAGCATGAGGCTCCACTCAGGGGGGCCCTCAGCCTTATCACTGAAAGACATCCAGCACAAAACCTTATTATAGGGGGCGGTGTATGGTCAAGATCAAATATTAGCTGCGTTTAAGCATCAAGCTTCAAGGACCCAACATGGCCGAAAACCGATAAAAGTGTGCAGGTTTCATACAACAGCAGCAGCAAGACACCGCAAGGAGATCGCCCCGTCCAGCATCGCCTCATCCTAACTCAGCTAAACCCTACATGGGCACCGCACAAACCGGTGAGGCAAAGCAAGCTGCGCATCAGCTATCTGCATCTTGAAGCTATTAAGAAGAAATTAGAGAATAAATTTTGAAGAAAAGCACTGACTGTTTTTTCTGAAGGCGGGAAATTGTTAGTATGGCCCACTTCTGACAACCAATAAGACATTTGTTTGTAATCATGATAAATACACCGTTAAACTCACCATCCTGTGATCAAGACAGCTAAGCCAGCATACCTCACGTCTCTGCAAGCATTGGAGAACACTCACCCGAGTTCCCTCAACCTGACATGGTCACCGCCATCTCTTGAAACCGACACTCTGTGGTACCCCCTGCAACAGCTAGCGTTACCTGCCTCAGCATAGGTGTGTCCACCAACACCACCGCCAAGCCCTACGTGAGCTCACTGGTCGGCTGCAGCTGCTGCGATTCTGCATGACAACCCAGGCCTCGTGGGGATATCGCGGGGGCCAGATCCGGAAGCGACTCTGGCGATTGATGAGCTGTGCACCCTCTTCGAGGGACTGAGCCTGTTGGATGATTCTGTGGACGGCTGCATCACAACACCGGTCATAAACATAATTAAAGGGGCTCTGGCCTGTATTCTGGACCGGATAATTGAAGAAGATATGCAAGAAGACTCTTAGTTGTTCTGTAAATCACCCAAGCCAACGACGACACTCATGTCTCTATGATCCCGATGCTTTTTACTTTTATAACAAATTTGAAAACGTGTGTAAGACTCTGTATAGACCATGGCTAAAAAATGTCATAGCAAAAGCTGTCGGAATCTTCCATCCACAGCTGCTGCCTGTGAAAGTGCAAGGCGTTGTTGAAGCACTAATGTGTGAACTCAAAGACAAAGTCAATGTCCATGAAAAAATGCATTCTTTAAAATGTGGTGATGTGGGTAAAGAATACGAGGTGGCTGTAGACGCTGCAATTAACGCTTTCTGGAACACGAACCAGATGGATCAGTCTCTGGGTAACGCTGTAAATGGGCTACCGGATACGGAAGTATGATGGCTGTTGTGTCTCACTGTTCAATAACCACTGTGTGCGATGTAACATTTTTGTTGATTCGATAGTGCTTATAGCCAACAGTAATTGGCTCATATGTGTACGCCTTATTCTAAATCTTTTTATGCAAATAAAAATGAGCTGCTTTTAAAACGTGTCATTATTGTTAGAGGTCCGCGATGGATAACAAGGCCTTGCAGTGTGTGTATTACACGCCATCAAACCCTGGGTCGTTTGGTGGTCCAGACAGATTATACAAGTCTGTTAGAAGAGTCCTGTGTACATAAATAAAAATCAAGTAGCGACATGGTTAGCCGGAGAAAACGACCTTCCTGCATTTGCAGTACATCGTTCATTTCTATTTCACCCACAAACTCAGAATCTAACCCTTGTACATTATCCATAGCACAGTCCATAGCATCTGGTCCATTTTCATTCAAGTTATCAAGGATCGTAAGTAGGGGTTAATTTCACCATTCAGTTCTGCAATCAAGCGAAGCAGTTCAGTATTTATTACCACATTGGCTCCGCCGTCGTCGTCTTATAGATGACCCGTCTGCATCACCCCTAGAATGCTGGCGCTTTTCAGACATGTCTGGGGCTTATTCTTTTTTTTTTCAGGTCTCTCAGATAAATGCATTAATAGGTTACAAGATTGATCCTGTATATGGTAACACAAAAATTCCAGATGTGCCTCCCATTCAGCTTGTGTAGCCCATCTTGTTGGTGTTGTCACAATATTCTGCCCGGGTGCTAGAAAGTCGTCATCATCATCAGAATCTGTCGAGGCCCGCCGTCTGGGTTCGCACCCCGCTTGTAGATGCCTCCTGGAAATCCACCGAACCACGTTGCGCTTGACCCGCCTGAGGGTTCAGCATGTCGGTCGACTCCTGGTCTATCCTCGCTTCAGCTTCAAGGGCGTGCCGATCAGTAATTCATCATCACAGGTGTCTTGGGACAACATGAAGAAAATAAGTATTTACACAATTTTAACAGAAGAAAACAGCATGGTAAGGTTTGTGAAACGCCACCCCTCACCGTCGAAACTTTCCGCTTCAGATCATGCTGTGTGTGTACGGACCCTTCACGGTTGTCTCGGAAAACCATCGTTGGTGTGCTTAATGGTCTGTCATCAGTTTCTGTAACGTCATGAACATAATACATTCAGTCTTTACAACATTTAAAACAGTAACAAATAATATACAAAATAACTATGAATGTGAACTCACCGCTGTACAAGTCCTGTTCTCCATCGTAGTCATCATCCCGGTTACTTATTTCGTTTGACAGCGGAGAAAACTCTTGTCAAGATAAGCTCTGTATGTTTTCACAGTATCAACATTTTTTAGCCTAACAGATTTTTTTTTTTGTTCAGAAATACGGCTTACCTGGATATAATACCATTTTCCAACATAGAGCGGAGTTTATGCCTGTGATCGTAAAAGACGAAGCAAATCTTCCACTCTTAGTGTTGTCTAATATTTTAACACAGGCTGTAGCCTCCTTTAATAGGATAAGACTGAGGGCCCCCTGAGTGCGTATGCGTTTATGTGATAAGTAGATTTGACACTGTTTCAAAGCATTACTGAAGAATCTTTGCTAAAAGTTTTTTTATTGCTTGAAAACTTATTTAAAACCGTATATTAACAAATACCGATAACGCCTTTACCCTTTAAAGACTAATGAAACCATAGAATGACATGCTTTAACACGTTTGAAGGAGCTGATGGCTGCGCATTACTGGTGAATCTTTAAATAAGTATATTAACAAAGGGTTTTTTTTATTCTTTAAAACTATTTTGCTATAAGACATCGTTTAACCTATTATTGTTAGCCGGTCCGAACGGACGCTGGGACACATTCACGCGTAAGGCTAAAAGTTTTTATTTCTTAAAAACATGTTTAAATAATCACATTAACAAATATGGTTAATGTTTTTACTCTTTAAAAAGTAATGAAACTATAGAAAGAATTATTTTAACGCAGCCGAAGTGGTGACACGGCGTTTGGTTACTTGAGTTCAGGAGGAGGGTGCCTTTCGACAATAAAGGGGGCCAGCGCAGCTCGGGGAGCTGGGGCTGCAGCAGCTCAGAAAAATACTCAGAACTCAGAGAGCTCTTGCTGCTGCTGCTGCTGTTGTTATGCTTTGTCGGAGTTTCAATACTAAAAACTTTTTAGTCCTTAAAAAACTTATTTAAATAATTACTTTAACAAATACAGCTAATGTTTTTTAAAAATATCTAAACTATTTCCTATAACAATAACCGCTTAAGGACAAGGACAGAACACATCATTAACAGAGAATCTTTACTAAAAAGTTTTTAACCCTTAAAAACTTGTTTAAAACAACACATTAAACGCTGGGGGTACTTTTATTCTTTAAAAACTAATGAAAACATTTAAACAGTTAAAATGGACAAAGTGGCAACTCTGCATGGGGTTCAGTGTGGAGGTATTTTCCTGATAAGGAGACAGGCCTGAGCAGCTCGGGGGGGGGGAGCTGACACAGTTTCAGCATTACAGGACACGCCCCCTAAAATAAAAATTCATACATTAACATGCTTAGTCAGCATATTTTTTGCGCCGCCTATAGTGCCATGTAACTTCTCTCTGACATCTGACCTTTGAAGAGCACAGTCATGTCATTTGGAGTGTCACCCATTCTCACTCTCCATGTCACGTCTTAGCACAATTCAGGTCTCGTCATGGCCGTGTGCAGCTTCATTCCAGCCTTCTGCCAGCTGCTTCATTGGATCACAGCACCAATCCAATTAGCCACTGCCACCTCCCCCTTTGGGAATTGCCAGCAATGGCCTGTCCCCGGCTGGTCCCCTATGTTTATGCTTCTTTAATGAGCCTGACTCTGCAGGCAGCAGGATGCGGCAGCCTCCCCCCTGACCCCAGGCCATGTGCTCTTCGTCCACTGACACCTCCAGGAGGGGTCGTCTTTTATATCCAAGCTTACTGAGGTCATGGGTTCAAGAGCTGAAGTTTGGAAACTGCATTTGGAGCCACCATTAAATGATGTAGGAGTCATCGCTTTTTTCTGTTTTTCTTCTAATCACACTTTCTTGTGGACTGAGACATATTTGTTTTTTGTAAAATCTTGTCAATGTCCCTAACCCCCCACCCTCAATGGATGGTAAGATTAAAAGAAGCACCACATGTTTAAGACCCCAGTCAAAGTGTGTGCTGAAATTGTATTGTCAGAGACCTGGCAGTAAACGCAGAGTTTCAACCCATATTTTTCTAACTAAACTATTTTCAAAGGGTCTTCTAGTTATGGGTGCGTACATGAGTTAGCTGGCATAATACCGTTCGTACATTCATCATTACATTTAGATTCATTCTATATCAACAAACATACAATTGTTAAACTGATTGTGTTGTTTCAATGATTTTATGTATTTGTGCATCTTTGTACAATTCTATACTGTAAAAAATACTGTAATTTTTACAGTAAAATTATACAGTAAAGTATTGTTTCATGGTTTTACAGCATTAACACAATGCATTCTGGGACATTAGATGGCTACAGCAGTTTACTGCTCATTTCACAGTAACGTTTTGGCACAGAGAACAGGCATCGGCACATTTTTTTTTCTCTGGATAAAGTGTTAACCAAAGTTTTACTGTATATTAGCTCCAAGAAACCAGGCGGGAGTGAATGATGGCTGACGTTGGCAATAGTGAGTTTGAATTAATGTTGATTTTAAGTGCAAACCAAGGTTTTACTACATATATGCTCTGAGAAACCAGGCGGAAATTAGTGATGGCTGGTACTGGAGAATGCTGAGTTTAAATTAACATTAATGTACTTGTATACTGTGGGCTTACTGCATATTTGCACTGAGAAACCAAGAGGTCTAATTAATGCTAATGTTGACACAAACAAGTAAAGCTTTTCTACTAGTTGTAAGCACCACTAATTTTTTTCTTATACAAACAATCATGAAATTATTTAAAAAATCTTTTCAGTAATCACTGAAATTTGAACTTCGAATTTTGTTAATGCATAGTATGATGTTAATATGATGGACTTGTAGTAAATTACATTTTTTTAATTGCAGTATTGTGTTTTAATTCCAAACTTGATTCATTAATAAGTTGTGATGCAAATCTTTGTCATGCTTTGTTACAATGTTGGCCTGGCCAATAGTTAACATACTTAAGTGGTTTAGCATTCTACATAGTCCATATTAAAGAACCCCATGTCAGTTTTACTTGGCTATAGCTGAGCTATAGTTGTTACTGTTATTGTTAACTGTGTAAATTTACACAATCTGTAGATAAATTCACGTGGATTTATTGAACAGCTGTTATTTAGATTTAAACGACTTTAAAGTTTGATAAGCAGTTGAGGAAAAAGGAAAGATGATTTTGCAGTTTTTCCAGAGAAATCCTACAAAAGAAAAGGTGAAGTCAATCGTGTCAAGGTAATGCCACATTTCAAAGAGAAGGTCGATGCCGTGAAGTTGATGTAAGTGTTTATTAGATATCCTTTTATAGTACTAATTTCAATCTCTGAATGCACACACTGTGTCATTAATGTGAGCCTTTGCAACCCACCTATAGATGTGAATGAGTTGATGTCTTTGCCAGATTCTCCAAGGCTGATTGTTCAAGGTAGAATTTATTAATTTCTGTATCACGACACTACATATTTGTACTGCAAGGTACCTCGTATAATTGCTCTTATAAATGTTCATTGATTTTAGGTGAGACACTTTTTGATGAAGTGGATGATAAGCATTGAGGGTCAGGTGGAAATATCTCCACATCTAAACTTTGTGGCAGGTCAGGCAGCTATCTTCACATCATTGTACACTTTTAATCTTCAATATCAGGAAATACCAGAAGCTTCCTGCACCGTGGAATTCATCCAAAGGTAAATCATTACTATGAAATATAACATAACGTCAACAGCATTTACAGATAAGAAACTCAAAATTTTGAATTACATGGAACTGTAGTTATACATTCATAAGTATAATATACAACTCAAATGAATTAAATTGCTCGAGCTGCTTCCCGCTTGGCTTGTCGATACCTGTCCGCTGCTTCCGGAGTCCCACAGGCTAACCAAGCCCTGAAGGCGTCCTTCTTCAGCCTGACAGCTCCCTTTACCGCTGGCGTCCACCACCGGGTTTGGGGGTTTCCGCCACGACTGTACCAACAACCTTACGGCCACAGCTCTGCACTGCTGCCTCAGCAATGAGTGAGTCCTGGAACATGGCCCATTCAGGCTCCATGTCCCCTGATTCCCCCAGTAGAGAAGAGAAGCTCTGCCGGAGATGCAAGTTGAAGATTTCCCAGACAGGGGCCTCCGCCAAACTTTCCCAGCATACCCTCACTATACGTTTGGGTCTGCCAGGTCTATCCGGCATCTTCCCCCGCCATCGGACCCAACTCACCACTAGGTGGTGATCAGTTTACAGCTCTGCTCTTCCCCTCACCCGAGTGTCTAAAACATATGAACGCAGATCCGATGACACTGTAATGTAAATACAGATTTCAGTATTTAAAACATGACATTACTGGGTATTACTGTATATGAGAATTACAGTAAAATACAGTAAATGGAAAAGCTGTGAAACTGTGAAGGGAAATGTGTGAAGCCACGTAAAAAGGTAGACACAGCATAGGAAGAGACTGACCTGATGTGAGACACGCTGGAGGATGAGTCCGAAGATGGTGGAATCGCGGTGAACCTGGCACCTGAGGCCAAGGTCGTCGCATTGCCAAAGTCCTTCCTTATCTTCCAGCAGTCCCGGGAGCAGGTGCTGCTGCAGGGGCTCAAGGGCCTGAGGGAGTCCTTTGACCAGAGAATGCGAGTTTCAGAGGAGCGACCACCACAGACTTCATGCTTGGTGATCACTGAAAGCCTAAAAGCATTGCCTACACCAGCCTCCAGAGGCAGTCCCTCAACAGTTGCGGACCATCACCCTATACCCATGACCCCACCTGCCTCTCCAGGGCCCTGAGCAGTACAGAGTACAGAGATCCAGCGAAGGCTGGAGGGCAGAGCCGAAGATGTCCTTGTACCAGGCCGGGTAGGACTTTAAGAATTACCTCCTGCGCTTCAAGCATATGGCCTGAATGTGGCAGTGGCCAGAAGAGGACTGGGCATGTTACCTGGTGTCTTTGCTCACTGGAAGGGCACTGGAAGCCAACAATGGATGAGGAGAAGTCTAACAGCTATGCTGACTTGAAAGAGGCTCTGCTGGAGAAGTTTGACATGTCTCCAGAAACGTACCGCCAGCGCTTTCAGCTGGTCTGTACACTGCCAGATGAGAGACCCACCGAAATGTTCCACCACTTAAACAGGCTCTACTAGCACTGGATCCACCTAGAGGTGATTGGGAAAATAGATCTGCAGTACATGAATGCACGTAAGGGACCTTAGAGTAACCTCAGGTAAACCCTGCGGCACAAGATAGACTCAGACCAGAGGTAAGCCTGCGGGGGCTGGGGACACCAATGGTGCTGCTAAGGACATTGTGTGTTTTTAATGCCAGCCAGGGCATAAGGTGTAGGTTTGCCCCGTGTGCAAGCCGAAATTGACTGGGCTATGTTATGTACCGAGAAATGTGGCCATTATTAAGGACCTGGTGAACCACAGTCCTGTGCTTTATAATATAACAGTGAATGGCACTCCCTTAAATAGCAGGAACCATACACTGGGATTAGTCTGGTAACCTATGAGTTGCATCACCCAGATAGTGGCAAAGATAAGCAGGTCTACCATGTAAATCTTTTAAAGGAATGGAAGGATCACTGTCTCCCAATGTTCCAATATTGCTGGCACAGAAGGTGGGGGCGATGGACATGCTGGAGACTGACCTGACACCCTGGTGGGAAGAGGGACAAGAGGAGCTCTGTCACCTACCACCAGCATGAGCCAGGGGGCTGAGGCACCTGTTCCAGGGCTTTCCAGCCCTGCTGTTGCCTACTCCAGGCTGGAGAAGGTGCTCCAGCACACCATCTATCTGAAGGACCCCACACCTATTAGGCACAGGCCCTAAGGGTACCTGAAAACCTGATGGAAGCGATGAAGGCAGAGATCAGCACCATGAAGGAGCTATGCGTGATCAAGCTGTCCACGAGTGAATTGAGCAGCCCCTTTCTCATTGTGCCAAAGATGGATGGCACGTTACAGGTCTGCATAGACTTCAGAAAGTTGAATGCCATCTTGAAGTTTGACGATTATCCTATGCCCAGGATTGAAGACTTAATAATAATAACGCCTTTCACAGTTCCAAGGTCACTTTACATAAAAATAAAACAAACAAGTAAATATACATATAAATAAATACATTTAAAAAAATCAATAATCAGTGCAGGAGGGAGGGACAAGGAAATGGTGAAGGAAAAGAAATGTCTTTAATTCAGATATAAAGGAAGAGAACAAAGAACTGTCACGAAGTGATTCTGGAAGAGAGTTCCATAGTTTGGGGGCAATGGCACTGAAGTTGCCACGAACTGGGGAAAGTCTACTGCATGGAATGGCAAGGAGACTATTGTTAGAGGATCTGAGAGAGCGAGAAGGTGTGTAGGGAGTCAAGAGTTTACTGAGGTAGTAAGGAGCAAGGTTATGCAGAGCTTTATAAGTGAGAAGCAATATTTTGAATTTTATACAAGACTGAACCGGTAACCAGTGTAGCTGAGCGAGGATGGGTGTAAAGTGAGAGGAACGTTTAGTGTGAGTGAGAACTCTGGCTGCTGAGTTCTGAATATACTGAAGCTTTTATATAGATTTCGCAGGGAGGCCAATGAAAAGGGAATTGCAGTAGTCAATATGGGACGTAATAAAGGCATGAACCAGAGTTTGGGCATCAATATTGGACAGAAATGGGCGTAGATGAGCAATGTTACGGCGGTGAAAGAATGAAATTTTAGAGATTTTATATGTAGGTCAAAGTTGAGTTGTCAAAGAGTACGTAAGCCAAGATTTCTGAGCAGGTTTTAGAGAGACACCATCAAAACAGACAGAGAAACTGGAGGATTTAGATATTAATGATTTTGAGCTGACCAGTAAAACTTCAGTTTTTTCAGTGTTGAGTTTGAGAAACTTTACCTGCATCGAAAGCTTTAAATCGGAAATGCAATCAGTCAGTGTACTGGGAAGGGAGTCAATGCAGGAGTGCGTACTGAGATATAATTGAATATCATCTGCATAACAGTGAAAGTTAAGGCCATATCGGCGAATTATTTGACCAAGGGGCAGAATATAAATTAGGAAGAGAAGGGGCCCGAGAACTGATCCCTGAGGGACACCACTCACAACAGGAGAAGTGGAGGACTTGTGAGTGGGAGTAACTGCAGCAGTTTTGAGGGCAGAAGGGACAGAACCGGAAGAGAAACGGGTGATAATCAGTGATGCAATTGGAGAATTGATTATAGAAGAACATGCCTTAAGTAGAGGTATAGGGGCAGGATCAAGCTGACAGGAGGAAGGATTAAACTTTAGGAAGAATTCGGAGACAGCGATAGTCAACAGGTGTAAAACAGGAGAGTTTAGTAACTGGAGTAATACAGTCATGGGGGAGAAAGATTGAGAAGTAGGAGGAAAATTATAATAGATTTGGTTAATTTTGGCATCAAAAAATGTAAAAATGCCTGGCACTGCTCAGCTGTCTTGGGGCATGCGAGGTTTGAGGAGTCTAACAGTCCTAATGAGTGTTCGTGGTCTAGACTTAGCACCACTTATGATGGAGGAGTAGAAATTTGAGCAAGCAGTATTTAGGGCATCCCTATACTTGTGGATGTGCTCAGTGTATAAACGCATGTGCACGGTGAGACCAGTTTTCTATAAAGGGGTTCAAGATGCCGGCGAGTGGCCTTCAGTATGCTGAGCTCAGGGGTGAATCAAAGACAAGAGCGAGTGGCTGAGATAAGCCTAGTCTTTAGAGGAGCTAAATCATTAGGCAAACCAGAGACAGTATCATTATAGAAGGAAACCATTGTATCAGGTGTAGAGAGTTTATGTAAGTCAGACAGGGAAGAAGATAGAAGAGAACCAAAGAAATTAGAATTAACAGAGCTGATAAGTGACAGATTTTCTCCACAGGAGGAGGAGTATTAGTGTGAAAACTGCATTTAATAAGCTTATGATCTGAAATACCAGAGACTGAACCAGAGACGGAAACATCATTCAAACCACTAGAACACAGCAAATCGAAAATATGACCATGAATGTGAGTTGGGAAGTTAACATGCTGTGTCAAATTAAAACATTCTAATACTGGCATGAACTCAGATGAGTAGTAGCAGTTAGTGTCTACATGGATATTAAAATTACCAAGAACAATAATGGAAGACCACAGAGATGAAAAAACAGTGAGGAGTTTATTGAATTCTGACAGGAAGTTAGCAGCAGTTTTAGGAGGGCCATATCATACCAACAGCATCACCAACGGAGGGGAGGAAACAACCTGAAGGGCAATATATTCAAAAGTAGTGACATCAAAAAATTACAGTTCTTTAACTTTTAGCGTAGATCGATAAATGACTGCCAAACCTCCCCCTCTTCCAGTTAAACGTGGTTTTGATAGGTAGTTATAGCCCGGGGGTGCCAGCATGTTCAAATGTAAATAGTCACCAGGTTGTTGCCAAGTTTCTGAAATGCAAAACATGTTTACTTTCTTCAAAATAATGAGGTCGTTGATCAGAGAGGCTTTGTTGGTTATGGAACGAGCATTCAACACAGCAAGATTAAAGTTAACACGACCAGGAGAAAAGGGTGCAGATGGATTTGGAAGAGGACGAAGATGGTAATGAGTTATTCATCAGACGGCATTAGTGCACGCCAGTGAACACGATCATATGTCCATACAATCGGGATCGACACATCAGAGCCATGAATAACCGAGGGTCCTCTTTTTGAGTGGCGAATGTAACAGGGCCGGCGGGAAATTCCAAGTGACTGGTACAGGTTAAACGATACTGAATCCAAACTGGTATGGCGGTGAAGACGTTTAAGTTAATTCCGGGAGTATATGAGCTGCATTGCCAGGTAGTAAAAGGAACATATGCAGCA
This sequence comes from Mormyrus iriodes, assembly GCA_011763525.2. Lineage (NCBI taxonomy): Eukaryota > Metazoa > Chordata > Actinopteri > Osteoglossiformes > Mormyridae > Mormyrus > Mormyrus iriodes. Next base: position 15,389,748 of record JAAGVU020000092.1, on the reverse strand, counting down.
AAACTCCAGGCTGTACACTTCAACGAGTAACGAAGCTCAGATATCATCAGTACTCAAGACAAAAAAATAATAAAAATGCCAAATAACAACACCATGCTAAACAGACAACGCACATTAGCTAACCCAAAACTCATTACTCAGCACAGCAAGAAATTTTGAAAAGCACAGGCAGATAAACCTGCCCTTTCAGCAATCCAAACTGGCGATGGCAATGAAGCAAGGGGGGGAAACTCACTCACCACAGCTGCAGTCACAGAACAGGAGCAAAAGAAGAGGGCTCATGCAGGCAAGAAGCAGGTGCTTTATAAGTTAACAAACGACCATGTTTAGAAAATGTCCAACAAAACAAAACAATCGGTGAGAGGGCAAGTACAAAAAACAAAAACGCTGGTGAGAAGCGGCAGCCAAAACGTGCGCAGCGTACTCTCAACCGGAAACAATTGATGACCAATGAGAGAGTGGGTCGTCTACTCAACTTCCTGGAGAGGATCCCAAGTGGACAAGGTGGAGGCAATAAGTAAGAGTCCCCAACCGCAGATCAAGAAGCAGGTGAGGTCTTTCTTGTGGTTGTTATGCTGGTATAGGAGGTTTATACATAATTTTGCAACCATTGCCACCAACCTCACAGTGAAGAGCAGCCGGAACCCGGTGCAATGGACGGAGGCATGTGAGGTGTTCCTCACTTTGAAAATAGACCTGTGTTCATCACCTGTACTGAAAAGCCCTAATTTTAAGAAGCCCTTCTTAGTCCAAGTAGAGACATCAGGGGTAGAGCTTGGAGCGGTCCTAACCAAAGGAGAAGAAGGTGAAGAAAACGCTGTACTCTGTCTGAGCCGAAAACTTCTCCCGAGAGAAACAAGGTTTGACATATTTGACAGCTGGGATAAGGTTCTTTTCATTATAGGCATCCTTCTTTTTACACCAAACCCACTTTGACTGGAACCGTGTTCTATGGTCTGATGAAACAAAAATTGAACTTTTTGACTATAAACAGTCAAAGTTGTAGTAACATTTAACAAACTCCAGGCACTTACATTTCTGTATAACTGACAGAAAAGGCTTTTTTTCTAGCATACATTCCAAATAATCTGTTGCATTATTATCCTGATACACAGCACCACCTTCAGGGTACAATGTATGAACCATTGGGTGAACATGGTCCTCCAGAATGGTTCAATAGTCCATGGTAGTGATGCACCCATCTAGAACAAGTAGTGGGACTAGGAAATGACATGATATTGCAGCACAAACCATCACAACTGATTCACCCCTGTGCTGCACTCTGGGTACGCAACAGTAGAGGGGGAGAGCCATTTTGAGGTGGCTTACCACCCAGACTCCGTTTCCCAGAATGCTCCAACAAGACGTCAGCAACAGCAAAACACAAACCCAGAAGACAACCCAAACATAACAAAAACAATGTGATAATGTAAGTGTACAATAAAACAAAAGTACAATTACACTAAGTGTGTGTATGTGTGTGTCCAGGTGCAAAATATGTGGCATATGTGTCCGGTGTCGGAAGTCGGGGCCCGAGTTGGAAAAGATCCCAGCATGAGTAAAACTGAGACACACAGGGAGAAAAAGAAATCAAAGAAAGGGAAAAATAAAGTTAAGCGACAGCTGTACCCCCAGGAGGAGCTAGAAGAGCTAGTTCAGGAATACTCCTACTAGGATGAAGGTCAAGCCCCCGGTGTCCGTGCTGTCCTTCCAGCATGTGAGATGCCATAGGATTGTAGCAATTGTAGCAGAGCATCTGGACTCGTTGAAACACTCGCCTGGGATCCAAATTTCTCACTACCGCACACGCAGACATACGGCTGTATGTACCAGTAGATATACATTGGAAAACAAAAAATGTGCAGCAAGTAAGGGCCTTAGTCGATACGGGGGCGGAGGCCACCCTAATTCATGGAAACCCCAGGAAATTTAAGGGAACACGGATGACTGTTACAGGTTTGGGGGGGCGCCCCATAGAAGCAGTCCAAACCAAAATACGATTGAGAATAGGACATTTACCTATTAGGAAATACAATGTGCTGATTACACCAATTAGATTTGGTGAATGCTTTCTTTACTATTCCCATCCCACAGGACAGGCAGGATCAGTTTGCATTTACATGGGGGGGTCATCAGTATACTTTTACTCGGCTACCCCAGGGGTATTTGCACAGTCCAACAATATGCCATAGAATTGTAGCGGAGCATCTGAACTCGTTGAAACACTCGCCTGGGATCCAAATTTCTCACTACATAGACGACATCACGATTCAGGGTGGGTCAGAAGAGATGGGGCACCTGATAGTGCACCTGAAGGAAAAGGGGTGGGAGAGTAATCCTGCCAAGATCCAAGGACCCAGTGGAGTGGTGAAATTCTTGGGCATTCTGTGGATCAAGGGGGAGAGGGAAGTTCTGCCTAAAGCAAAGCAAAAGATAATAGTTTGCTACTCCACAGACTAAAACAGATGTACAATGATTTATTGGATTGTTTGGGTATTGGAGGCACCACATACTACTGGTGAAACCAGTACACATGGGGACGGTGAGAGAGGTTCCCTAGCCCCAACATGACACCCAATGAGGGGAAGGGGGTTTTGCCTCCACAAATATCAGTGGGGAAAAAGTGTGGGTCCAACCACCTGACGGCCCACTGAAACCAGCAGAGGTGATAGCCATGGGAAAGGACAAGACGGTTGCGGTCATGGAACCGGGAGCAGAGGGCTGGAAGCACGTCCCAGCCAATAAATGTTATCTGCAGGAGAACTAACATGTATGTGAGTTTTCTTCCCCTATCTGTATGAAGGAAGGGAGATGGTGGTGAAGCTAGGATGGCTGTGTTGGGGAATCTGGTCCACACTGGCAGTGACGGCGACGGTAACCACCCGAGGGGCGGAAATGCTCCCTACCTCCTACTTTCGGCTGAGATGGAGAAACAGCACTAAGGAACGACAGCAGGACAACTACACCTGCCCTGCGAGTCAAACATGCCCGGTGATACGTCTGCTATCAGCCGACGGAGGTACCCTGTGTAACTGCCAGGGCTGCAACAAAGGAAAGAACTATACCAGTGTTGGTGACTGATAAACAACCACCTCAGATAAATACAACCCCTAGCGTAAGCATGTGTGTTTATATAAGCTACTCTAATAAGCTTACTGGGACATTTTAGCATCTCAAATACTTATAAGAATGAACAATGGAAGTGAATGGATAAATTTGACTAAATGGATGAATTGGACTGAATGTACTCTTACTATGCTGCATGCCAAAGTACAACAAAATAATTTTCAGCAACTGTTTAGGTCTGGTAATCCCTCAGCATGGCGACAATTCTGGAATGTCAGTTCTGGGTTATGGGTACATGTGAATCCAGGGTCAACTCAATGTAATGATTCCATATGTTCGGGAAGCTGGGAAATGTATAATGTAACCACCCGCCGGACTGTTTGTAGATTCCGTGTATTGCCTGTTATAGCTGGGGGCGGTTACTGGGCTTTATGGGTAAAGGGAGAGTGATTGGACACTACTACAGTAATAACAAAACATATGACTTACGTGATTGTGATGTAACAGATTATGGAAAATCACAAAGTAGCATAGTTTTGGGGCACTTGATCCCAGGTATTTTTTTATTTGATTTGTGCCCGAGTGGGGTGTGTGCCTGGCCAGCTCGCTCACCACTCCTGCACAATTGTAGTAAAAACCAAAAAAGTATAGTATAAAGGAGGGGGAGAACTCAGTGCTTGTTGGAGTTCAGCCGTGGGATAGAGTGCGCATCGCCCGGAATTTTTCGGGAACATGTGTTGGTCTCCTGCTAGGACTGAAAAGGGCTCCCCAGTCTGTGCATGGAAGGTGGGTGATGATAGCACATCCGAGTGTATATAGCTTCGCAATCTCATATTGGAAAAAGGCAGTAGTATTAGTGTGTGTGTTTTATGATTAACATTTACTATATGGTATAATCATCTGATGTGTGACGCATATATCTTCTGAAACTGTGTAGAAGGGGAGTATATGTTTAAGCATAATCATTATTATAATAAAAGCGTATTATTATTATTATTAACTGTAATAAAAGGTATATTAGAACCTAAGCGTGCCTATTTGTTCCTTCGAAAGCCCTGTATCCCCCTCTCGTACTAAAACATGGTCTGTCAGTGGATGTGACTCACAGTGAATCTTTGGCCAGACTCTATTGCTTCTGGATGGGGATTGCCTGAGTGTTCGCCAAGAGGAGCTGGAGGTCTCAGCATCCTTGCTCAGACTGCTCTCTATGTGACCCAGACCTGGATAACCAGTGGAGGTTGAATGGATGGATGGATGGATGGGTAATTATCAAGAAAGGACATGACCATTTCCAAAGATGGGGCACCAGAATTGATTAAATGAACACTGAATTGAGCTAATTGGCGATGGAAAGAAGCACCTTTGTAAAGCTAGATGCATTTACAGTATCCAGCATGCAGTCAAGGGCCTGAAACTGGACACCATTATCCAGTGCACTATCTGAGGGCCCAAAACAGAAAGTTGTTATCCAGCATGTGGTTAGGGGACCTGAAGCTGGACACTGTTATCCAGCACGTAGTCCAGGGGCCTGAGGCTGGATGCTGTTATCGAGCTGTAGTGTGGGGGCCTGAAGCTGAACACTGTTATCCAGTGCACATTCTGAAAGCCGAAGCAAAAATCTGTTATCCAGCATGTGGTCAGGGGGCCCAAAGCTGGTTGCGGTAATCCAGCACATACTCTGGGGGTCCGAAGTCGGCATCCAGCAAGTAGTCTGAGAGTTTGAAGCTGGTGATTAACACACCTAGGATGGGGGGGGGGGGGGTTGGTTGTTTCTTAACATCTTTGGCAGAGGAAAACACCACTGTAACAGGATTATCAGGGGCCCCTAAGTTCTCACAGAAACCACTTCAAGGAGTGAGAGGCCAAAGAAGCAGAGGATATGTAAGTCCTTGGGCCAGCAAAAATAAGAAACAAGGAAGGTGGTGGCACTGTACTGAGGACTGTACAACTCATGACAAATCGGGGGGAGCTACTTATTGAAGGCACCCAGCTAATTTTACAACAGACACTTGGCCGTTTGATGATAAAAAGCATTTCGGTGAGTCTATGCCATACATACATCTGAGAGGAGGCATTTAGAAACCCCCTAAAAGCTTGTGCTGGTATGAATCTCTCAGGAAGAATAGCATGTTTGCTGCTGAGGATACCAATGCTACTTGAGCACCTTCGTCAAGGAATGAGTAGCAGAACTCCATCGGGAACTCAAACTAGCTACCTTCAGCCTCATCGAACTGCTGCCACATTGCCACCTGATGTTGTCTGGGTTAATTCTCTCCTTCTAGTTGTACTGCTGATGCTGACCCTCTCCTCTCCTGTTAGCCAACGGTGTTGATGTGGCATGTTTCTATTGGAGGGTCTCCCTGCACCCATCCATTTAAGCAGGGTGCTGGATGGCATCAACGAGCAAACCCACAACCGAAAGTGAGATCTTGAAATTACCAGGAAACTTTTTCGGGGAGGAAGAGGAGGATTAACTTGTTTGGCGGCAGAGAGACAGAAGCTTTAGGCTACTGGGTGAAAACCATGAATATCCAGAGTATGTGAGATGTGGGACGCCATGGGAAATGTTTATTATGGCTCTGTGACATGAGTCTGAGGGAACCTCATGGTGCAGCTAACCTATCCAAAAAAATCTTCCAGAGGCATTACTAGTCTACATGCTAACAACTAAAGCAAATTGGGCAAAACCTGAATTAACCCTGCTCTCATATATGAATAGTTAAATTAATAGTTTCTTACAGGGTATGGTTCAAGGATTAAAGTATTGACAGAATAAGCAGGAGAGAACACTTTCACAGAGTGAGGAAAATGGCTTTTAAACAAACAGTGAGTCTTCCCGATAAGTGTAATGGCTTCTTCAATGTACCATCGTTCTGGTCCTTGATTATTTCTTTGCAAATATTAAATGTGTTCTTAGCAACATCACAATTACAGAAGCTTTGACTTGGCAGGCTTGGGGCCATGTGCATGCCCTTTTACTTTCAAATGATAATTTCAAAAGTAATTTTAAACAGGCTGTGTTGAGTTCTATTAACTAGGATGTGTCTTCACTGGCCAGTGTCAATGGTCAGTTCCCACAACAAAACCTTGACACCTTGCTCTGTGATTGGTAAATATTCATGTACAATACATCCAACAAAAAATATATTACAGCCTTCATTTAATTCTGAAATATTTAAACAGTGAAAATGCCTTAGAAATGGTACAATTTGAACAGCTCAAAGTCCTCATCTAATTAGGAAGACAGGCATCTTCTACATTTGCCTGTGCAAAGTCTGTAAACACAACAACCTGCTGGAAAAATGTTTCCCCCAATAGACTCCTAGCCGGAAAACATCCACTCCGTCATTGTCAAGGCCCAAAATGTCCCAAAAATGGCACTAATATGGGGTTCCTTGCCAAGCCTAGAAAACAGATCCTCTCTTCCCACTGTGAAAAGTGGCATTACTGAGTCTTCATACTGTCTGATTTTCTGATTGGCAAGATTCTTTTTTTTGTGACCTGTGGTCCAGTCTTTTTTTCCTCAATAATTGTCCCAAAGATTTGGCAGCATATTGCTCCCCCTATGATAAAATAAAATTTGCCCAATTTCTCATTACAAATCTTGTTATAATGAAAAAAAATGTTTCATGGAGGTTCAGTGGTATGTACACTCCTGGGTAAAAAAATGGGCCAAAGTTTAATGTTGTGCAGTTAGGGTTTGGCCCATTTTTATGACAAGATACAATGATAGAAGTGCAAACTGGAGATATACAATGTGCAATATCAGCAGTTAGTGCAAACAAATGAGCAGATGTGCAAATAAAAAGAGTGTCCAGTCAAGGTATCAAGTTGTTTGTGGGGGGAGGTGGGGTGGAGGATCAATGCTATAAGATATTTTTGAGCACATTGACAGCTGTGGGAATGAAGTTGTTCCTCAGCTTAACACCTAAACTCCAGCATAGAATTGGATGAAACTTTGTGTGGCTACTTGTCAGATATAGAAGGATATGTATGGGTCCCAGGATGCAGTGCTGGAACCCTATTGTATTTACTAGTCTTGGAATGGAAGACATATTATGCCTTATTACAAAAATTTGAGCAAATAAATTTAATATCGTAAAACTCATAGTTTTTGCACTCAGACACATCATGTGTGGATGGCTTGATGCAGACTCATCTCCAGCATTAAGTAAAACTTGATCAAATCAACATAAGCTGACATATCTGATACTGTATAAGGAGAAACATTTTTTTTTTAATTAAATATTTTAGAAAGCCTTTCTCGTTATAATGAGATTATCTGGTATCTCATTATAACAGCACAGAAGATACAAGCATGAGCACCCCGGCCTTATCTTCTATGCAGTGATATGATTGTAGTGAGCAGTTTAATGTAGGAACTGTCTTCTTCTACACACACCAAAATCTGTGAATTATCTTGAGCAACCAGGTCATGATTTGTAGTAAGAAACAATACTGTTGAATTTTTCAAATGTATTTTTTGCCACTTTAATTAGTCAATGCCACCAAAATGAAAAGTACAGTCAGCATTGTTTGAACCATGAGAGTGAAAATGCTTAGATATATTCTCAAAATGTCAGTACAAGTATGCTCCTGAGCTCCAAAATTCTGAATTATAGTCAGTTCCTACTTTCCTACGGTCACTGACTGAATGATCATTTTTCATTAGTAAATTGATACTTATTCATGTCAAAAACACCAGTTTCAACATTACAAGGCTCTACATTACAGTATCTAAAATTTACTGGCAAGAGAAAGCAATCGCATGCACATGTACTATCTTCAGTGTAGTGCTCAATCTCGAAAATGGAACCTAAGGTTGATGCTTTGCTCTCTCCCATCCAATGCGCAAAAAAAACAACAGGGAAGAAATACACATAACCACTCATTTAACTTTCAATCCATGAACCAAAGTCAATATCCAACTCAAATTATAACAAATATATTTTAGGCTCCTACATTACCAGCCCCTAATTATTATGAAGATGCTTGAAACAATTACTAAAAACATAAATTTAAATTGAAGGAGCCTACCAGTTGCATTAAAACTTAACAGATATCTGAATGTCACTTTCAACTAAATAATGTCTTTGCCTTCTTTCTTCTTCTATAACTTCACCTTGTCCTCAACAAGGACTTGCTTCAGAACAGCTCATCAACCGTCTTCTGCTTCCTGAAACAAACAAAGCTTTGTTATCAGTTGACAAAGCTCATTAGTCTTGGTCTTCACCCAGACTTGCCGAATAAGGCCTTTCCTGTCAGACAGTCTTTATTATCCGTCCAAGAGGCCAGGATTTTCTTGGGGAGGTATCATCCACAATCAGCACCACATCACCGACCCTGAAGTTCCTTCCTGCAATGCACCATCTTTGATGTTCTTGAAGCTGTGTGAGATATTCTTTACACCAACGCTTCCAGAAGACATCTGAGAGGTACTGTACTTGTCTCCATCTACGACTAGCATACTGATCATTCCTGTCAAACACTCCCGGTGGTAAATTAGGCTTGACCTTGAGTAGCAACAGGTGATTAGGTGTTAAGGCCTCTAGATCATTTGGGTCAGAAGAAGCCTTCGTAATAGGCCTGCCATTTATTATGGCCTCTGCTTCACATAATAAGGTATGTAAACCTTCTTCATCCAAAGCTTGCTCTTTTATAGCGGTATTCAGAATTTTTCTTACAGAGCTCCCAGCTTCCCCCATAGTGTGATCCTGTAGGTGGATTGAAGTGCCAAAGGATACCCTTGTTGACAGTGTTTTTCAATCTTGCTAGTGTTCCATTCTCTGATTGATTTCTTCAACTCATTATCGGCTGATGTGAAATTGGTTCCATTATCAGAATACATCTCCTTCACTTGCCCCCTTCGAGCAAGAAATCTTCGAATTGCATTAATGCACGCACCTGTGTCAAGCAAAGATGCGTCTTCCAAATGTACAGCTCGTATTGTGAGACACGTAAAGATGATGCCAAACCTCTTCACTTGAACTCTCCCTCGCCTCACAAGGAATGGGACGAAATAGTCCACACCTACCCAAGTAAATGGTGGATTGTCTGGAAGAACTCTGTGCTTCGGTAGATCAGCCATAAGCTGCTTTCCTGCAGGTCCGTGCAGTCATCTACAAGGGGTGCACTTAGAAAGAATTTGTCTGATGGCACCACTTGCCCCTGGAACCCAAAAACGCTGACGAAGCTCAGCCAACATATGATTCCTTCCGGCATGTCCTGTAGTTTCAGTATGTGTCTCAATATTACATTTGTGATATGCAAATCCTTTGGCAGTATGGCTGGCTATTTCCAACTGTCAGGCATTGCTGCTTGACTCAACTGTCCACCAACTCACATAATTCCTTCTCGAATCACAGGATTTAGTTTGCCGAGACAGCTTCGTTTCCCTACTCTATGTTTTCTCCTTAGCATTGCCAAGTCATCTCCAAATTTTTCGTCTCTGGCAGTATTTTACAATCTCCAATTCCATATTATCTAGATCTTCACAAGTTATACCCTTTCCTTTGTAAGATTTTTTGAACTTGTTCATTTTGCTTTGAATGCCTCGTTCCACTTCAGCGTTACCCTTTTCGTCCATCGTACTTAGTTCCTTTCTCTTTGTTTTCAGTTCCAACAGCATCTCCTTCCACCTAAGAAACCAGGCAATGGCACGTTTTAGCTTCATCCAGGATGAATAATAGTTCATCATCCGGTCCATGGAATCTTGGGGCTCCTTTACTTGTATGGTGTGTACTTTGGTGACTCGTTTGACCTCAGGGTCGGCAACGTCTAACATTCCAGGATCTGGATTCTTCAGCCACTCATTTTCTGAGCAGTGCAAGAATTTCGGTCCAGAAAGCCAACTGCTATTTTTTAACCCTCTGAGGGTGACATACTGGGCTTGTTATGTCTTAGGCCTTAGGCAGGAAGATATTGTTTTGAATACTGTGAGTCCTTTCTTCAAAGCCAGCCTGCACGTAGTCAGTCTCACAGGCCTTGAGTCCTTGGAGACATGGGCAGCACAAGGGGGGTGAAAGCACCTGCAGGAAGCGATTCGATATTGTCTTGACTGGCTGAGATCAAGGTCCAGAATGTTGTAGTGTCAGAACGTAGCTGCAATATGTTATATGCCTTATATTAATCAGCATAGCATAACCCATAATCACCCATGTACTTGCATTAATCCTTCATTGATTTGTGTATCCATTATCCATATTAACCATAGTATTAACCCTCTGGAGTCTGAGGTCTCTTAGCCAGTTTTGAGGTAGTATGACATGCCCTGACATTTTTTAAATTTTCACCTATCCAGAAAAAATTTATCCCAAATTGCTTCATATGCTTTTATTCAGCACAAACTCAGCACCAATAATCTGAGACCATTTAGAATATCA
>JAAGVU020000092.1:15352656-15379200 GCA_011763525.2 Mormyrus iriodes | reverse complement strand
TATATATATATATATATATATATATATATATATATATATATATATAGAGAGAGAGAGAGAGAGAGAGAGAGAGAGAGGAAGCAGCTTATATCATATGAGAGAAGTGCTCATTGAATTTTTGTGCATGAATACTAGCCAAGTGTCATTTCCCTCGCTGTTTAGTTTGTGTTTAGAAGGTTATAATGTGGCTTAGGTGCTGTTATTGGCTGGGTTTTAACACCAAGTTTAATAAAGTTTAATTCCTGCCCTTACAGGCGACAGGCAGCCGCCTAGGGCACCACCTTCTGAAGGGGCACCGACTTGCCAGCTAATTTCCTTTTGCCTCAGATGGGGGGGGGGGGGTGGTGGTGGTAATGCTCGCTTAGGGTGTTATATTGTTTAGGACTGGCACTGCCTTAGCTGACAACAAACAAAAAGAAAATGTAAATGAGAAGAGCTTTATTGTGATTTTGGTCGTTTTAAAATACAGCAGGTTGCATGTTAGTGCAGAGTACGAGACAAGCAAACCGATGTGAATATATGACACCATCTGGCATTAGGCAGAATACAAATCTGACGTCAATGTCACCAATGTGGTAATTAGGCCATGGTGTCATCTAGCGACGATAAACGACTTTGAGCAGGACTTTACTTTCCACTGAAAGTAGTTGGCAACACTGTTTGCTGCTGAGGTAGATCCAAGCAGTGGCATGAGGACCTAAATTCCTCAGCCTCTTCCAAATCCTTGTCCCCAGCCATCGGTTCAGTTCTTCCTCTGCCATCATCACTACCTCTTCTCGAGTTCCCCGGGCTTGGCGACGCAACTGCCATGTTGGCAGTGGACCTAGTTAACTGAAACCAGGGGATATATACACCGACACACATGTACGGCAGCAATGCGGGTGACGGCCATCATGCCTCGTGGGCAGAGTGACCACTTGTCCCTATTTCATACAGCACAGTCCAGTTTTCCAGTCCTCCATCGGGACTGCAATAGTGGGTGCTCTCCTTTTAGCCACAATCCTCCTTTTTTCCCCTCCCCTCTACCTGCCTCCTCGTGAACTAGTAAACACCCCCACCCCTGCACACATATTGCAGAAGCTGAGAACAGCCGCACGTTATCTTGAGATCATCCCGATAGATACAGTGTCTCTAAAGCAAGCCATATCCTCTGACACAAGGGAAAAAAAATTAAATAAAAATTTCTCATTGATTTGTTGTACTCCCATTTACGTGCAGCAAAGTAACAGGGCTTTTACTTAATCCAGACAATTAACACATTGCATGGGGATTAAGGTGAAACAAGAGACATGTTGTAACTGATGAATTTGAATACTTTGCCAAATTTCAATTTCTGTCTACTTGGGCTTTTAAAATGTTTTCTGTTTGTATGGGAAATCTCTACTAACTCAACAGCCTGATTTCAATTTAAAGGGGTCATACACATCTAATAAAACAGGGTTACAAGCACCCAAAAATGTTCCAGTCTGCAAATTCTCTGCACAGTTCCTGGCAACATTTGCTGCATATATTCCTGCTTAAAATGCATTAACTATAGACGGCCGTCAAAATTGCTGTATAATAATATTATATCCAGTTTCAAGACTTTAGTCCTTAGGTTCTTATCAGGGGGCTAAAGCACCAAAATGCATCTGGGGGAAAAAAAAAAAGTTTTATACCATCTGTGGCAACAACAAAGGAAATATTGAAAATCTATATTAACAATAGCAATTCTGCCAAATATGGAATGACTAATTCCTTGGAAAATGTGATATTACAAAAAATTTTACATGAGAACAGGGAATCCTACTGGTTTGGATGTGAGATGTAGTGGGTGCAGAAAGCTAGTCTGTAAGTCATACACATTCTGCATAAACAAATGGGAAAAGTGAGCTAAGATTCTTTATTAATCTACAGTCCATTTTAGATTATATTAAAACACAGAAGCATTTATTTCACATGAAATCACAAAATAATACATTAAAAGAATATAGCAGGCTAACCTTTCAAAAAAAAAAAAAAAAAAAAATTTCAAAATCTGGGATCTATTTGAGTCTTGAGGCAAGCATGAATACCAAGGTGCAGCACTAAACTTTGGCAAGCTCTTCTTGGAGGACTACACAGGATTTAGGAGGGGGTTGCTTGCCATCAAAAAGCCACATCCATTGAGAGCAGAACTGCCCACTTGCCATGGTCCCTCACAGTGTGTAAAGGCTCTTACAAGAGGGGTGGGGAGAAAAAAAAAAAAACCTGGACAGAAACCAGGTAAGAGAATTAAATCAGGATATAATATCTTTATATATTCAATGAAACTTTTAAAATTAAAAAGAGAAAAAAAAAACAAACAAACATTGAGCATGTTCCAATATCGTTTAGTTTGAGACAAAGATTAGTATGAATTTGGTATTCCAAGACTGAAAATAAGACATTCAGAAGTTGTCCATGTGATACTCTGGTCCAAACTATGTTGCCCTACTCGACTAAGGACTGCTCAGACCGGATGAAATGTGGTGCACAAAGGTAAGTGTTAAACCTCTTCATAGTGTTCACCAATAACATTTCTTCCACAGTTACATGTTCAATGCTGGGTACATTGCCTAATAATTCCCCCCCTCCACACAAATGTGCCCTTAAAACTTCTCTAGAGAGTGACGAGTACGATGTATTAATGTACGAGTTCTCGATTCCTTCACTGGACAATCCATTTGGATTTACATAGCCCCTTCTAAAGGCCGTGCAGGGAGACTGTCGAAGCTTTAAAAGTGCTAGCTGAGGTCTTTGAAGAAACAGCAGTGAGACAGCAGCAGTAGCTGTTCTAAGGGATAGAAGAGTAGCCAGCTTTGTGAGGGGTTACTTGAGCAAGGTCCACAGAGTCTGCTGAACACAGGCCGGATTATGTGTCTGAGAACGCTTTACCATATCACTGAATACAATTACCCAAAACAATAATATAATAAAATTCCTGATAACCATCTCCGCATGAAGTACGACCTCAATTATAGATTGCACTGGTTTGATTAGGTTTTTCCAGTCAAGTTTTGTTAAAACTAAAAATGCACAAAAAAGACAATGTTAGTCTTCAGTGACGGCCTGTGAAGAACCCTCCTTCTCCTTTAGTGTCACAACGATCCACTCTGTGTTCACCAGCAGTGATGAAGATGGAAATGATGGAGGCCATCCTCGGTCTGCCAACTGGGCCTGGTCCAGTGTTCACTAAATTACATAGACATGTGTTCTGGAAGAACGTAGGAGATGTCATCCCAGGGATGGCGGTACAGACCCTGCTTCAGTCTCTTCTGGTCAAGGTAATGTCCTGTTAGGGAGGGGGGTACAAAAGTAACAGAAGGGACAGTTTATTACCTCACAGTGTAAGTGATGTCCTCAATACACAACAAATCCTACTGAGGAAGAACTTTCTTAGATCAGGTCGCCCATGTGACATTACTCACCGATAAAGCCCATACTGCGGCCCAAGACAAAGATTCCATTCAGAGCCCCAATCTCCACAAACTCATCTGCCTCGTCCCTGTAACACAGCCAATGAGCCACAGCCTTGAGTAATCAGTGAATGCAGTGTAATGAAAGGGAGTCACAGTGAGAGGGAGCAGAGTTTAGTAAGTTATAATGCAAAGCAAACTGATGCTAAACAGCTGTACATGTTCAGCTCCGTACCTGGTAAACCCACCACATGTCCTCAGCAGGTCCACGAAGGCCACGCCAATGAAACCGTCCACATTCAGGATGAGGTTGGGTTTCTGCAAAACAAGCCCAGCACAATGGTATGAGAATCCCAAAGCATCAAGCAGAGAATATGACGAGCTAAGAATACGATGCTCCAAGCTGAAGGCTGGGAGGAGCCATGCTACAGGGTGCTCACCTTGGAGGTGGTGATCTTCTCCACATCCAATGCATAGTCCAGCAGCTGTGTGGCTGGGAAATGCTGCTTCACAAAGTCTTTGAGGATCTGAACCCTCATGTCCGGATTGTTAATCTGACACACAGACGCACCATGAAACACTGATAGATTCCCGACGGAAGCAGCAGCAGAAAAAAATTCATCCCAGTCACTACAGGGTAGCAGTAATGCCTCAACTCAACTAAAGCTATAAGTAGCAAGTAGTGAAGTGTTTCATCTAATGATTAATTTTACTTATAAATGCCATGTACTTCTGTTTTTTGTTCTGCTTGATCTGTTTGTTTTACACGCTCCCAGGATAGTTGATATTGTTCTTGATGAATTTTACGAGGGAGGACTAAGGGAGATTAACACTGCGTGCAGTTCTCACCGATTTCACCCTGTGCCCGATTCCCATGATCAGCTTGCCCTCCTTCTTCATCTTGTTGACAAACTCCATGGGGAGGAGGCCGCTGTCAAAGGCCTTGCTGAACTGCCTGGCGGCAGCGTCGAGGGCCCCGCCAAAGCGGTCGCCCTGGAACAGGTCATTTCAGGTCATCATGCTTGGACACATTTATAACAAAAACACTAATGAAATGGGAGTTTTCTGGCTCCTCCTGCTGCTTAAAGGCTATTTGTACATCTCTGAAAATGGTCAGTGCTGCTGGGCATCCAAAGTAGAATATTCCATTCAACAAAAAAGAAACAGGGACGCTAGTGTTCCAACTGTGTAAAAGGGGCCTTTATGAATAGCGGGGTCAGAGAAAAGCACCAGGCAGCTGAGCCACTAGAATAGGATGTTTGTCAAATAGACATGTCCAATTAAAGGATTGGCTTCCCATTTGAAACTGGGATCTTGGGCCAAAGACACTAAAAACTAGAAGCTTCCCTGTGCTCTGAGAAGACTGGTCATTGCAGATAGGCCACCTGATAGTTTAGGGGCAAAATCATGTTTAATCAGCAATGCTTAGATGCAGCTACAAAACTATGAAATAAGGAAAACCTAGTCCAGATATTGATACACATTTGGACAACAGATCACTGTGGGGTTAGAGGGAACACAGCAGGAATCTTACAATAGTTAGCAGGCCTGATGTCAGGCTGGAGATGAGGTCCTTGCCCGCACGAGCACAGACAATGGTATTGTGGGCACCGGAGACAGCAGGGCCATGGTCTGCAGTCACCATCAGGCACATCTCAATAAACTGACAGGCGTAACGTGGCAACCTGGCACACAGAAGCGGGGCTGTTTACACAGGCATGCATGCTTAATCATCATTCAGGACACAAGCACCTATATTCTGCTGCTGCACCCTTCAGCAGGGTAGCCAACCTGAACTGCTTATATGTCAAATAAAATTACTTAAATAATAAAGCTTAAAAATTTGTATCTCGCATCAGCCAAAAAAACAAGGGAGTCAGCACTACTTGTATACCAGTTTTTAGAAACTTTATATTCTACCGCAAAAAAATTCAGAAAAATTCTCAAATTTTAGAAAAACAAATATTTCACATTTTCTGTTACAGCTAAACCACACTAAAGAATCAGCAACCGTAAGTTCTCCAGAGATAGAGCTGGGCGATATGGCCAAAAATTTTATCGCGATAAAAATATATAGTGCCCGATACTGATAATTATCGTGATAAATGTCAAGTCATTATTTCTCTCCAGTTTAAAGGCTGATTTTTACTCCCGATTTAAAATTAAAGAAAGCAGATAAGTTTATAACTATTAACTTTCTTTACCATCAGAATGTAACAAACACTTTCCAAGCAGTAGTGAGGGCCAAAATGATGCTTCCAGAACAATCTGCTCTATTTCTGACCCCACTAGATGGAGCTCTCAGTTTGAAAACAAGCTCAAAGCATGCTGAAAAAGAAACCGAGAGCCACGTGTACCAAACAGCATTTTGCATTTCACAAGTCAGAGATTGAAGACGAACAGGTTATTTCAGTCATCACTGAAAAACACCACCCCTGGCATTATTCTTAGTAATAAACTACAGAGAATTAACATCTGGATTTCCCATGGACTGAATTTCACTGTGGACTTTCCTTTTGGACCTCGCTGGATTACTCTTATTGAATAGGTCGCTTTGAACGTACGTGCTCTCCCGGTGAGTTGCCCCGTTTTGGTGGTTTTGTCTGTTGTCTGCCTTCCTGCCCTATGGCATTCTGTTATTATTTATTCAATAAATACCCTGTTTTTACAGCTATGTGTGTGCTTGTGCTCCACTGCCGGTCCTGACAAGTACTTACAGAGTAAGTGACCTAATTTTTTGACACAAAGCATGTCATCAGCGACATGTTTTATTCTACATTATATTAGACTTTCATCTAGCATTTGGCACATCTACATCGAGGGAAATGACATGCATCACGATAATTATCGCTATCGGTTTATTGCCCAGCCCTACCCTGAAAGCAATTTCAAAGTGATTTCCAATAAACAGTAAAGTGGACAGTGCCTAGGAGTGGCAGAATGGCATCTTCAGGGTTCACTCACCTCCTCTGGAACCAGAGGAGCCCCAGCACCCCTCCCAGGCCCATCTCCTCTTTGAAGACCTCAGTGATGGGCATGCCGGCATAAATGAGCTCCTGGCCGCGCTCGTCACAGATGCTGGTCATGAAGGAGGCGGGCTTACGGATAAGACCCAGCTCCTAGGACAGCCAGAGACATGCATGTCAGCACGTTTGGATGTCTGAACCAAAGATCACTGCAGGCAGCAATGCAGACAGATGGGGACTGATGGAGACTCCACCTTTCGCCTGGAATGTTAAGGGACCTACCCTTGCCCAGGAATAGTCCATTGGCACTGTTGGTGGAGGCACCTCTTGTGCAGGAACAATGACTCCATTTGCAACAAGATCATCATACACTTTCCTGTAGAATATAAAAGACAATGACACCATGTGATATGGACTCTGAATTAAATTATTAAAATCTCTTCAAACCCTCACAGCATGAACCTGACAAAGCATTAATATAAGCAGGAAATCTGTACTATTGGAGCACAGGTTTGTGTTGAGGGTAGTTCCAGCCGTCTGCCACCATGAGCTTCATGTGTGCTGCACAGTGTGCCCACCTGATCACGTCTCCCAGCTCGTCAAAGCTCGGGGGGACAAAAGCCCCAGCTTCCCTGAGGGCCTGATTCTTGGCCACGGCCGTCTCCGAGGCCTGGTTGGCACAGGCTCCGGCATGCCCAAACTGCACCTGAGAAAAGCATCGATCGGCTTGTCGGGATCAGCTCTATCCAAAACATGTACTGGAGCTACCCCCTGCCTACCAAATTCTTTCATAGTCTAATCTAATCTAACTTCGAGACTGCTAGATGCTTCCGTTTATGAGCCACTAGCTCCTCACTTCTATCAGTCCTTAGAAAACACCAACAAACAACCAACTTCCTTATACGTGTGTAACTTGATTGTGGTTCCTCTGAAGAAAGCGAAGGAACACTGAAAAATGCAACAGTAAGCGTCAATAATGAGGGCTGTGAATCAATAAAAACTAAAAATCTCTTTTTTCTGTGATTAATCGTGATTAATTGCACATAACATTAAAACTTATCAAATATTTACACACTGAATCCCTAAATTAATGTAAAATTAACACGGAGGGGAATATATGGGTCATTCTCATTAAGTCATTACCGTAACATATGTATTTTCTATAAATTTTTTAAATGAAATTTAAGTGTCTTCCAGTTAAATTATATAACAATTGTTTAATCTGATTTTGCCTCTGGGGTAATCAGTCACAATGTTACATTATCATTTACTTTTGTAATAAAATATTTAATAAAATCCAGGGCGAGTGTTATGGAGATGACAAAGACAAAATTAACCAAAAATCAAGCAAAAATATGCATCTTTATCATACAAATTGACTGGTTTATTGTGGGTTTCATGAAATTAAGTTGTATGGTTTCAAAACTTTTTGTCTAGTTTTGTGGTCTTTGATTTTTGGCTACCTATTTGGGGAAAATGGTTTAAAAAGTCATCAAATCAGAGCAAGAAGTAACAAAATTAATAAACCTAAAAGGTTAATGTAATGTCAATTTGTCTACAAAAAAAAAACTTTCATTTTAACTTTTTCCTGAGAATATTAAAATATGGGTCATTTACTGGTTTAAACATGTGATGTACAGATTATTAATTTCCAACTAAACTTGCAAGCAAATACAAACTGAATTTCAATTCTTTCAACAATGCTAGATGAACAGATGGCAATAAGACAAGAGAAGGTATTGTATTATAAGTAGGAATGTTAAACGATTTTTTTTTAAAATCGCACAACTTGGCGATTAATGACCATATGTATATATAAATCGCAGGTATTTAACAGGCAGATTGACACTAATTCTGATCAGAACCAGAAGTCTGAAATACACCGAAAGTGCAGTTAACATAAAATGTTAAGATTTTAAGGCATAAGCCTCCAACAAAATAAAACACAGTAAAATATTACTTTTATCCTATGTATATCTCCATCAGGCAAATTTTTAAAAATGAAATAAACCAGGCAGCATCAGCTTCATGTGAGACACTATTTTAATTTTAGCTTTTCATTTGGGGATTCTGTGCAATGTCATCACTCACACCATTTACAACCAAGAAGGAATATTACAGGTCTCTGCCAAAAATCTTAGCTTATACTATTCTGCCATTTGGGTATCAAAATACTGCGTGTGTCAGCGTGATTACAGAAAAAAAATAACACCTAGCTTTATAATTATTGCCTTGCGTCGTTAACGCAATAAGTTTCCCATCCCTACTAATAATAGTCATCCTTAGTCTGTTCTGACTTCTGACATGCTTCTTCCTTAGACCCAAACGACCACTAACCTCTGAGGAGAACATGGTGGCACAGGTTCCAATGCACCAGCAGACCACAGGTTTGCTGATTCTGCCCTCCTTGATTCCCTGACAGATCTTGTACTCCTCTGTACCTCCAATCTACAGCAAAGGAAGGACAGTGGAGGTTCAGCACCGGTGTAGTAGCTGTGAGTGGTGTGTATGCGTGAAACACACAGAATGATCAACCATCAGATACGTGTATTCAAAAGGTGGAGAGCTTGCCAGAGGAAACCAAACCTGATAACTTCATTGGACTAGTAGAAATGAACCAGTGAGATATTTCATATTTTGCCATTTGAATAGCAAAAAAAGGTACAGAGACTGAAGTGCATAAGTGGTACTTGCCTCTCCCAGGACGACGATCATCTTCACCCCAGGGGTGTCCTGGTAACGCAACACGTGGTCCATGAAAGTAGACCCAGGGTATCTGCAGGAAACACAGGAGAATTTTTGTTCATACAGGCAGTTCCCAGGTTACGAACTAGTTCCATTCCCTAAGTCTGTCTTTAAGTTGAATTTGTAAGTAAGTCTGAAAAGAAAAAAACACAAATAATAATGATATCAATAAAAAAATAATAATAGTAACAGTATAAGTTACAATATACCGCACTGCACCTCAAGCCGGTGATCCACTGAAGCCATGCGATGTTTTCACAAGCGTAACAAAGCATTACACGTTCATCATCGTAAACCTTGGTATTTAATTAATTTTTTTTATTTAAATGGGCTTTATGGCAATCCGTTCTGAAGTATGAGTCGTCCGCAAGTCAGATGTTCTTCACCCGGAGACTGCCTGTACACAGTAATTCACTAGGAGCCAGTGAAGGATAATTACTTTGGGATTTTCTTAATTGGTTGCTTACTATGATCAGACATATTGCCAAATCAAAATTTTCCCATTATGTGAGGAACTGATCTAAAACCATTAAAATCCCAACTGTAGCCACATTACAGATTAGCTCATTAACAATTTAATGAAGCATCGCCTGCATTGGTAACATGGCACTCTGATGACTCCATAAACCGTGAGAACCAGAGCAGGACCATCCTCACCTATCTCCCCCAATTGCTACACCCTCAAAGACTCCATCAGTCGTCCGGGAAATGATGTTGTTGAGCTCGTTGGACATTCCCCCTGAGCGGGAGACATAGGCCACGCTGCCAGGCCGGTACAGCTTGGAGGCCAGGATATTGTCTAGCATTCCCCCGGTGTTTCCAATCTTGAAGCAGCCAGGCTTGATGCCACCCACCTATAAGGGTCCCAGTGCATACAGAGAAACTGTAACAGGACCTCAGTGTTCAACCAATGTGTGGCAACAAGTATTTCTGGTGCTAATCAGTAGTGCTGAGGCATAGAGAGGAATAGGACAAGTTAATGTTTCAGGCGCAACCATAACCACCACTGCATAGGCCAATAGTACCAATGTACCGTTAAGTAGATGCAGCTAACCAACAACAGGCTGGATGTGAGTTTATTCCAAAGCAACCTTTAGGACAACACACAACTGCTTTCTGTACAATTACGTGGGAAGAGTTGGCAAATTTAGTGATTAAGAAGTTCTTTTAAAAACACTGTGTTTTTATAAAAATGAATTACAACAAAGCTACTTTAAGAGGCTCAAAGTTAGGGCTATAGACGAAAATACACAAAAGCACATTGTTATAGCATTTGGCTTGGCACCACAACAAAAAAAAAAGTTACATAAATGAAGACAGTAATTTCTTCAGAAGCAGTTAACTGCCCAGAATCCAAGTGCTCTCAAATGAAAGTCAAAGATGAAAAACGTGTGCCACAGTTCCTCAGGGTTGAGTGCTTTAACTGCTATAGGTCACTGCCGTAGGCCTTCTCATCCGCAGGTCTAAGCAGTATAGTGACACAATGCTGCCCGTTTGCCTATACGAAGAACAGCAGGAGTGGCAGCTGGTATGAAGCAGCAGACCCTACCGTAGCCGGGCCAATGATGGTGACGCCCTTCTCGTCGGCCATCTTGATGAGCTTCCTGGTCAGGGCTTCTGGGATGCCTTCAGCAATAATGGCAATGGTATGGATCTGGACAGAGAAACCGCCTTGAATGAAGACGTTCTTCTCAAAAGGGTCTATTCAGCCAAGGCTAGGAGACCAGCATGTTGATTTTGTTGACAATGTAGGTTCACATAGGACAGGAACCTGCAGCACAATCCGTTCCAACCCCCTCACCTGGGAATACTGCATGGTCTCCACAGTGCTGTCATAAGCAGAACGCAGTGAGGCGAAGCTGATGAGCACATCCACCTCAGGGTGCTTCCTCATGGCATCCCCCATGTTCTTGTAAACAGGCAGCAGGATTTCTTTATGGCCCCAGTAAAACTTCTGCTTGTGGTCGCCACTGAAATGCACATATGAAATTATTACCAGGTGATCCAGGTAAAACATTGAGCTACTCGGCTGAGGAGCCATAATGTTCCACCAAGCAATTTCATGCATTCAGACAGCTTAATACCTTACTGGAAAGGTTAAGCACCTCTACAGGTATAACGACAAGAGTCTGGTAAGACCACACTCAATGTTTGGGTTACAAATCCATGTCCTCAACCATCATGCGGACAGTAGCCTCAGCTTCCTCTTGACTGTATGATGGGAGAGAGCTTGGCACCTACGTGAACGGGTAAACCATGGCAGCCACTGACGGCTCGTCCCGGGAACAGACATAGTCGAAGTCCAGCATGCCCTGAACGGCTCGTGTCTGCATGCCCCACACGATGGATTTGGTGTGCTTACTGAAGAGCGTCGTGGCTTTTGCTGTGTGGGACAGGGAAGATGGGAAGTGTCATTTTTCGAACCTCAATGCACCCAGAGATGGCTGAGTAGCACCAGCTCATCAGCAAAACCA
Source organism: Mormyrus iriodes (assembly GCA_011763525.2). Taxonomy (NCBI): domain Eukaryota; kingdom Metazoa; phylum Chordata; class Actinopteri; order Osteoglossiformes; family Mormyridae; genus Mormyrus; species Mormyrus iriodes. The sequence continues at coordinate 15,367,599 of JAAGVU020000092.1, read as the reverse complement.
TCATGTTTGATGACATTGCTTTGAAAGATCGTCCTGCTGGCCAGGCAGGTATTAGTTACAGTACAACTGCAGAAAATGGGTATCAAGCCAAGTTGATCAGGAAACCGAAGCAAGGCAACGGGATAGAGAGACAGCGGAAAATCATTAAACAACAGGGAGGCGTACTCAGTCAAAAGGCCTCAGCAGCACAACAACAGAGGGTCTCATCGAGGGACATCATCGATTATACTGGGTTTTAAAAAGACTCCGTCAGCCAAAATTAGAGAAGCCTAATCCTCAGTTCATCCACCATCTACCAGGTGATTTTCAACATATGGACTGTTAATCTCTTCCAGGAAGCACAGGGCAGGGTAAATGAATGAAATATGAAAATAAACAGTCATTACTTCGGCAAGTACACAAATCAATAACCAAACCCTTTTCCTCAGTCCAAAAGGCTGAACTCTGAAGTACTAAAAATAATCCAAATAAAGTCCATCCTCCATTCTTAGCTGGAAGACAACACTTCTTGGCATTTCCAACTGTTTAGAACACGATCATAAGGGAAGTAATGCATAAAAAAAACATGCATTTTAACTTATTAAACACATGCCAAAAGCCAAAATACTTTATTAAGCAATAAGACAGACAAAGGTTTTAATACACTTTAAAAATACATCAAGGTTGTGCTCTATCCTCCAGCTAAAAAATCGATTAAATTTTACACTTCAGAACAGTACATGCTAAATTAAGCTAAAAACAGAAGAAAAACATAATGCAATGTACCTCTTTTTGGACTGAGTTTGCTTTAGCAGAAATTAGAAGATGGGGGCAACAGTAGACATAAAAAGAAGAGGGGTGGCAGGGTTGCATGGTGACTGATGTTAGCCAGACTTACATGACAGCACAAATAGATCTCAGTGGCAACTTCTGCATCTGCTTAGAACAAATTTCCACCTGAACTTTGTGGAACCCACCAAAGACAGGTGGAAAGCATTGCAGCACTGTAGCTATGGCAACCAACATCCTAATTCACACAGCGGTATTGAGGTCAGAGGTAGCCGCAGCGTTCGGCACAGCAAAATTTGTTTGGTTTGTCCAATTAGGGAAATCATTCTGCAGGGATTCTGGGACGATGTGAGCAAGCAGAGACCTTGGGGCCCAGATAACACATCGAAGGCTGACATGGTTTGTCCTATGTTAACATCAGTCACCTTGGAAACCACTCTTAAGCACCAGCCAACGCTGAAGGAGCAGCAATGACCACACAGCTGAGGGGGGCTGAGAGGAGGCTAACGGCCGGCCCAAGCCTGTCCTACCTCGAGCTCTGTCAGAGGAACTCTGCTGTTCTGTCACATCACCAGGTGACAAGAGACATCAGCAACACAACAGTAAAAATAAAGTAAGAAAAAAAATAATTCACATTAAGCAAGCTACAGGTACAACAAAGCAACAAACAGGTGAAACTGTTGGCCATACTTTATGTAAGCATAAAGTACCTTTCACTAGATGCATTTATTTATCGTTTAGCTGAGTACCATTTGGAGCAGAAATGTTGGAGGCTTTCTGGACATTGCAGGACCAAGACGACAAAATAACTAGACTTCTAAATTTGCAATAAATGTAAAGCAACTGCATCCAGTGGCATTTAGACATTGAATTTGATTTGTGCAACACGTTGTGCCGAGACAAAGCATTTTTCTCTGATTTTTCCTCCTTCTAAGTTTATATAGGATTTGAATACATTTCAAGCAGATCGAGGTATTTGACAGCAACAAGATTCACTTATTACACTACTTGCACAACAAGCAAAAAATGTAGCACTAGGTTTTAACATGTGTACACACAGACATCCAAACACACCAAAAAGCAATGACTTCTAGTAAGTGCTGATACATACCCACACAGCCAATTTAATGGGTAACGTTTTAGTGATGCAGTTAACAGGTTGTGTCCAAAACTGCATATATATTCATAATTCAAGACATTTACAATCATTTTACTAAAAGGGGGGTCTCTTTCACATTGACCTGCAAACCTTTTATGGCGCTCAGTGATGAAATACAAACACACAAAAGGGAAACTAAAGTCCATCAACCTGAGAAAGCAGAAAACCAAATCCAGCCCCCGAGACCTCGATTCACATGCTTACCAAATACTTACACAACGCTCGTGCCCCACACTAAAACCACATACCTTCCGTAGCAACTGCAATACAGGCAAAAACCAAATTCCACACGCTACTTTAGTGCAAACATTGGCCTTTTCAGGGGTCTGTGTCCACAGCAAATTGATTACAGAACCAGGAACAGACATTTGCATTGACTCCAGTATCAAAACAGGGGAGCCAGTACAAAATGTTGTGATGTGTTCTGCTTTGTTAGTGCTACAAGCAGAGGGAAGGCTACAGCTTGCAAGAAAACTTACCTATGACGCTTCCTGTGAAAGTATCCTTCAGACACCAAGTGCAGTAAGCAGTAGCTTACAAATTTGATCATGGAAAGACACAGTCAATACCGAAGAAAAGGAGGAAACTAAAGGGGGGGGTGGCAGGTGGATAACTAAGAATTGTAGGAGCACACAAGGCAACCTAAGGGACTTCAGGGAAGCTGACGACGCCTTGGTTCCGACCAGAACGTGGATACAACAAGGCATGATACGCATTACTGTGCTTTCCCACAACCACCCCTCCCCCCAAAAAAAGACTTTATGCAGTTGTTAAGTAAAGCAAATTGCTAAAGATTACTGCATGAGGCAACACATCCGCTTTTAAATGTTATTACGCTGAAAAATACTCAACACAGCAACAATAACAAAAGCAAATAAACTGAACGGATCACACTGCCCAGTATGGGTGGAAATTGTTAGAGGTGCCAATACAATGCTATCATGATGATATCTGGGCCACGATACGATATTATGCAGTTCCTTATATTTTACGACATAGCAAGTACTGCGATTTATTACCCGCATATATATTAAAGGGATTTTCATTTCCTCAGGTGCCAGTTTACTCCGGATGGTGCCTTATGAGATGAGCCCTCAAATTGGTCATATTTCCGGAGCACTTGATTTTCACGTGGCACTCTTTGCAAACACCATGTAACACGTCAAGCTCATTATTTGCTGTACTGTGAAAACTGAAATAAGCCCACTCTCTTGATCTGAAAGTAGTTGGCGCATCCTGAGTCTCTGGATTCATGTTGGCATCTCTGACTATCTTTCTCCTGTGAAGCAGGAGCGTAACGAGGCCTAGCGCCATCTTGTGGACTTCAGAAGCAATATTATCAGAGTAGAGATATGCAGCAAAATAGAATATTATTAAATAAATATCACAATGCTTGATGCCCCTGTATTGATATAATATTGGACTGAACAATATTGTGATTCTATCGCATTTTCCTCACACCTCCACTGCCCAGAAAGACCTGCAGGGACACCGGCGAGCAGCACAGCGGTGGAGGCTGCACAGAAGGTTCCCAGGACAGAGATCGTTTGCAGAGTGTCAGGGCATCTTCAAAGCAGCTCCTCCCAAGACACCAGAGCTCCTAACTGACCTTCAAGACCCACTGGACTATTTAAATTCTTTAAAAACTCACACAGAACTAAAATGACTGGTGATCACAGGAGCATCTCTCTTCTGTTTACAGAATCAACAGAGTGCCATTTTGCTGTCGAGAAATCATCTACAGCCGCTGAGAGACTAGCAGAAAGGCAGCATTTACCTGGTGGTACCCCAGATGCTAGTCTTTTTGCAGGTGTGACATCGCTGGGAGAGTTGGATTCAGAGAAGGAGGCTGTCCTGCTGGTAGCTGGAGTCTAGTGAATAGCACACGTGAGGATTCAGGTAAGGAGATTCAGACTGATGAGGAGACCACTGACCAACATGATATAATCAGCCAATGAAATGGGACAGAAGTGCACCAATTAGAATAGAGTGCAGGGCCCCAGGCTTTCGGGATGGAGGGCTCTAACTTGTTCTACAACACAAAAATCTGTCTGCCATTAACCTAAATAAACTTTAATCCCCCCAAAAAACTCAAGAACAATTAATATTTAATAAGGAAGGTAGTCTTGGCATGTATCCACATGCAGAGTTTCAGCTTTAGGTTTTTTTCTATTCTGTAGTATCATGTTGTTTTGTTACAGCACACTTTCAGCAGCCTGTAACAAAGCAGACACCAGCACGACTTTACCAAGAACCGCCCAACTATGAGTCACCCACTTAAATGCTGACATTTTTAAAAGAGTGGCAACAGAAACAGATGTGGAAAAAGTACGAACCGAAACACCGGCACTGGAGTTGAGTAAGAAGTTGGCTGTGTGTGCAGCCACGGGTGGCTGATTGGGGATCGGCCGGTGGCCCAGAGCCATGCCGACGATGGCTGTCATGTGGGTCTCTGTGCCAAAGACATGGATGGGAATGCCAGTGGTCTTTCCTGTGGAGAAGAAACATTGGATAAAATGAGCTACTGTGAAGCAGAAATTCTCTAATTTATCAAATTATTTGACTAGGAAAAACTAGTTTTAAGCTTGCCATTTCTTGAGCAAATGAACTTACAATGAATGAAAGTCTTTCAAATTGAAACTCAAAACTTGAAGAATACAGGTCAGAACTTCAGCTACACTGTCAGAAAAAAGGGTAGCAATTTGTACCTTTGCTATCACTGGGGCTGTACCCTCAAGGGTATCCTCTATATACAGAAATGGACTATGAGAAAAAGATTTGAACCACTGAGGGTACATTGATGTTTGTGCCTTGGGGACGTTCCTCAGAGTCCATATCTGCACCTGAAAAGCTACACTTACCTACAGCTAAGGGTGCAACTGGCAGATCCTTGAGGGTACGGCCCCAGTGACAATCAAAGGTACAAATTGTACACTGTCAGAAAAAAAGAGCAGCAATCTAATATTTGAAAACTGCTAACTCACCCACTTCTCCCATCACCCTCAGCCCCTCCTGATAGTTGGGGCCACCGCGACGCACAAAGATGGTGACTTCATGTTCTTTCAGTGGGCCCTGATAGTCCTTAATGGCCCTCACAATGCCCTGTGGAACAGAAAAACAACAGTCACTATAGAACAGATTTAGGATATAGGAATCCCCAGTAAGACAGGGTCTGCACAATACAAGCCTGTGGACAGAGGACCCACCCCCTACCTTGAAGGTGGCTGCAACATTGGTGAAGTTGGCAATGCTACCGCCAATAATGAGAACTTTTCCTTTGGGAAGAAGAAAACAACCAGTCAATACTGTGAGATGCTGAAAGCAGCTCCTCCTTAAGTGAATTTAAATGGAAGAACAATTGATTAAATGTAAAAGAATTCCTCCCGTGTACAGAAATCCAAATGCTCAAAACCTACATATTAAACAATGGCGTCAATTATCAAATTCTCTTCAGTAATATTGAACTGCTCAGCACCCAAATGTTCAAGCAGCCCCTGTTAAGCTCTTTATTGAGAAGTACAACAGCAGCCTGGACATGGCCCAGCAACATTGCGTGTTCTGAAGGGCAGCTCACCATCTGGATGCTTCTCTCGGGTCATCAGGGACAGGATGGTCTTAGCGTAGTCATAGGTTTGCTGCTCACTGGGGGCCCCCGAATACTCGCCATAGTTAGCCAGCTCGTCCACTCCGCCCAGGTCACATATTGTATCACTGCAAAAAAAGGCTTTTTTAGGCAGTAACAGAAAAGGAATTGTTTGGAAAATTGAAGATTTTCATTATACTTCTGATGCTGTCAAAAGCATACCAGCTGCCAGAATCATGTCAACAAATCAATGCAAAAGGGGCACATATCTTTTCTTGCGCCCACAGGGTTCCTTCATCTTGTAGCATAGTCATTACAAAAAAAAAACCCAAAATAAGATGTTTCACAGGCTGCAGTACCATAAGGCCATAAAACATCAGCCACTGAATTTCAAATTAAAAGTGTTCTACGTGACTGAGACCTTAAGGAAGGGGAAAAAAATAAAAAAAAATCCTTCAATTCAGGAGCTCTCGTCTTGGTTTAGGCTTCTTCCTACTGGGGCTGGAAGACTCCTTTTAAAAAGGCATTCAAGTTTTTATGGTAACAGGATAATATTCAAATTTCTTTGAATGAGAAATTCAATGTGGCTTTGGAAAGAAATGACAAGGCACAGGTTGACAAAAAAAGTAAGATTTTTTTTTGTGAACATTTTTGGACAGAGAAATGGTTGAATCCAAAACGCTTTGGGCCAGCTTTTACTTTCCTCCAGTCAACACGCTTACCTGCCGGCACCTACTGACTGTGCCCTGACCTACCTGTAAACCACTGATGCCCCGCCCCCAGCCACCATAGTCCAGATCCTCCCGTGCGGGTTAAGCACTGTAAGCTTGAGGCTGGCGCCACTCTTGGCATCCAAGTCTGCAATGTAGGCCTCCTACAAGACAAGGGTATAGGTGTGTCTCTAAACCCCCTTCTCGTAATAACTACAAGCCCACTGTTCAAGCACTGCACAATGCACAACAATGCAATGTATGGCTCTATAATCTGTAATTGTGATTCTGACAGATCGGCATCTGGCATCCTTACTTCGAATACGCTGAGTTTAATGACACTTTCGGCATCTCGTCTGAACCCAGTTACAAGTCACCAATTTAGCACAGTAACGATGACGAGAAAATATCTGACGAAAAAGGACCTGATCTTAGGTCATACTATGACTTAAGGGCCCAAAAAGAAAGTGACTACCATCTCCAGATATCTGTCAAGTAGATTTGAGTAGTCTATTGTTGTATGCTCCTGAAAATACTGCTGCACAGGTACAAGAACCGTGGCCAGCCAGCAATCCGGACACTATCCTGGGCCAGCTCAACAGTGTCACGCAATGTGTTCACTTTGGAGGTTATTAATAGATTAATCTGTATGACGCTGCCCTGTAATACAGTGAGGTGGATTCCGAATGAAAATCAGGCAATGTGCCATTAACCACATTGATCAACAATCAAATGGAGCAAGGCTGGAGTAAGCATATGATGTGATCCATTCAGAGGCCATGAGGTGAACAGCAAATCATGTAGCAACAACAGAATACATACAGCATGCGGACAGGGTCAAGAGGTTAAGTCAGCTAAGCATTAGAATGGTAATGATGTAGGATCTAAGAGATTTTAAATGTAGTGTTGCTATTGGCGCAGACAGCTATGTTCTAGAGAGACAAAAGGGGGTCCTGCCAGTTTCTACAGCTAATAAGGGGGCCACTTAGTATATACACAACAAACAGCAGAGTGAAACACGTTGTACCTTCAAGGTCAGCTCAAGTCTACAGATTAACCTCAAAACACTACAGGGTCGATAATACATCAAGTATCCAATATGGTGTTTCTCTTGTACATTTATTTCTTTGATGTGCTGCCTGGTTAGACCCAAAAAGGCTCACCTCTGAATAGGCCTCTCTCCCGAAGGGTGGCGGGAACTCCACGTCGCCCCACTTAGCCTTGCAAATGTAGTCTGCTGTTGCGTCGATCTTGGCAGCCATGTCTAGCACGTACACACCATCTTTGGTAACCACTGATGAAAAGGGAGGGGACAGTACTCTGAATACTCTGAATTTCTAGCTAAACCTCATTGTAGCCATACATTTGCATCACAGTGCATTATTACGTCAGAAGAAAAGCACCGCTTCCCAGCTCGAAACATTGGAATGTAATATTTTATTTTATAAAACTAGGTTGATATCTAAATAGTTGTCAATACTAGTTTTCAGAACAAAGAGCATCAGGACTCATACTCTAAAATGGTTATCCTTAGACTTAAGATTTCAGAATCCTGTAAGAAAGGACCAGAGAAAACAGACCATGGCAGATCTCCTCCCCATGGTCTCCATATCCAAAATCTCAGCAAGAAAATCGCTATGGCCTGTGAACCCTCTACGTTCTTCACTCACAACCAGGTGAGTCACAGAAGTCGGTTTGGCAGGGTGGAGACTGGGACAGACACACACACAGACACACACACAGACACACCTCTAGCTTTGCTGTTAACGTGTTCCCAAAAATGAGTACTGTGTACTGTAAGGCAAGGTAAGTGAGGAACCATTATTCCCAGTGAGTTACAAAAACACAGTATGTTTCTGCTGTAGTTCTGCTGCATGCCTGATGAGTATGTTCCAGTGAAGGGCCTAAGGCTTTTATGTGGAGAACCCCACCAGTTCCCTATTATACATTGTTTTTATGACTGCATCTGTAGATTCAGGCTCCATTAGGCTTCATCCTGAAATTGGGTGAGGTGGGTGTGGATATCTTAGGAGGGGGAGTCAGGTGACTGGGTGTGTTTTATGATTCACTATAAAATGTGAAGAACACGACTATTTCATCCCTAATAAACAGATCGACAGCCAGCCAGCCACCTTATCATTTCACTTCCCCGTAGTCCTGTCGAACTTAATTTTTTTTGTTCCTTGTTTTTTCTCCTCCCACAGTTGCTAAATTTCTCTCCTTGAACCCTGTTTCAGGGAGCTAAACCACATGACAAAACGACAAACCAAAAAAAAAAAAAAAAAACATTTGACAGAAGAGGGAGTTGCACATCAAAGACTCTCGTTCAAAAGGCTGCTGTTAGGCAGTGACATCTGCTGCAAGGCCTCATCTTAAAGTATCAATAATCCACCTCTTTCATTCACTAATTTCTGTCTTGTGCTGCAAATGAGCAACTTCTGTTGGCAGGTTTTAACATTCAGCCAATTTACATTTTAACAACCAATTATAATCTTCTTACATGCTAATGCAATTTCAGTACCAAGTCATTTGATGAATCAGAGCCTCAGCTACAATAATCAAAATGACTTCAGGGACTGAGGAATGCCAGGAAGACACTATATTGCATATTAAAATAAGGCCCTTAGAGGTGACACATCGTAATGAATCATTAATGACTGAGTCATCCTTCATTAATGAGTCAGCTGGCTAGTCTGAAAGGGCAGCCACTTTCACAAACCGCCACATAAAACACAAGCAAACCGAAGGACATCTCTTCCCTGTGTGTGTGTGTTGGGCTTACCCAAAGGGTTAATTTCCAGGTAGGTGAAATACAGGTCTTCATACAGGTTGAAGAGGCCTAACAGAAAGCTGGCCAGGACCCTGAAGGAAACAGCAAAGCAGGTTACCATCTGTGCTCCACAATCAGGTAATTTCAGAATGATAGGTGTTATACTCTATGAGGACACACTTCAATATTACTGCAGCTCACTTCAGGGCTACTGTCCCTTCAGTCTCCCATTACAACCAAAGTACTGACTGTGGTCAAAACAGCCCATAAATTCCATGGACCGAATGGTGCTGTGAAACATCAAAACAGTGTCATCCCCTCTCAGCCATTTCTTCCATCACATGCAGTAAGAAGCTGCGTCAAGAGGATGACATCATTTGGCAGGATGACCTTCGCAGGCCAACTCCTGGCCACCACAAGCGAGCTGCACTTCAGACAGTGCGACTTACTCCTTCTTATCATCCGCCACATTCAACAACAGGTGGCTCTTTACAAGCTGCTCATCCAGCTTCTCATCCACGCGCACAAGAAGCCTCTGTGCCTTGGAGTCCACATCCCCGACATCGACGCCACCCTCATGGTGAAAGAGCACGTGATCGCCCTCGCGAGTGGCGTATAGGCACATGTAGAACTCCTCCTCCTGAAGCCAGGGTGAGGTGGCAGGGGGGGACAAAAAGCACAGGATTTAAAACAAAAAACAGCAGGAGCTTTTTCTAAAACACAAAAACACACCAAAAGGATACATGGATTGACTAATGAGTTAAAAGGGCCGCTAGGAAAAGGGATTCAATTTAAAGAAACAGGGCACCCAGGGCATCAGAGATCTCATAGCAATTTCTATGTACTGCACAGTGCTGAGTGGCGGCTAATGAGAGAGCCTACCTGTGTGTGAGCTACGAAGGGCTCGATAAGGAAGTTCTTCAGGATGCCCTTGGCCTTTCCCACCTACGGAACACAAAAGGGATTTGCATTAGCAGCAATAGTTCCACCCATCATTTTAACACCCAGAAAATGTCCATATTTTTATTCTTCCTCTTTCTGAGGTTTGAAAAAATAAAAATCAAACAATAACGTAATATTAAATTATTACAATAATAAACCTGAAGACTTCATATGATCAGTAGTTTCATAAACTCAGATGAATACAAGCTTCAAATTTTGTCCAAAGCCACAGAGCCAGAATCACAAGGATGTAAATCAAAGTGGAAATGCTTTGATAGTGTCAGATGGCATTTAAACAGGAAACAATAATGATAATGAAAAACAGCTAGAGACTGAAAACCAGATGACACTGGAGCGGAGAGCAAGGCCCTCCCCGATTTGGTACCCCCTAAGGGAACACCAGTGATTTATTTATGAACGTGTGGAAATTTTATACCAGTGATATCAGACTAGTCAATTACCATTTGGGGATTTATATTGATCAGAATTACGCTACAATTAACAGTGATTTACTATTCTTAATATTCTGAAGTTTACTTTGCTGTTAATTATTAAATTATAAGCTGTAAGTTAATCACTATAAATAGGCCATAAGTTGGTAAATGCTTCTTGGGTCCAGATCCCAGAAGTATGTGAATAGTCTATGGGAAGGGACATTGAAATCCTCCAAGAGATAAGTGCATGGTTCCTCAGCCTTGAGGCTGAATAAGATATGGACTGAATGGGGCCTAAAGGCGGTTTCACACAATGTGACAAAAGTTCACAAAAAAAACCCTACTAAGCCATTAACACACTCTTCTTGTCTAATGCACTAATGTCCTTCTTTTCTTTAACAGGCTTTTTCAGGAGCGTAACTGAACTGGCAGTAACTTAGTCGGCTGACAGTTATTTAAGTCTAGCTTTACAGAGTGAAGAATAGTTGTGGATTAATCGAGCACTGCTGTACGTCACTCTGGATTAGTGCGTCTGCTAAATGCCGTAAATGTAAATGTAAGTATGAGAGACCCTCGCTTTGCGGTTACTTAGGTTGGTTAAGATCTCATATGTGCAGTGAACACCTGGTAATTATTTGAGTGGTTACAGCACCATATATGTTAATATGATTGGCTGAGAGAATAACATCACAATGGTGGACATAAGCTATCAAAGGCATATAGGTGTGGGGAATCTATAGGTTCAAGGGCCAAATACAAACTTATGGTGCTTTTCCACTGGCATACAGGAACTGACCTGTACCCGAACCGTACAGTGAAAAGAGTCTAGTTATAACACAGTTCCAGCTCACTTTGGTTTTCCAGTGTAGAAGGGTTCTGTATAGGTGTGGCTGGGTTGGAGAGCAACAGCGAGGTAAAACCGAAGAGATCACAAAGTGTACATCATAACTTATGTGCTCATTTCCACTAGGACATCTGTGAGGACCGCCACATTTTGTTAGTATTGAACAGTAGCAGAATTAGCATTACCTTGCACAAATTTGCATTATGGATCCATTCCCTTCAGCCTTTCTATAGTACTTTAAGAAGGTGGTTGGAAATTTTCAAGTTCCATGTTATTGGGAATGCACCGGTACATTGCAATGTGCGATATTACTCATAATGAATAATATATAGAATATACCCTTTTTCCTTCAGACAATCCATGAACAGAACACCTGTATCTCTGTGCATTTCGACCAATCAGATGGTGGTGACAACCAGCTTGGTTTGCTATCCTATTAAGCAAGGCCACGTCAGCGTGGGTACAGCTCAGGTACGGCTTGAATACTTGACAACAGAAAACTGTCAGTTCACGGTATGGCTTGGTTCTTTGTGGCAGTGAAAAAGTGCCATTAGCATGGTGACTTCATTCTTGTGCAGCTGCATTTTGTTTTACTTTATTTTCACAGTAAAACGTCTTACTGAGAGTAAGGCTCTTCCATAAATTACTGAAAAAAGGGCACAGTAACTCACAAAAACTTTAATTTGTCATGAGAAGAGCGGTCAGACAGAAACACAAAGCAGACCCATTAGGGGACCGATTCAAATCCTGTCTGGGATCCCAGATGGTCCAGGGTGGACCCAAGTATTACTCAGGCCTTCCTCACTGACAGTAATAAACAGCACGAACTAAGAACATGGAAATGAAACTGAGGTGTTGTAGGAGCACACTGATCCAGGCAAAGAACAGAGAACTGCAGCTAGGAAGCTGAAGACCAATAGAGATTCCTGCAAAGGGGAGACTGAAGAAACCCTCAAGACAAACGGTAACACCATCACTACCAAGGACAGCAGTCACGTCCCATCCTACTCATAAACCATCTGCCATAACTAAAATGTCTGCTATTCCTGCTCATAATAGCTTTTTTTTAAAAAATAACATCTTTCACAATCAGATGTAAATAAATAATAAAATGAGTATTATCATTAATTAAGCACTGAGGTTAGCCTGACACCTCCATGATAAATGAGGTGATGTTAAAAGGAGACAGACTAAACTGTCTCAACCAAATAGCTGTAATTTCCAGCAAACTTCATTACAACATATCAAATTTTGTTGAATGAATGGTTTCTGGCTCATAAGATGATAAAGGGGCTTACAGGAAGGATATAAGCTTGGCTTATCCCAGCAACAAATCGAAAACCAGATCCAAGGACGGGTCCTTGCAGCCCTGCCTGAGGGGGCCCCCCAAAGCAGTCTATTCACATGCCAACCTTGCCCTGCCCAGCAAACTGCACGCTGGTATCACTGATATCAGTCACATTATTAATAATCTACTAGCATAAACCACATTATCATTCAGTTAAAATAATAAAATCAGATATATGCTATGAAACTGTTACTCAGCAGTAAATGACTTATTTACATGACAAATCAAAAACGTCATGTTCGCATGTCAGAGCAAAAGTAAAAGTACATTTTCTCAGAGAATTGACACACTCATTTCTGAGGAAAATTGAAAACTGGGGAAAAATGATGAAACATTCTGTCCGTTTATCGTGCAAGACATTGCTAGTCAGGCTCCCTTTAGACAGGTTGTGTTACTCATCAGCAGTTACTCAGGAAATTCAAATCCTTTTCTGTCATTGCAGTACCACTGCGTCATAGTTCTGACATTGAATCATTTTCCTCTTGACTCACCGAGATTTCCTGCATGAGATGGTGCTGAAGCCACTCCTGTACGCCCTTCAGGTCCAGGTTGACTCCCACCAAACCCAGCTTCCCTCGCCTCTTGATCAGCTGGTCTGGTTTAACCACCAGTCGCTGTGTGATGGCATAAGCATAGTCAGGCATATGATCATGCTCATCTGCATCTCTTTGGTTGGTGGGAAGATGCCAGAGGGCCCAGAGGAAACCCACACTACATGGGGAGGATATGCAAACTCCACACACCACAGGAGTGGGATTCAAACCCCCCTAACCCTGTGGTGTGAGGCAACACTGCTACCCAAGGGGAAAATAACCCAAAAAAACAAACCGACTTTGATTCAGAGTACATCCCACTGCATTACACAATTCAATACATGGGGTCCCAAGAATTACTTTTCTGTTAGATCTAAGGAGGCATTCAGAAGCAGAGAGACCATAACATGGGGGATGACTGATGCTTGGCCTTATAACTAACCAATAAAAGCTTAGAAACATAGATCACGTGCTTGGCGCATGATCCTAACAAAGTGAGTGACCTATCCCTGGTGACCTACCTCTGTGAGGAGCCATGGGTGCTCCTGTATCAGCCGGTCCCAGTCAGTGTCACATGTCACATTGGCGTATTTGTAGCGGTTCTGCACAGCGGCTGAGGTACAGATATATTTGTAGAGGAACTCCTTCCCAGTCTGCTCCGAGATGGCTTTGGCGGACATGGTGGATCTGAGTGAGGAGAGACAGATGTCACGTAAGGGGTAGAAGCCAATTTCAATAGACTCAGAACCCTGGGCAACTGAAGACAGCAGCTAAATCTGTCTGATTATCAATAACACCTTCGCAGGAGACGGGAAGAATGATTTCCTTCAATTCTTAGCACATCTGGCTTCTATAAGCTTGTCACAGTGACCCGGGGACCTTTCAGCGCAGAGTATGTGTGTGGGCAGGCCAGGCTGTGATGCCAACTCAGAGTACTTATCAGAATTAAGCTGAAATAAGGAAGAAAAATGAACGACAACAGAAACGGCAGAGACCAATTAATGAGCCGGTTTACAGCTTCATGGGCAGTAACAAGTTTTACCTCATAGCATGCATTCATTTTGCATGACTAATGTGTGTGTATGTGCATGCTACCACATTCCTGGCATTTAAAAGTAACATACTGATGGTTACCAAATGTATATGAGAGACAAGATGCGTTATGACTGGGAGGATAGGTCAAGGATGACAGAAATGTGCTTGCCTTCCACTGGAAAGCATGGCAGGAAGTGGTTTGGATTTTTTTAAAAAAGCAAAAGTCATTCAGGTCAATTTAAACCTCCCTTCAAGTGAGATGGTTTCCCAAAAGTTCATTCATTGTAACAGCACCTGTTACACAGTAATCTTCATTGTTAAGTCCATCAGACATCTAATTAAATAAGAGCCTCAAGAAAGTTGGACAAGAGGGCTTTGTTTGAACTGATTACTGTGGAGAGCAGATCACATGAGAGCAAATGACAGAAAGGGCTGTAGGCGCATGCTGCAGTGGGATGTAATGCTCTGGTGAGGTATGCAGATAACAGAGAAGGCCATACTTTCCACTGATGATAATTAAACTAGTTCCGATTCACATTAGCTGTAATTTCAGCTGTCCGGTGGGATTATGGTAATACTTCAGCCAGGCTACAGAGGGCTCTCCTAGCTGCAATAGACAAAAGCTTTGCCTCAATGTCTTTTCTTCTTTCCCGTATTTCTTCAAATAGTAGCTGAGGCCTTTATTTACCTAAGCCACAGAAGTAACAGGCCTCTATTTGAGGCAGGCTTGTATTAGAGGTAGGCCTTTATTTACCTAAGCCACAGAAGTAACAGGCCTCTATTTGAGGCAGGCTTGTATTAGAGGTAGGCCTTTATT
>JAAGVU020000092.1:15301143-15351871 GCA_011763525.2 Mormyrus iriodes | reverse complement strand
AGCTAAGAAGGTTAAAACAACAATATATGCTTTTTTTTTTTTTTTTTTTTTTTCCTGGGGGTTTTTTTACCTGAAGGCACCGCCCCAAAAAAATTTTAAAGGTGATTTTTTCGGCTCTAAATTTTGTGACAAGCTGCGGATCACTGACAGAGATCCCGCAGAGGAGTTTAGAGGAGCATTCCCGACCTCTGGCTTTTGCCGTTTCGCCGCTGTGGTTTACTTAAAAGCACCCAAGTGATAGACAGAGAATCAGGATTTTCAAGACCAAAACATAGAAAAAGTACTGTGTTAAAAGGTCAAGGATAAGGGTTAAAATGGTGGGGTTTTTTGTGGTTTGTTACACACCCCGGCCTGGAGGTAAAGAGGACCCAACCAAAAAAAAAAAAAAAAAAAAAGGCCACCACACAGGGATACAGAAGAAAAAAAAAAAACCTTTCAAAATCACAATTTAATGCAGTAGCCGTGTTGGAGAAAAACATCCCAATGATTACCATACACTCGCACAGACGTGACTAAGGGAAATTTGAACTTGCACATTGTAAATAAATGGCCGCATGAGTGACCATTTTGGTCACAGTTTGAAGCCCTGTTTCACCAATTGCTAAAACTAACTACATGCAACTAAAATACACATTTCTATTGGAAGCCTGGAGGTTGCTTTTATCCATTTCTTCCAAAACATTTGTACAACTGCTCTGGACCATTTCTAAATGTGAGAATTTATTCAGGGTATGTTTTGTTTATATTGTTTCTTATTAAATCCCAAAAACATTGTATAAATGTGTGTACAAATGATTCTCGTCTACACTGTTCATACAAAGTCTCTACAAATGAGAACCCAGGAGTTTATCCATTCTTGTTTTTTTTCCCCACCCCGGCCTGCATTTGGGACCCAGCCTTCATTTGTTCATGCTGACCACACCCCTGGTCATTATCTGAGACCCATCTTTAATTAGTGGAAATATGGTACCAAACTAAAAATAACCCATCAATTAGAGACAATGCAACTTCATTGATGAAACCAGGACCTGCACAGAGCAGGGGTAATGGATCCTCCCCAAGCCTGCTAAGCCAATCATAGGAATCAACAGCAGTATGTTCTGATATAAGCATAATCGAGGACAGGGACCTATTTCACAAAGCAGGATTTCTTGCTTACCCGGATAACTTGTTGGATTTAAGGTAGCCTTAATGACATGAAAATGCAGTAGTCTGTCAGTATTGCAAAGTATGACAAATAGTACCACAGCTCGGCTGAAGTGCAAAAACATCTTATTTAAGATTTCTGGGTTTGACGGACTCACCCAATAATGTGAGATTAAGCATAGATATGTGCCGTTTAGTAGCCTAGCCCGTCGCTTTCATGACTGACTTTAAATCATTCTGCTTAAATTTACTTTCAATGTTTCAAAATTTCCACAAAGTAAAAATATTTTCTGCTAAAACAAATGTTAACCCTGTCACTTAGCCACATCTTACATAATGGGACATATACACCATATAATATGAATAATTTGTGAACATATTCTGTGTTTTTAGTACAGGTGAACGATATTTAAAAGGTTTTCTGGCACATTTTATATTTATAAATCTTTTAAAAATTTATAAGAGTCAAAAAGAACTTATCAACAGTGTCTGGAAAATAAGTTGGTGGTATTGTCGTTAGTGGTATTGTCGTTAGTTATGCCAACAGACACAAAGCAGCACCGAAAATCAATTGCCTTTGCTCAATATAGTCTATCAAACAAAATATTTCCAAACAGCAAAAGATGAATGTCTTTTTGTCACCAATCCTAGTTCACTTTTCTGTTCTTTGCTTTACTTACAAACTTGCCGTACAGTCTCCGAGTGAATCAAACAGCAGGGACAAGAATGATTATTATTGTCTCAGAGAACACAGGCAGAGCTCATGCAAGAGTGGTAAGCTTTTATTTAAACATATACTATGTAATTATAAAAGGGAACCACTGTTAGAATTGCAAAGCTCGCAAAATTCTTTCCATTGACTGAAGAAAAATGCTTTAATGCACCGTATTGACGGTTTGAAATCAGCAGACTATTGCTGTCCTTGCGATGTGCATAAAATGCCATGTCAATATTAACATTGTACATTGTGTAGGTCTGTTAGGACAGTGGGTAGCGCCGTTGCTGCACACCTCCACTTTGTGTGTGTGGAGTTTGCATGTTTACCCCATGTGTGCGTAGCTTTGTGGCGGTCTTCAGTTTCCTTCCACTGTCCAGAAACATGCAACTTTAAATAGAGTGCCTAAACTGACCCTGCAATGGTTTGTTGGTTCCTGCCTCATGCTAAATGCAATGCAATATAATATAATGCAATAAAAAAATATATATATATATGATTACTCGAATCATCATATTAAAAGCGGTAGATTACTTGATTATTGATATAAATCGATTGTTCACTTACATTTAGGGCTGTCACTAAGAAAGTCCATTTGGGTACCTTAAATCCAACAAGTTCTCAAGCTAAGCAAGAGATCCTGTTTTGTGAAACATGCCCCAGGGGCCTTGAGTATATGCTTCACAGTCACAGTCTCTTATCAGCCTGACAGGCAAAAGCAAGGCCAACCATTTGAGGTAGGAATGCATGATATCACATTACGATACAATGAAGATTGTGCACATGTGCAATAATCACCAGGGCTTTAGATGAAGGGCATAAAGATTTGTCTGGATACCAGTTTTTTCATACAATACAGATGTTTACTTACACCCACAATCTAATAAGCAGATTAGTAACTTGACTAAAATATTACTGAGAGGCATATTGTAACGCTGAAAAGTTAGTAATGCGTATATATTAAGCGTATACTTGCCTACACAGTTAAATGTAATTTGCTATAAAACAAATTTTGAAGCAGTCATCCAAAGCCCTGTAACATCACATTTGTCAGCACTGATTAATGTCTGTTGACAAGTCCCGGAAACACCTTACACAACTTATTTGACACACTATTGATAAATAACAGGTTCTGTTTGGCTATAGGGCTGGGAGATAATATCTCGATATTTTAAGTCCCCGTTACGATATTCAATTATTTTTTTTAAGTTAGGACAGAAAGTCATAAATTTTATTTATTCACATCAATGTTTCCCCAACTGGAAAACACAAAAGCATCGCTGCTGAAGATATCAAATAAGATGTAAAAAGAGAAAGAAAAAAAAAAAAAATTCTTGGAAAGTATAATGAACTGACTAAGTGCCTGAAGTGTTAAAAAAAAAAGTATTTCAGGTATTTAACAACTAGGCTAAATGGAGTCAAAAATAGCCACAAAGCACTGCAAAGAAATGCATATATTGCAAACAAAATCGATGTAAAGAGATTCTCCCTTTTCCAATTTTTTTAATATATAAATTTTAAGAACAGAAATTTACAAAAGAGGAGGCCATTTGGCCCATCAAGCTCATTTGGGGAGAATTTGACTAATAGCTTAAAGTTGCTTAAATATTATCTAGCTCTAATTTAAAAAGAAACCAACAAAAACAAAGGTTTTAGCTTATACTACACTAACAGGAAGACCATTCCATATTCTAACTACACGTTGTGTAAAGAAGTGCTCTCTCTAATCCGGCTTAAAATGTTCTCCTAATTTCCACCTACGGCAACTAGTTCTTGTATTTGAACTAATACTGAAGTAACAATTTGGTTCAACAGCATCCAGACCTGTTAGAATCTTTTATACCTGGATCATATCCCCCCCTTAGTCTCCTTTGCTCGAGGCTGAACAGATTCAGCTCAGCTAACCTCTCCTCATAAGACATTCCACCTAAGACCAGGAATCATTCTTGTAGCCCTACGTTGAACACTTTCTAAAGGCAGCAATGTCCTTTTTAAGGTAAGGTACCCAAACCTGCACACAATATTCTAGGTGGGGTCTTACCAAGAAATGGTATAGTCTTAGCATCACCTCCCTTGACTTAAACTCCACACACCTAGAGATGTAACCCAGCATCCCATTAGTCTTTTTAAATTGCTTCCCCACACTGGCCAGAGTGAGACACGGAAGCATCAACATACATACCAAGGTCTCTCTCATAATCAGCTACCTTTATCTCAGTAGAACCCATAAAATATATGTAGTTTATATTTCTGCTCCCTGCATGGATTACCTTACAATTGTCTACATTAAAATTTTAATCTGCCAGGTATCAGCAAAGTTACTAATTAAATCAAGATCCTGCTGTAGCCTCTGTGCTGCTAGTTCGGTATCTGCTACACCACCCACCTTGGAGTCATCTGCAAATTTAACCAGTTTACTGTATGTATTGGTATCATTATTGTTAATGTTAATTAGGAATAATAGTGGTCCTAAAATTGAACCCTGCAGTACCCCACTATGAACACAGGCCCACTGTGACATTGTACCTCTAATAACTGCCTAACTAACAAGCTGCTACGGTACCTAAAATCCCTGCTGCTTTGAGCTTAAGCAGGAGCCATTTGTGGGGGACAACATCAAAGGCATTCTGGAAATCTAAGCAGATCACAACGTAAGCCTTTTTGTGATTGATTTCACTGGTAGCTTCCTCAAGGAACTCAGATTAGTTGAAAGCAGGATCTAGCTCTCCTAAATCCATGTTGGCTTCCCTCAGAATATTATTTGAATCCAGATAAATCTACCATTTTCGCTTGGATTATAGCTTCCATTAATTTTCCAGTCATGCAGGTTAAGTTAATTGGCCTATAGTTTGATGGATTTCTGCTATCCCCATTTTTGAATATGGGCGTTATATTAGCATGTTGCCAATCAGAAGGTACCACACTACCAGATTAGGATTTCTGAATTAGTAAAGTTAAAAGGTAGGCAAAATTATATCCCTCATCTCTTTTAAAACTATAAGTAATATGCTATCAGGGCCCTGCAATTTATTTATTTTGAGCTTTTTTGTGATCACTTTTTTCTTTGCATTTCGGTCTTGTTGGCACTCATTTTTCTTTATGGTATGTGTGTTGCGCTTTGCACTGTGTGGGTGTGCACGGCTTTGTGGGGGTGTCCGTCGCTACTCAATCCATACCGCCTGCCTGATTTGTACCTTGTACGTCTGCTCATATGCAGCATTTTTAAGCATGTGTACACAGTGTAACATTTTCTGGCACTGCCCATGTGTACATTGCATCACTGTATCTGGAACTGCCCAAAACATTCGTCCTGCCTTTTTATGGCAAACCATATTATCTACATTTATATACATTGTACACATTTAATTGTACAATTAAGTCGATATAATGATACAATATCAAGCCATTTCGTATCTAAAAATGCATCAAAAGTTAAAAATTCAATATAACTGGCCAGCCCTATTTGGCTATAGTTTATTTTGGGCATAGTTCACCTTTCTTTGTTTTATAGATAGGCAAATATTTCATGTAATCATGATGCGTTACTGCGCAGCCCTAGATAGCACTGAAGGCCACAATTTATGTGAGTCACACAACGAAAACCTGCATCCAGATGCCATAAACTGACTCGGCTGACTTTATATAAGTGTGGGGTGCTCATGTTTCCCCTGGGTCAGCTGTCCTGTCAGATGGAGGCACAATTAAGCAAGACAGCAGGACAGCAGCCCCTGACAGTCTTAGGGCCCAGGACCCCCCTCCCTTCCCTGGGTACTTCTGAGAGCAGAAGGCTTCCTCATGGACCTCCTGACGCTCGCCATTCGGTAACAGTTAGCACCCAACCTGTCCAAAGCCACAGCAGTAATTGATCTACCACCTTCCTGTGAGATGGGCTAGATGGCTGCTAAAAGCCTCATACAACCATCCATATCACTATTAGCCCTGGATACAAAACTGTCCATTGACTACAAAAAAAACCAAAAAAAAAAACCCATGAACATGTTCCAACCAGAGACTTCATCTTAAGACAGTCGCTCTTCCTGCTCTGTGGTACTGTAAAACGCAACCTGCTCAGTTGGATATTCCTAAAACAAAATCAAACATTTACGCCAAGCTATAATTTCCCATGTTTCTACTGGAGACCAATCTCATGCATTCAGCTGAAATAATATGGGCTTACATGAAACTAACAAATTAAACTAAATTAAATATCATCTTAATGCTCTTCTAATGGGGAGGGTTGTGGTGGCAGGAGGCCAAGTAGGTCACATTCCAAGAACACAGACCCTTTCCACAGAGTCTCAGGTGTTCCCAAGCCATCTGGGAGATATGATTTCTCCAGAATATCCCATGTCTGCCCCAGGGGTCCAGCGGGATGTGCCCAGAAATAAGGGCTCAACCCAGCCGGGTCTAAGATGCCGAAACCACCTTAGCTGACTCCATTACCTCCAAAGGGGCAGCAGATTTTAAGGTCCATGCCGATTTCCAAGCCATTTACACCACCACAGAGAGAAAGTCCAAAACCTGAGGAAAACCTCTACTCTGGCCTCTTGTACATAGGACATTCTTTTGGTCATCATCTATAGCTAACGCCTATAGGTGAAGATAGGAACGCCGTTTAATTGGTAAACCACAAGCCTTTCCTGATGAGTGACATCTTGCTTCACTGCCACAAACTCACTGTGCCTACAATCTGCAGCCACCAAAATGAACTGCCCATCAATCTCATAGTCCCTAAGGCAGTCTCTGGTAAACAAGACCCTAAGGTAGTTCCTCACTCTCTTCACTAAGGCCAAACACTGCCTCTCACCTGAATGGAGCAATCCATTCTTTTCTGAGAGAGCACCATGGCCTTGGATGACCTACTCACAGTGCCATACTAAAATAACTACATCCATTTTTATTTGATCAATAGGACATTTGTTGTTATGATTAATTACAAACAAGTTAAACAAAGCATATTGAAGTCAAACACTAATGTACACAGAGAAACAAGAGCAATTGGTTATGCAATTTCTGTTTAAGGCTAATTGCATAAACCTGCTAGACCATTTCACCAACCATTGCTGGTTGGCTGCCTTTTTGCGTGATAGACTGTGGGTTAAGATTTTCCTCAATTTTGGTCTGTAATGGGCACAATAGCTCCAGGAATTACCAGAAAATTTAAGAAACTAGATAGTAAAACTTCACAAAGATAGAAAAGGGTACAGGAACATTGGTAGGCTAATAAACATAAGCGGAAACAATTATAATAATTATTAGGAAGCATCAGAAAAGGCATACTACCAAAAAGCAAAGCTGTAGTGGCCATCCTTCAAAGATGACAAAGCACGCCATTTACACAACCCTCCACTGAAAAACAGACGAGGCAGGATTGCAGCCAAGCATAACATTTAACTTCAGAAATTGGCCTTTCTCCGAGTACCTAGACAGTGCAGCAAACACTAAAAGTTAACCTCTAAGGATGGCATGCAAGAAGAAAACTGCCAGCAACACATCGGCAAAACTGCAAGACTAAGGTTTGCCAAAAGAACATAAAAAACTTGATGAATACAGCCAGATTTCGTGGCCAGATGAAACTACGATAAACTTGATTAGATCAGACAGGGTTCAGTATGTTTGGCATGGACTTGGAGAAGAGTATCACAGTGAACATATAACACTAACAAAAATAAGGGGCTAAATAAATTCAAACACAGGGGAAATTACATTTATAGATGACATCAGGGACACCACTGTGTACAACAAAATACTAAATGAAAAGCTTAATCACAATCTCAAGGCACAGGAAAAGTTCCAACAGGACAATGATCCTAAACAAAGTGCAAAAAAGCACGCAAGTATTTATTAGAGGAAGAAAATGAAAACAAAACCACCTGGCCAAGCGTCACCAGGCCCGAATCCTATAGAACGAGGAAAAGAGCAATAGGAAGAGTGCAACCCTTCCAGCAAAGGAGCTGAAAAGGATCTGTGAAGAATGGCAGAATCCCCCTCCTCAGATTTGCACTACACTGGTACTACACTACAGTGGTTTGGCTAAAGTGATTTGAAACTCGTTTTATGTTAATATGTACTACACTGAAAGGATTTGTAAATTTTCTAACATCTTAATAATATTGAAGCAAGAAGCACCCACTTTTGCTGTGTACTGTATCTGACTTGTTTAATACTGAATTCAAACTCCATATTTCAAGTGCATAACAGGCAAAATTTTAAACAAAAAAAACAACCAACAACAAAAGCAGAGTGAAATCTGCCAGCCTTAGTGCCCACCATATCGATCGCCAGAGAAGCGGTATTAATAGAGCAATATACACTCAATTGCTTGACAATGCCAATACGAAAGAGGACCAAATGGGTTCATAAAGCCATAGGAAATGCTTGTTTCCCCTCAACATTAAAAGCCAAGCTAAACCTTCCACTTAAACACAAATTTTGGCACTTGTCTTCCTCAGGTGTTTTTCTGCGGGAGGTTGCATGCTTGTACTTGGGTCCTTGGCTTTCAAGCCGGTAAATGTTTTTTTTCAGCAAGGCAGACCGAAAAGCTGCACCATTCGGGTTTCCCATCCCACACACAGCCAAGTACACAGAGAAGTCTTTGTACACTGCAGCATCCACCCGGCACGCCTCTCCTGCATTCTGGCATATTTAACCCATGCTGATCGTTGCTCATAACATGGGTGCTACATTCCTTGCAAAATTTAAATGAAAGGTGGTCCACGTTGTCCCATGTTTGCCTTCAAAGAGACTCTGGCATGACAAAAATATTATTACCATACAGATAATTACAAACAGGTAAATTACATCGATTATCTGAAACATCCAACAGAGCAGGTTGCGTTTTACAGTTACAGTACCACAAAGCAGGAAGAGCAACTGTCTTAAGATGAAGTCTCTGGTTGGAACATGTTCATGGGTTTTTTTTTTTTGTAGTTCTGAAATTTTATACTTCTGATCCAATTCAAGGTAAGCTTGTGGAAGTAGGGGCTACACTTTAACCCAGTTTATGACACACAGGGGGGGAACACACACACACACACACACACACACGTAAAAACAAAAAAAAAAAAAAGAAACAGAGCAAGGACACAAATTCACTTAAACATGGGACTGGGACTCCCACATGCAAAGGTGGGCAGGAGAAGAAACGTCATGGTATTACTCACTGAGACACAGACACTACAACTGACAACACTAATCCCGAATGAATGATCAATCTAAATTCTTAAAACTATTTGGCAATTGGTTCTAAAAATAGAAAGACGACAGCCACTGAAAGTAAACTTTATAACATGAAAGATCCTAAGGTATAACGCTTCAATTAAATTAAATAAATATTGAAAATTACAATTTCTTTTCCCTATGAATGTTTAAAAAATTACCTTGTGGAAGCAAAGTTTATAAATTCCCCGTAAGACAATAACTGAATGTTTTGATTTTAGCTCTAAATTCTGGGATTCTGCGCAATATCACAGTTTAAACTGTCATGTTGTTTGCAACCAGGAAGGAATATTATAGGTCTCTGAGGAAATTTATGCTCATACTTCTTCCCATTTGGGTAACAAAATACTGCACTTGTTAATGTGATAAGTTTCGCAACTCAATAAATTAGTGTAATTATTTTAAGAATTCATGACAATTTTTCGATAGTTGTTTTGACATTAGCACTGTATGGTATCCAAAAAGCATAAAGAAAATGAAGCAAGCGAGCCACACTGTTTACATATTGTCAGCAAACAAACCTAATAAGTGGACTCGAAACTTCTCGCAGTGGTCCGAGTTTGACTCGCTTTTCACTCGTTTTGCATGGTAAATACACAGAGCCCACTTAAACTGGCTGAATCGAGCCAAGTGTGAACACACCCTGAAACCAATTAATTGAAATGTGGTGTTGATTACTGGGCCACCACAAACGGCATCAACATCATTAGCAGCTGATTAGGAGGAGACATAGAATTACACTAGATGAGCACAAGTCCAGTACACGACCATCCTAAGAAGACTGAGGTTGGCACCACAGCTAAGAAAATTCACCAGCTGTTGCCATCATCAAGTAATTAGCACAGTATTCAACAATATGGAAGACCAGTTTTATTATTGTGACCTACGTTCTGTTTTTTCAATACCTATGTTGACAATCTTTAAAGTACTCCTATTTTCATGGCAGCATAGGCCAAAAAGGTATTAGATAAATCCTGAAGTGGAACCGAAAGCTCACCGTAACCAAACTTCATAACCATCGTCAGAGGTGCACAGTAAGACTCATGTCATCATCGATCACTGCTTAGATGAGACAGGAGCAGGATGGACAGCACAGTATCCATATAGCATGACCATGCCACATCAGTCAGGATGTGTACTAAAAACACACTACATCAGCCAACGTTAGAGTAACAGTCAGCCAGGATGGGTCTTGGAAACCATGTGTAGTTTAGGCCATCAAATTGCAGGTAACCAAGAGCAACATCATTAAAAATTGAATGCATACTGAATTACAAAGGTCGTACAACCTCTACCTGAAATGAAGAAAACCTAAATTTCTCTTCCTGGAGATGTTGTTCACTGCAGCTTTTCCACCAATTAAGTCTTTCACAGGGTGGAATAATAATAATAATAATAATAAATAAACAACAAATCAGGTACAAAAAGGTAATTAACATACACTGAAAAGAGAAGACATGCAAAACTTGTTCTCCAGTCGGCACGGTGGGACAAGTCAGTGTGCTGCACCTTTATTGTCCTTGCCACCTAACAAATGCCTTCCACATGTACATTTTGAACAATACAAGACAAACTGGTACAAATGCAAGCCCCTGCAAACCAAACTCCTTCCTTGGATTACAAAGCACCTGTGCTCTTCCCAATATTAAAGACCAAAACAGAATTAAGAAAAAAGACTTTTACGAAAGAGACTAAGGGAAAGAAACAAAATATAACATAACTTCCTTCTTGGCAAGTGAAAGTGAGGTTCAAAGTTGGATTAGTTCCCGAGTTCGTAAAAAGCCTGTTGTCTCAAGATAACATGGCCAGGTGTTATCAAATAAGATGAAAAGGGTAATAGAAAATCTACATCGCAAGTCACCTCTAAAAACCTTAAATTCTTTAACATGGAGAATGGCAACAATCTTTAGGAAAAGACCAGTTCATGCTGACTGACTTGCTAAGCTGGTTTTTCCCCATACAATCTGATTCAGTGTGACCTCTTCACGTTGGTAACCACACCTCAAACCCCCAACACAAATATTTACCTATACCTAAACACAACGAGTCGTAGAAACAATAATGCCAAAAATACAATAATTAACTGTATAGTATGGAGAAAACTTTATTTGGCCACGAAATTTCAAAATCTATAGACCGTATATATAATGCTGCCAAAAAACGGAATAGTATGTATAGGTACAGTACGTGGAGTTTTAAAAAGATCGCAGCATCATATTCTACGAGCGCACCACATTTCAGTAAACTCGATTCGATGCCTAAAAACATAAGTCGTTCTTCCCTCTAAATGATTACCATGAGCGCTCAGTGACATGGCGAGTGATGCAACCTAAATCTTTGACCCGGCCGCAGGGGCTTATCCAAAATACCACATTTAGGGACTCACATCCTGGATGTGCTGTGTGTACCCACCTCGCAACACACTGCTTACAACAACAACAACAACAACAACAACAACAAAAACCGATAATAAAAACAGAACCCAGGGTGCTTTGCGCAAGTAATTCCGTTACCCCGATGATTTTGCCGTGTAAGGACACGGGCAGCGCTACAGACCCAACTGGCACTCTGGGAAATACGCAGCTTCAGCGCCCAGCGATGCAGAAGTTAGGCTTACCTGTACTTAGCCTGCTGCTGACGCACAGCGAAATTAAAGAGAAATACGAAAAATGTGTACTAAAACAAAGCTAGAAATGAATATAACTCGAGTTGGTTAGCTAGCCCGAAACATCGGCACACTGGTCTTTCGTGTGCTTTGCCTCCATAGGGGTTCCCCCCCTCCGCATGTTTCAACGATAATATCCGGGTCGCGTTTAAATCTCACCTTCGCGTAGACGGGACTCCGGCAGTCCAACAAAGTCCCTCAAACTGTCTGTGTTACTGTGTGTTCCGGCGTGTGGACCTCGCAGTAAAGGCGGCTGTAGCAGGTCCCACCCTCTCGTCTTCCCGTACCTTTGATTCGGCGCTTTCTTCTGTCTCCTCATCAGCTGCCCTCGCGGCTCCGGCCCTCGCCATTGGTGCATGCGCTGCCATGCGTGGATGGCGTCATGACGTTCTCGTCAGCCATCGGACGGCTTGGCTTAGATGCGCGCGGGGAGGTGTCTGTTTTAGCCACCGGGGCGAGGGAAAACACTTTTATACGTGTTGTGTTTAAGTAGAAGTTTGGTTATTTCAAACTGTTCACATATACTATTCAAGGTATAGTTACATTAATAGGATATAGTATATTAAAATACATTGTTCACTACATAGCCGTCACTATCGAATGCTGCTAGTGGTTTTGCATTCAACAACACATTCTAAATATGAACATGTACGAGAACATGTTCTTGAACAATGAAAATATGTTTGAGGGCAATGACCCAACTGGTTTTACATGAAATTGATCCCAAAACCCTACCCCCACCCCTCATATTGTTCCCATTCTTTTCCCAGATCCATAATATCCCTAACCCTCATCCCTCTGGTGATTACCATCCATCTCCCATAACCCTCACTACAAATCCCAGTCATATTTCACTCACCCCTTTCTCTAAACATGAATTACTCCCATCATCCATTTTGCCCCACAGTGCACTGTATGAACACAGAGGCAGGAGTGCTGGTAGTGTGTGGCCCTGACATGGATGTAGGTCACCAGCTGAGTCTCCCACCCAAGCAACTCTTCCCCATCTTCAGCATACAAAGCCATATAAAGTAGGCTCTGTTTGGGGTGTAGACTATGCGGCTTAGATTATGTAAACCTTCTGCAACATAGAAGATATACAGAAAGTGCAGTAGCTCCAGAAATTAAAATTAGTAAGGTGCTCAGAATTAGAATCTCTTTATTTCACCAGTTATTTTACACATACAAGGAATTTGTCTTGGTGCAGGTACACAGGATTGACCTGTAACTGTCACGGACATGGTACAAGCACACATGATTGACATGTAACATATTACACAGGCTGGACAAGTACAGACTATTACATATATTCAAGGAAACTAAAGGATAAGAATATGATGGAGAAAAATAATCAAGTATGTGAATGTGTACTTGTAAGGAACACATGCATAGAATCTATTATTTACAGTATGTTATAGAGTCACATGTACTTTGTACAACTGAGCAACGGTGTATTACGTGAGAGTTCAATGTGCTTGTTTAAAGAGTGCCCACCACTGTTAATGAGTGCTGCGGGCATGCCTTGTATGCGCCTTGATTTTGGGGGGGAACAGACAACTGCCTTAAAAATGCAATTCAGTACTAGTCCTTCGTTGGATCAAAGTAGGCAAAGCTAAAGATTTTTCTCCCATACATAGTTAATCTGATCTCATGGAAGGCCTCATCACCCTAACAGGAGTGATGATTAGGTCTCACCTGCACCCTCCACACACGGAACAATGTAATGTGGAATAAATTAGCTAAATTTTAGACAGGGTTACAAACTAACTAGTGCAGCTCCATTGTTGCCGTTCCCAAACCAGATGGATTCTTGTTTTGGGTATAGACTACAGGAAAGCAACCATGTTGAAAATTGGCATTTAAAAGGCCCTAGTATAGTAAGGCACAGGATATTTTTTTTTAAAATCACACTTTGTGGTAGCCCCCTGCTGTTGGCCCCAGACTGCAAGACTAGAAAAGCAAAGTGCAGAAACAGTGAGGAGTGCCCTCAGAGATTGCTTTGCAGTGAGAGTGGATAAGATGGCAGGTGGCACCATCTACTGACTACACTTCATAAGCACACTTTAAAAGTCCATCTTCAGAAGAAAGTGGAGTTTCAGTGCCAAAGTTGCTCATGACAAGTTGCTTTTGAGTCCTATCCTATGCTTGGTTATAGGTGACAAATTTTAATTTGAGGTATTGGACAGATTTAAAATTGCCAATATTCTGGAAATTGTAAAGCACTACAACCTCAGCCAGTCAGATTTTATTTGAAGTACAAAAATATTCATACATGCAACAAATAGCTTAAACATAGCAAGGACTACACTGCTAGAGTGGGTTTAACGTGATTGAAAGGGAAAGTGCTAGCATAGAATATGCAGATTTAAACACATTCAGTGGAACATTGTCATCTAATGCTTGAAAAGGTTTTGAACCTCTTGGAATACTTTAACAAAGCACTGAATACCCTACATTTCACTCCATGAGCATTGTACTGCCCTCACACCCCTAAACTTATATTACCCAGAACCACCACCAAAACTCATTCCAATGATGCAGTTTTGCGATTCAACCAGCATGCAACTGTTGCAATAGGAGCAAGACTTCCACATTTGCATGGAAAGCTGTGATGGAAACACCTCCAGTTAACCTCAAGCATATTAGGTGGGACAGAGCACAAGGGACTGCAGTGACTGCTTCTTGGAATGGATTCTGGGTCAGCTTAGCCACCATGGGTACCACCAAGATGAAGCCCTGAGTGGACCACTGCTTTAGTGAATTGTGCACTTGGATCTCTTTCTCTTCTTCTCCTCTGTCTCCTTCTCCTCCCTGTGGCCATAGTAGCTAGAGAAACAAGCAGTAGCCAGAAAGGGCTCATGCAAGCTCAGGACCCACAGGCCTTTGCCATAGTATGTGAGTGACCCAAGCTCCAGGTCCTGCACAAGATCTTTAATTTGGCTCTCCTGCTCCATCTGAACCAGCTCCAGCAGATCTAGGCCCATCTGTACCGGCTCCACGCCCTCAGCACAGCCCAACGTGATGTGGGCACGACTGCCCCGGGGCAGGTCCGTCTCAGACGTGGCCTCTTGCTCAGCATCACTGGGCCACAGCTGCAGCTGCTCTTCTGTGAGGGACACCCTGGCACCAACAGTACGAGGACTGACAAACAGGGTGCTCAGTACCAGTTCTGATATGCGACCGTAGGACTCCTTCACAGACTGCAGGGAGAGAGAGTTTAGCAGCATACTGGTCATTTGTCACTCAAATTCATGGAAAATGGGGCCAGGGGGTGTGGCACTGGCACTTGTGCATTAACACTGTGGCTTCCTATCTGCAGGCTCAGATCTTTTGTACCTACCTGCTTCTCTGCATATTCCTTGGCTCCTTTGGCTTTTCCATAGTCACAGAACTTAGTAGTACAGTGAAACACCCCTTCATGGTGAAAATATTCCTCCAGGTTAACCTCCTTCTCAGTTTCCCCATTATCTGCAATGCAAGCAATACAGGGAACTGAGTGTCAGTCAATTCTGGAAATTTTAAAGATTAAGACCCATTCTGCAGCCTTCCGGCTTTAACACGAGGCCATTCCCAACAGTGATGCCTACACATCCAAATACTTACAGTCACTAGCATGTTTCTTGAAGGCATCCAAGCCAACCAAGGTCTTGAGAAAGTCAACCTTCATTGTTCTCATGCGTTCCTGTGCATTCGATACCAGGAACCAGCCAAAGAAAAGGGGTATAGAAGTCTCCTCAAGCATGACTTTCAAAGCTTGGATCTTGTCTTTGTCCAGTCCCCGCTTATTCTTCTGGACTAGTCTCTCAGGGTCTCTACTCCACTCAGTAAGAGGTTCCAGGAAAAGTGTACAGTACAAGCGCAGCTCTGCATATTCACCAAGCTGGGCTAACCCATCACGTGTATGATTGGTGTCATCAACCACCACCACTGGCGTGCCAGACATGCACCTTGCTTGTACTGCTTCATCCAAGGCCTTGCGTCCCTCTCCTGATGTATAGTTCTCAGGTTTCACATGATCATCAGCACTGACAACAGAACAGATGCCCTCATAAACATCCCTAATTGCAGTGGCAAGATGGGTCTTACCACTTCCAGGAAGACCCCGAAGAACAAAAAGGGTGCGAGACTCACGCAGGACCACCTTAGTCTGCTCGTCCTGCAGAAAAGCAAATGCAAGTGAGCCAGCTGCAACAGGAGGGCCATCCTCCTCAGGCTTGGTTTCTGGGATCATGGCTTCAGTCTTTGCACATTCCCCCTTTCCCATGTTTGCCTGTTCAGGTGCCTCTTGTTCATGTCTCTCAGGAATCACATCCACATTTCCCACTTTCTGTGCTTTATCCTTTTGCTCCTCATCCAGCTGCTCACCAGCACCAGCTTCCTGTGGCCCCTTCACTTCCTCTCTGACCAGCACCTGCTCCTCCAACTCCACTGTTGCTTGCATCTCCACTTCTGGTTTTTCCACTTCAGCCTGCGTTTGCGTCATCTCTGTGCAATCGGCAGTCTGCGCCTGATCCGAATGCTGCTCCATTCTTAATTCCTTGTGTTCTTTAAAGTCAATTGAAAAGCACTTTTGGAGAAGGTTCAGCTGCAAGAAGTTTCAAACACCATCCAAGTCACAATCCAGTGAAGTGAGCCAAACGACAGTAAACACTAACCCACAATATACTGTAAGAGACTTGGCATAAGCCACCAAGAAATCCTGCAAAAGTTGATAGACCATGGCAAAGTTCTGTACTTTATAACTTACACGACAAACCTATGGAAAATGGTTTTACTGAGCCTTCATTTAAATGGGACTCAAATTACATTTTGAGTGGGTAAGCTTTGCAAGCACAAAAGTGGTCCCATGCGTTATAAGGGAGAAACTGGGTTCAGACGTGTCGGGAAGGACTGAATCCAAACGCTAAACTTTTCATGTTATCAAGGCAGTAAGTGCATAATGACATTTACCGACAAAAAGGCGATAAGTGAGGTGTAAAAGGTTATTGGCTGCAGCTCTTACCGACTTCCCAGCTGAAAATGAATGTAGGTATGAGTTTAACAATTATAACCGCCGCGAAGTGCAATTCAGCTTCAAATACAAGGTGTTGTCATAGTAAAACGGAAAGTTTACGGACTACGCAAGATTAACAAAAATTGATCGGCGGGGAGAGGCTACTGCCACAAAGATTAACCAAACAAACATCAATTAAAAATAAGTATAGACCTACATATACGCAGCCGGCAAGAAAATCGATTGAAACGCAGGGAAAACAAAGATTAATATTTATCCAAGAAAAGTTCAGTCATCTCAGGTTTAACAACCATAGCTAGAATCCAGGAAAGCACTGTAAAATTTGTGCGTCCAGGTAGGTGCAGTACTTGAGAGGATTGCAGATGGCTTCAGTAGACGTGTCCCAACACGGCCGGGGCGCTTCTGTCCGCCTACTAAGGCTCAAGGGGGGGGCACCGCTGCCAGGAGCCAGCGCCCTCTGTACCAGACCGCTTCACCGCTCATTATTAAAGTCTCGCCTCATTATAGCGTCCAACGGGTCATTCCAATATATTAATTTAGTCAATTACTTCGTACGTGTTAAGAGAGGGGCAATTAATTTAACCAAGGTTGCAGTCGTGGTTTTGTGACTACGAATGTTATTTTAATGTCAAGCCAAAGAGTGTCGCTGCGTATGTATAACACCTTTTAAAAGGTACAACAGATAAATGTACAAAGCAACAAAGATCTGTTTAAGGACAGTTACCGTGATCGCAAGTAAAACTCCAATGAACCTGTCCACCGGAATTCGGTGTTTAAATTTTTGGGATTGCATTTGAATGGTTAAATTAAAAGAAATATAAGGAGTTGGATGCATGAACTAACTTATGCATATTCATAAAATTAAAAATGTATACTTTACTTTACACGCCATGGTCATGCAACGTAATCACTTCCATAGATTTTACTACCCGAAAGACCTCACCTGCTCAAATTTAAGTATTGTTTACAAGATGATAGATTATAGGTTAGCTGCACACGCAATCACAGTATTTTATATTGCCGCTACAATGTTATTAAAAAAATAATTTTTACCTTAAAAAGCAACTGAATAAGGAAGTCTTTCAGATGTCACTCACACAATATGTAAATTAACTATGAAGGTATTTTCATGGAATTAACAGTTTAGACGGACATATTGATTCTCCTATTTGGCAGGAATAAATAAAATGCTATTTTATTCATACTTATTAACACAAGGAAACGCTATAACATCCAAATTCTACATTAATCGTGTCACACTTTCACTTTGTTTGCAAATTACTTACCGGTAACCATTTATAAATTGTGAACACTAGCCTGGTGTTCAATTAACATTATATTTTTATGGGAGTGGGGATCCTAATCCAAGAGCATGGCCTAATTCTTAAGTGTTAGTCTTGTTTTTTAGCCTATATAAAACATATTTGTTTTGTCAATGATTAAATTTAAAACAGCTAAAGGATTTTACCCACTTTACCCTATTAAAGGGGTAGACAAGAAAATTAGGGGGAAAAAAACCTTTGAATTAAGAGATGAATATTTATTTTCTATTACCATAACAAAAAGGTTGTCTTAGGAGCTCCCAGTATATGACTATGATGGTATATTAATTATAAACATGGGTCATAAGTACATCAGTGAATAACAATGGGGCATTTTCTCCACACATTACATTTAGGCTGATCATTTAGAGAGAAATCATACAGGGTTCAGAGGTGCGGCTTTTTTCCTCAACACTTACATGTGACTGTCACAGAGAGGTCGACGTCACCAAAACCGTAAAACAAACTAAGTTACTGAGATGGCAGACAAGTTACTGTAAATCACAGCTGTGGCTCCGTTTACAAAACGCCGCAGTGTACGGCAAACTGACAAAAGCATGCATGACGCATCAATGATTATGGAGATCTGGAGTGAATGAAGGAACGTTCATTCTTCAGGCGCACAAATGCAAGAAAGTTTTAGCTTCCACAAACTGATCCTTGTGTGTGAGAGAAAAAAATGGAGGCAACAATCTATCAGGACTTCAGTCTATGACGAGCCCCTGACCATTCATAAGCTGGAACACATAAAACAAAAGGGACAAGCAGGACAGGCATTTTAAAAGTTCAGTTTCCATTCCAGAAAAAAACCGCAATATTAAAAACGTCAGGGACGAGAAGAGCACCCACACTTAAGACCTGTGGAGATTTGTGTTTGAATTTACAAAAAATATAATTTCATATATACAATTCTAAACTAAAAAAGGACATAACCACAGACTATACATATAAACCAAGAGTTTACATTCCAGTAAATGCAAGAGATGAATAACACAAAAATGATAAGATATATTAACCTGCAGAAAAACAAAGTACTGAGGTAACAACAGGACTGGGACGAGTGGCCATGTCCTCCATAAGACGCATGTGCTGTACTTTCATGACTATCCTTTACTGGTGCATGTACAGAAAAGAAATATCTTCATTTCTAAACATAAGTTACATTAATAAAGCCACGAGGTTAAGACTTCCTGCTTTTTTTGGTACTTATTCTTCATAAACCCAATGACATTGCAACAGTCACTATGGTCTTCTCCACAGGCTCGCAGACGTGCTTTTAAAATACCATGGAACACAAAAGGTCGTAATAGGATTCAAGTTTTCTGTATATCTACCTCTGCATATTTCCTGTTTAGGCAAGAATCTTTCTGAGCACCAATGAATTGATAATGATTCTGGGCTGTTAGAAAGGTTCTGTTCTGCTATTATAAGTCAGCCAGAAAATGTAGAAGGTTGGTTTGCAGTTTACACTGAACAACAGCCTGAAAAACACATGTTCATAGACTTTAGTCACTGATTGATGCATACGTGTCTCCATAATTGATGAATGACTTACCCCCCAAAAATAAATAGTAATAACAATAATTTAAAAACTACAGATGTTAATTCTTCTGTTGAATTCAGAATTCAGATTCAATTTTAAAGACTCGAAATCCTGCTATCTTTGTAGCTAAATTACAACAGTCTTGAGAAAATAAAAAAAAATAAGTATTTTCATGCCCTTTTTCACACAAACTTTTTTCTTCCATTTTCACATGAAGGCATTGATTTGAGAAACTGATTTATTAGCACTGTTATAAAATGGAGGCATGGTCCAAATGATGTCCATGACAGGGCTACTGTCAGCACATAGGCATTTCCCAATTTATCCAAACTGGAAAAAGAAATTTCCTGGTCCAGATGCTGGGGGGACAAAAAGGAAAACCAATTATTAGTGTTATACAACAGCTTAACACTCAAAATAGGAATAAATGCCAAAATGTGGATAAACATACAAGAATTGCTTTCAAAACTGAAGCCTCCGGGGCCTCCAAAGAACGCCTTGAAGATGTTGTTGGCATCAAAATCTGAAAGAGAATAAAGCAGATTTTCTAGTAGCCTGACTTTTTTAAAAAGCTAATACAAGGGCAATTCCCTGCAGCAGAACTAATCACCCGTAAGTAAAGATTAATAAAATACATACAATAAAAACTGGCAACCAGATTTTTAAATTCAACCATTAGTGGTGCTACCATTCAATCCAGATACTAGGGGAAAATCACATGCAATTTGTGGCTCTCATATTCATGACATTTTCATTGCAGTATAGGAACTTGAACAGAGCGCTGGAGAAAACCTCAGTATGATGTAATCAAATTTCTTTTTAATTTCTGCCTTTTTCTTGAAAAAGCAAATGTTTTACATTATTTGGAAGTCCATTTAGTCCTCCAAGTGCACACCCCATCACAGGCAGAACACAGAGTCAGGGGCAGAACACAGAGTCAGGGGCAGAACACAGAGTCAGGGGCAGAACACAGCAGCTACGTATGCTTACCGCCCATGTTTATTCCATCATCTTCCAGGTCATGACCACTGTCATATCTGGACTTTTTCTTGGGGTCTGAGAGTACAGTGAAGGCCTCTCCCACCTCCTTGAACTTCTTCTCCTCCTCTTTCTGAACTTCAGGAGTGGCGGCACTGTGGCGATCTGACCAAGACAAACGGAGAAACAAAGAGTCAATATCCCTCATTTAATCTTATCATCATCTCTGTGGACTAAAGTACATCATGACAAGATTTCCAGCACAACAAATGTATAATTGCAATATTATTGATGCAAAGGATAGGGAAGAACTCCTACCACTCCACCCTAACTGGGTGAAGGGTTCTTCAGACAGCCTTCTAAAGGAGATTAGAAGCATTTTAAACTGATGGAGAACGATCAAGAGAGTGCTGGTACACCAAGGGGAGGGATGGGCAATTAATACATAGCGAAAGAGGGCGTCAGCTTTTGGCATACCTGGATGGTGCATGAGAGCCCGTTTGCGGTACGCCTTCTTGATCTCGTCCTCAGTGGCGTTTTTGCCCACCCCAAGCACCTT
Source organism: Mormyrus iriodes (assembly GCA_011763525.2). Lineage (NCBI taxonomy): Eukaryota > Metazoa > Chordata > Actinopteri > Osteoglossiformes > Mormyridae > Mormyrus > Mormyrus iriodes. The sequence goes on along the minus strand of JAAGVU020000092.1, from coordinate 15,330,711 downwards.
GTAGTAATCTTTCCTCTTGCTCTTCTTCAATTCCAGCTGGGCATTTTTGAGGAGGTGTTTGTGTTCTGGGAAGGGATTGGGATGGGGGAGCAGACATCACAGAATGAGAAACATGGGTCTTTCAGACAATGAGATACAAACAGCTGCTCTGAAACAAGTACTGAAAGACAAAAACAACGGGAAGCAGTGTTTTAGCACTTGGAGTATTGTTTCAAAGTGATTTTCTTGAATCTTACAGATAGCCAGTCTCTAAGTGAAAGCCTGGTGTATGTGTGAGTGAGGTCTGTGGTCACCACTTCCACAGGGCTCAGGAACATTGAATGTGAGCAGAGAAAAACCTTAAATTTGTGGACTATTTAACTTCCTTGCTCACTATCAGTGAGGGACAGTAATGAAGCACATTTACTTGAGTACTGTAATTAAATACATCTTGAGTATCAGCTTTATTGGAAACTTATGACTTTTACGCCACTACATTTATAGGATAAACACTGAACCTTTGACTCCGCTACATTTCTATAAAAGGTTCTCGTTACTCATTCCTTTGAAGCATAGCTTTGAAGTCAGCGGACAAATTTTCTTTTCTAAAATGCAATAGGCCATACTTTGCTTGTCACAGGTAAGAAACACAGTAAACTACTGCTACTCAAGTCAAGTTACTCTTGGGTGGTTATAAAGCAAGAGGTGTGTAACTGGGTTGGTTGTTTTCATTATTTTTTTTATTTCCTGAGAAAGTTGCATCTACAATCAATCCACTGTCTGCCTGATGCATACATGTGCATTAATGTGTATACATACACCACCAGAGATTAGGAATCTATATCTTTGTAAGAACTCTCCATTCATTCCTCTGAGTATTATCCTAACCCCAACGATGACAACCTTAGCTTCTACCCAGCCCTAACCTTAACCATAAGTAGCCAACAAAATACAAGTGTATTTTTTGATTGCATTCACATATTTTTTTTATAAAATTACGTTTCCCCTTGTGGGCATCCGAAAAATGTTCTCACAACTTCGGAATAGCAACACCCCAAAGTGGCTCAATAATATTCAGATCTGGTAACTGTGCAGGCCATGGAAGATGTTCAACTTCACTTTCACGTTCATCAAAACACTCTGTCACCGGTCGCGCTGTGTATACTGTTGCATTACCATCCCGATACACGGCACCACCTTCAAGGTACAATGTTTGAACCACTGGGTGAACATGGGCCTCCTGAATGGTTCGGTAGTCCTTGGCAGTGACAAGCCCATCTAGAACAAGTAGTGAGCTTAGGAAATGTCATGATATTGCAGCCCAAACTATCACCGATCCACCCCCGTGCCGCCCTCAGGGTACACAGTTTGGGTGGTAAACCTCTCTGGGGGCTTTTCCACACTGTAACGCTCCCAGATGTGGGAAAGGCAGTGAAGGTGGACTCATCAGAGAATAATACATATTTCACATTGTCCACAGCCCAAGGTTTGCGCTGCTGGCACCACCGAAACCAACGTTTGGCAATGGCACGAGTAACCAAAGGTTTGGCTACTGCAGCCCAACCATGAATTTTGTGGACCCTGTGGAGCTCCCGAGTAACACTTTTGGTGGAAACAAGGAGAGCTGAGGTGCGCATTTAATTCAGCAGTAAGTCGGCCAGCTGTGGTTTTCTGTTTTTTAGATACAATAGTGGTTAGTGCCCAGGCGTCCCTTTCAGACACCTTCTCCTGTTGGATGTGGTCCGTCCTTCGTGGTGGTTTGCAGACATTACTATGGATACAGTGGCTCCCAATAGACCACAAAGATTTGCTATCCTAGTCACAAATGTGCCAGCGAGATGCACACTAACAATTTATCCTCTTTTCAACTGTATTTCACATTATGTTGCGTGAATTGCAATATTATCTGTACAGCTGTGCTATAGCGCACTCTGCTCCTACCGATGGAATGTGCAATCAGTGAAGATTTGCCATCTGGCTGCACATATATAGGTGTGAAACCTCAAACACTATTGGCTAGTGTTTCAGTTTCATTGTTCAACTCCTATACACACACACAGACACACACAACTGTGTCAGGAAGCTACCATGCTGTTTTGTGAGGGTGTTAAAAAAAAATAAAACAACAATGGCTGTACTTATCTCAATTCAATTGTGTTTCTATAGGCATTGTGGCATATTCCACAAGCTTTTTAATTCTACAGGTTCTACAAGAAAGTCACTGCATTCAGTAGGTTGTTTCAGTTATCAGGTTCTGTAAATGCATTGTGGCAACAATGCAGTGTCATTAAAAAGAAAATGTACTTTTGAATACTTAAGTATTTTTAAAAATCAACTACTCCAGTACTTTAACTCAAGCAAAAATTTGATCCAACAACTTTCACTTGTATTGGAGTAATATTTGACCATTTGACTATATTTTGACAACTAATGGGAGTTTTGTACTTTGTTCGCCTCCTGCTCACTACTAATAATAAACATGCTGTTTATAGTGACAAACGAGTACTTAAGCAATTCAGAAAAACTACACTTAATCTCAAACTAGTGCGTAGAAGCATGCCTGAGGGAGATGTCAAGTGTGCCTTACCCTTCGTTTTCTCTGTCTGGTAGACCTTCTCATAGTCACGGACAGCTTCCTCGTACATTTCTGTCTCCATGTAACTAAACATAAAGAGAGCTCACCGTCAGGTACCTGGGCTCCAGCTTCAAGAACCACTTCAGAATGAAAACGTAACCATTTCCTTATATTCATCTAAAATGTTCATTTAAATCTCAGAGATGGACATTTCAGGCCCAGAAAGTAAAAATCCAAACCAAGATTTTGTTTAAACCAAACAAATGAGAATAAACAGTCACAGAGGACTCAACTGGCTGGTTGAAACAAAATCTTGGTCTGGATCTTTACTTTCTGGACATGAAATTTCCACCTCTGCTTAATCTCATCTGATTTACACTGTACTTTTCATTAGTTAAGGGTGCCCTTTAAAGCAGTAAGACTTTCCACAACGTGTCACAAGGGACACAACAGGTAGTGGCATCACCCTTGGACATGTAAACACAACCAGCTTCAAAATCCAAAATTCAGGCTTCTAACCATTGCGCCCTTCGCAGGTAGGCCTTGATGTATGTCTCATCCAACTTGATGGCTCTCGTGCAGTCTTCAATAGCTTGCTCGATTTTTTTCAGCTATGGAAAGAATGGAGACAGAGTGGGTTGAAATGGGTTAGAAGGGGTTCCCCAAAGAACATGCAGCCTAGCACCAGTGATGGAGAGCAGCGAAAAAGGCAACAAAAGGTCCCGCTGGCTGCCGGGCAGTGTTTCACACGCCGTCCAAACACAAAGGATAGACCTCCGGGTGAATGTAGCAGCTCTCCGCTGAAATGCTGGTGAGATTAGGAAGTTCAGGGGAGTTTTACTTACACAGAAATATTCTGAGGGCAGAATGAAAAATTATTGGTTCAGAGAGATATCCTCTACAATCTGATTGGTTATCCGATTAGATGGTCCCACTTCCTCTTATTTGGACCCACCTCCTCTATAATCCAATTGGTTCTCTCTCTCTGAATCAGTCATTTTTCCTTTTGCCCTCAGAACATGTTTGTGTAAGTAAAACTCCCATGAGCGATTAGTAACAGGGTTCCATGGTCTTCTAATCTTACTGCAACCACATGCTTCAACTACCAGAATAAGCATCATTTATCCTAAACAGACACAGCCTAGTTTAGTCATGATTATGCTAACGACCCGCGATAACTGGAACTTAGTGCGAACAGGGTGTCAGAAATAAAGCTGTGTAAAACACTGGGCTTTCACCTTGGAGCCCACAGTGGCTCTGTTGCAATAGAGCTTGGCGTTGGTCTTGATGTTGTTGGGATCTATCACCAAGGCCTCAGAGTACAGATCATAGGCAGCCTCATAGTTCCCATCCTTAAAGGCTATGTTGCCCTCCTCCTTCTTGGCCTTCAGGGCTTTGGCATTCTGAATGGACCAAATGAGAAAACATCAAAGCACAAATAAGGAAGCATCTACAGGCTAAATTAATATAAACACAGTGACCATGTCTCCATAGTGTGAAAGGCTATTTAAAAGAAGGTAAGTGAAACCTGCATAAATTGAAGCAAAGGTCTGGAAACTGGAGAGAACAGTGCAGCGTGTCCGGCTCACCCTGCAGGCGAGACGGGCCTTCTCATGGTCGGGCGCCATGCGCAAGGCCTGCATGAAGAACTGCACGGCCTTGTCGATGCAGTCTTCATAGTACAGACATAGGCCACGCACGTACAGCGCATCGCCGTTCGTGGAGTCGATGCGCAGGATGTCACTGCAGAAAACACAAAAATCACACGAGTCAGGAGGATGCTGGGAACCCTGGTGAAATTACTTATGCGGGTTCAACAGGAAAATTTTCATGTCTTATAAAGGGAATATTCGTGCTTTTTCCCCCCCACCGGGGGATACTATGATTTCTCCACACCATTCGGAGGAAAGGTAACAGCAATGCTGGAGTACATGAGCAAAATACTTGTGCTGATAACTGCATACCTGGCCACGGACTGAGCTTCGGGGTATCGGCCCAGCAGGGCCAGACACTCAGCCTTCATAATCTTGAAGCGCTGACAGGCAGAGGCAAACTCCAAGGCACGGTCCATGCAGTAGACTACCTGCAGAGGGACATGGGGGGGGGGTCATCCATGAAGACAATGACCAGATTGGTTCAACTTTGTAATGCTTACATTTTTCCAGTTACACAACACAGATTGAGCTGAATAGTTCTTGTGAGAACAGGAAAAGAAAACAAATACCTTCCTGAAATCCCGCTTTTCAAAATCACACTCTGCCATTTTCTCATACTCCAGGACAGCATGTGCGTTCTTATGCTAAGACATAAAACAACTGTGTTAGAGCAGCTTAATATAAGCAGGCTCTCCTAATGACTAAATAAGGACAACCACCACAAAGAACACTAACGTCTAAAATATTACATTTTCTTTTGATAATATATAAAATATCAAACATAGCCATTTTCTCCAGAAATAGAACAAGGTCATCTCCGTCTCCACCCAGAAAAGCTGAAGCTGTAAATGAGCGGAGGGCTTCTAGTCAACACATCCAAACCAGTCAGTTAGCGTGACCTACCTCCTGCTGCGCTTGCCTGTTATCAGGCTCCAGTTCTAGAACTTTCTGGAAGCAGCGACTGGCAGCCATGGCGTTACCCAGGGAAAGGTGACATTTACCCTCTCGCAAATGGCCCTGCCGTTGAATGAAAGTTCTGTTCATCAACACTGAACATAATACAATACACAACAGGGAGACTACAAGGTTAATTATGGCCATTCAGACTGTCAGTCAGTCAGAAAGATCAAATTATAAAATAAACTAGAAATTAAAGGTACTCTGAATGCATGATACTGATGCATGGATTTGTGAATGATGCATTTATTAATTTGCCAAGTAACCCCACAGTTGATATGCTACCCCTACTGGATCCAACACTTGCTCCCTTAATTTACGCAAATGCCCCAGCACGGCACTGCCCTGACCTTCATGAAGCAGTCGTCCAGCCGCACAGCCTGCTGGGAGTCCTCCAGTGCTTCCCGGTACCGGCTCAGCATCATTAGGGTGGCGGCTCTGTTCCCATAGTAACTGGCATTCTTAGGGCAGGTATCTGGAAGGGCAGAAACATGTAACATAAGTTATTGGGAGATCTCAAGATATCAGAATAAGGACAATCAAAGCAGGCTTGCTTCCTAGAACTATATTTTAATGGAAACTCAAACTTGAACAGTGAAATAAATCAAGATTGTTTGTGAACACAAAATTGGGAGAAGAGTCATGTACGGGGTGTGACTGGGCTGGTGGATATCTTACAGCCTGTACCCACCTAGCATGCGTCTTAAAACTTATGAAGCATCTATTTATTTATTTATTTATTTATTTATCACCCCCCCCGAAACTACTGACACGGGGGTCCCACTGTACAACCAAATTATGTTATGTTCTGCATACACCTGGGCATTTTATTGCTTGATTGGGGAAGTAAAAAATTTAAGTACCTTAATTTTGTGAAGAAGTCAAGCAGTTAACAAAAGATACGCCCATTTATAAAGACTTGAATGTAAGGCAAATCCCATTTTATTCAAGTTTAAATCATTTATTTGCATCCATCCATCTTCTGACGGCTTATCCTGATCAGGGTCGCAAGTCAGATCTATGCAACAACTTAAAAAGAATCCCCAAACGGATTTGTAAATATGAGTCATTCTCACAAACTCTCACATGTGGCACACAACCCGAGACTATCCGCGTCAGACGCGTTCACACCTACGAGAAATATTCGGGTTTGTTTAGACGAGGGGTGGTGCTTGAGCAGGAGGCCGGACAAAATGCAAAAAGCACGCTGCGGAAATCGCAGCGTTTTGTTTACAGCCATAATGACAGAAATTCCCGAATCCCGTCATCTCTCCAGTTAGCCATGTATGTTGGGGGCTTCTTTGTGTAAATGACCCAACTTCTTTGCCAACAGATATTTATATACTTCCGTTTTTGTCCCAGTCGCATGACAGAAATGTCATCAACTCAGCCACAAGATAACTCATGGTGAATTCTCCCTGCTCCAATCACACATAGGGATCAACTGGAAATTACTGGGACTTTGTATTAGGGAGCGAGCAGTGTAAAATCTGTTTAATGTCTGGTACGACTGATTCAATGATTTGCATACACACATACAGCCCCTCCGAGTAATGTCTAGAAAGGTTCAGGGTGGCAGTGCATGTCTGAAAGCAGCTATAGTCAACGGAATCAGTGCCAGCCTCGGCTCAAACATTATCGCTTTTGAAGGCTGTAACCCCTATATAACCTTCCCACGTTTGCCTGTGATATTTTTAATAGGTATGCTTGCAGTTCAACGTCCATTTGAAAATGATAGCTTTGTGCCCCCAGCTAAAATCCAACAGGAGTGGCAAAGTGACCGACATCACTGCCCACAGCACACTTCCACATGACTGAACGAACTGAAAAGCCGCTCTGTAGTGGTCAGATATGACCAAATAACCTGCCTGATAGGTTCCTTCCTGTCTGAGCACAAACAGTGAAGAACGAACTCTAAAAAGTATTATATGCCCCAAAAGAACCATTATTTTATTTGCATAACCACTCGATTCTTTCTCCAAAATTTTATTAATGGATCCACTAGCACCCATCAAAAACATAACTGACTCACTGAATTTCCAAAAAAAAAAAACATGAATATTGCCTAGATGTGGAAAAGGAAAAAAAAAAATCTTGAGAAAACAGTGAATATTCATTTAGGAAATACATCACCGTACACTGAATACAGATTAAGGGAAGAGCCTTAACTTGCTATTCGGAATGAGAAAGATTCTTTGCCTGTATTATTGTCAAAAATGGACCCTGTTCCTTCCTTCCCTCATTTGAAGAAATGTTATAAAACTTAAAAAGGTTTAATAGGCAGAAACATCTCAATTGTTGATGTTTCGGAAAGCAAGTGGGGGGCAACGAAATCTTCAGATAAACTGGTTCACCGCATGTCAGCTACACTGCAGTCATTGGAGAAAGACATTGGATTGCACATCTAACATCCTCACCGATGGCCTTGGTGTAGTAGTTAAATGCTTCAGAGTAATCCTTCTTGATATAAAAGGCGTTCCCTTGTTCTTTGAAGCATTCTGCTTCCCTGTAGAGATGGAGAACACACAGAGACCAAGAAAGAACAGTTACCCATTAGGTAGGAAGACGTTTATATTCAACAGGACACCTATCATTTGGCTGTCACTCCACACAGATGTTGCAGAACAACAATAATTACGGGGAAAAAAAACATATTAAAAAGGAAACATTAAAACATATGACACAATAGGTTATGCAACTGAAGACTGGAAACTGAAACAGAAGAGGTAGGTTCGGACAGGCACTTTGCCATCACATCGGTTTATGTAACAAACATGAAGGGGGGGAGGGTATATCTTGCCTGGTGCTTTGCATGTTCACTCTAGAGATGAATGGACTATGTGTGATGGCCTTCAGGAGCAGGGAGGGAACGAAAACGTGCACCGTTTGGGGGTCCCTGAGGACCAGGTTGGTAAACACTGACCTACAGCAATAAGAGGAACTACCTAGAGGTGCCATCCTGTCAAAACAGCATGTGACTGCATCCAGGAGCGCAAACCATGATGACAGGGTAGCAAAAACTATCCACCAGTGAAGGTCTGTAGGCTTTGATTTAAGGATTTAACTGCACCTAACAAACACCATGGAATTTCAAGTTACTCCACAGAAACTGCACAAAGCAGAAATGAGGCCTAAAAATTGCCTTGATTTTTTTTCTTCTCATTATGATCAAAAATCTGGGCTAAGTGCTTTACTGCAAACTTATTACATGCTTTAAAATGCAGTCGTCACACAGATAGCCTAGAGAGAAAAATTAATTGCTGAAGACTGACCTCTGACCATCTCTAAATGAGATACCAACCCAACACAAGACGCACGAGCATCAATACACAAAGGGACTGAAGTTACCTTAAGCCATACTCTTTTTTATTATCTTTTACCCACTGGCTGTATGGCCATGATATTAGTGCCAGTCCCTATTTCAGTGATAAAAAAAAAATTGCCTGTGATCGTCCCAGACATTTCAGCTGCTTTTTATAACTTATAAGACTCAAGTATAATTGGCACCAATTACTGGAAATCGGAATTGCAAAACTGGCGGCCCGCCTTTCTTTTAGGGCTATACCGTTTAAATAAATTATTTGTATAGGTGTGTCTTTGGTTACAATGAAAAGTTAAAGACCTCCCCCCCACCACCACCATTACCAGCATTCCCTCGGGATTACATGAAACTGGTTTGCACCTGAGAGTCAATGGGAAAAGATATGAAGATAGGGACGAAGGGCATATGCTCAATACAAATCATAACCTAACAGCTCACATGGAGTTAAATCATCATTTAGGTTACTTTTATAATAAAAGCCAGGAAATTTACGTGTCTACAATGCTGATTAAAGCAAATCTAATGCGTGCCAGTTAGACAATACATGCCACCAGTACAGATGTGTTAAATATCATGACATAGGTATATCAATGTTCTTTACTTGTGTAAAGTAGAAATATGCTTAGCTTTGTTAATCTGAAACTCCTACAACTGTGGTACCTAGCAAGTTTGGCTAACGTTATACTATTTAGCTAACGCCTCGAAAAATAAAATGTAGATACGATTTTTAGGACAATAGATAAGACCATAAAAACAACGGTGATTTTGCAAACACCCATAACTATTTGCTGCTCAGATAAACCACGGTGACAATTTTATTTTGTTATTGGTCCGTTATCTTTGCTTGTTCTAAAATAAATTTTGCAAAATTTTATACATGTCTCAGTTTTCCCCAGACATCAGACACAGGACATCAACGCAGCTGTCGTACCATCAGTGTTTTACCAGGTAATTTTAGCCCGCTATCACGATAGGTTGTTAACGGCTAACTGCTGGCCAAAATAATAGAAGTATGTAAAGGGCAGAAGCCTTTAAAAAATTAGCGATGGATGGATCACAACGAGACCTGCGCCGTGTGAGAGGAAGAGAGGGAGCAGGCCCTCATAAAACCCTTAAGACGGCAAAAACCGCCGATAGACAATAATAACCAGAAATTGCACCTCCACTTATACACCCTACGGACTGACTTAGAGAGCTGGCTGTAAACATATAAACACAGATATGGACGGCCTTTGTTTACCGTTCGATGTCTTCCTCGCTCATGATGTGTGTCTCCGGCTCCATTGGCACTTCGCTGTCCACTGCCGCCATCTTACCGTGGGAAAGGCGGAGATTTCCGGGAACCATCGAGATCTTGAATTACTAGAGTCTCATGCACCATAGAAAGCTGAGGCTTACGTCACAGGGCGACGTAATTCCTGGGGAAGCGTGAGCGGCCCTTTGAATGAGTTCCGACAGTTGGGAAGGCGATGTGTCAGACAGTTCAGTGTGTTTAGTATATGGAACAGTCGGGATTAGCTATCGAGAGGTACCATCGGTCAGTTTTAATTAAAAAATGATAGATTGATAGATGGATAGATTTGAGACATGGGCCTGTAAGGACATCCAAACGGCAGGGGGCGCACTGACATGCAAGCGACCCTGAGGTCTCCAGCCCCCATCAGGTGATCCCCATGCAAAGTAAACAGGAAGTTGAAAAGAGGTGAGTGCTTTCTTGAGCTGGTTATCGTTGTACTTATTTCAAAAGCAAGCACTTTTACGCGTATGCTTTGGTTATCTGTTATGTTGAGAGCATGAATTATTGCTAGAAAGGCGAAAGATTTACTAATGGTAGCTGAATATGGAAAAGTTTTCCCCTGCTGCCTGATCTGCCGACATATACATATAAACTGGTACGGCGAACTGTAAGGCAAGTCTTTTTCTCTTCCTTAAGTGGTAGATGTAAATACTCAATATAAACAAAATATTAATGAAAAAATATTAGATATTGAAAATACATAGGAAAATGGCGTTCTGAAGCAATACCCTACAGCTGTGCTGTATGCAATGTCCATTATTTAAATATGCTTAAGTGTAGGACAAGTATGTCAACCATCATCTACATCCAGATATCTTACTATAAGGACGCCTTTCTGTTAGTGAATGGTTGGTAGCGTATTCTCTTATATTCATTACATGTGTGTTGGTATTTACTATAATTTGATTTTAAAATACATAAACACGGTGTATTAACTCTGATCGACATTGTATGAATCAATTTCAGTTGAAGGAGTTTGACTCTACCGTGAAAATAGTTCATAATGGGCAAAAGTTGTAAGGTGGTGGTGTGCGGACAAGCTGCCGTTGGTAAAACTGCGGTGCTGGAACATCTTCTTTATGCCAATCATGTTATCGGTAAGTGTTACACCCTTGATAATAATATGATATTGATTAGTTCCTTCAGTGTAAAAAAGATCATTGCAAATGCACTCTGAATAATAGTATAGTGATTTCATAAGACATTTCATGTTATTTACATGCTTGGTTACTATATTTAAACAGTATCTTTGCGTTTTGGGATCCTGTGAAGATGCAAATTGAATAAAGATGAATTAAATATTTTCAGTCCTTTAGTATTCATTGTTTTTGATTATATAAACTGAAGAAAGGTAATCACAAAAGTGGCCTTCATAATATATCTGGTTCTCAATACATACTTTTGCTCTGGATATGGCATAAAAAGAGAGTAAGCTCAGTTTCCTTTTCCACAGGCTCTGAGCCAATGGAGACCCTTGAGGACATCTACATCGGCTCCGTAGAGACCGACAGAGGTGTGCGTGAGCAGGTGCGCTTCTATGACACTCGAGGTCTGAAGGATGGCCTGGAGTTCCCAAGGCATTACTACAGCTTTGCCGACGGCTTCGTGCTCATCTACAGCATTGACAGTAAGGAGTCCTTTAAGCGCGTGGAGGCGCTCAAGAAAGACATCGACCGCTACCGCGACAAGAAGGAGGTGCGTGATGAAGCCTGACAAACTGACAAAGTGCTGATTGATGTGATGAGGTGAGGGCAGGGAGGATTAGGGTGCATTTCCCATCACTAGACGCTTTCTCACAGAAGTTCAGGAACCTAGATCCTATTTGGGCCATGATGACTGGGAACTTTTGTAGTTCCTGGCCACTTTCATGTGTCGCTTTCCCACAACACAACAGGACCTGGGATCTTTAGGCTGAATAAGCATGGGAGATGCAAAAACCTCGTAGGTTAAATTTCACATGTAATTTCATGCGAAATTGCACCACCATCTTAAAACAAAGGAGTATGAAAAAGTTCATTTTTTAAAGTTATTTGTTATTGGGGGGATCGATAAAAGTAGGACACTGCCTTTTATTTATATTTTATTTATATAAGATGTGGTGTGTTTGTAATTCCTTATTGAATCTGGAAGGTAGATCAGTCTTTAGTTTTGGAATCAAAGACGATGTAACTACGGCTGTCAGTGAATATTCTAAATTTGACTATGTAGTGGAATTATATATATATATATATATATATTTTAATTATAAGAAAAATTCACAATTGATTTTGAATCTGTCTGCCTTGTCACATTCTCATGTGGGCCTGTGCCACTGCACTGAATGCACTGCATGACGCCCAGGAGCCACAACATAATTTTCATTGATTGAAACAAACAAACAATTCAACAACTGCCATGTTGTAATGGTGGCAGAGAGTTTAGAACCCAACTGGGCCTCAGAGAGAGATTTGCACTCCGGGCAATCTAAAAAAAAAAAAAAAAAGTCCCATATAGAAATATTTCAGATATTGGTCAGTAGACAGCAAAATTGTGGAATCTCGAAATAAAGTTGTATGCAAGCTATGTAAGCTACAGTTAGCCTACCATACAAGCACTAGCGGCCTGAGGGCACATCTCAAAAATATGTACCCAAATGAGTATGGTCTGATGTCCGGGATTCCACCCAGACAGCCATGTTTCGACTCATGTTTCACTCCGCCCATCACAAACTCACTATGTGCAGCGGCTTGCAAACAGAAGCTTATTTGGTTTATATGCACATGACTTAATTTTATTTAAATAGAAACATTTAAAAGGTCTAAGCTACTGTATTGACTGGATAGATACTGAATAACGAATAGGCTGGAGACAGGAGCTTCATGCACTGCAGGTCCCCAGTAATTTTATTATTGTTTCCTGTTTCATGTCCACATAAAAATAATCGTTGTTCCATGTTTATCACAGCGCAGTTCGCGTGAAACATTGAATGTCCGTTATATATATACACCATGTCCTAATTATTTTGTTTGAAATGTGTAGGTATGTAGATCTTTCAAAAGACATATTTATGTTGAAATAAATATACCCGTACAAGTAGTTATGTCTCCTGTTGTAATGTGCAAAAAAAAGATATTGGAATAGTGTGTTTTTAGAAGGAATAATCATATGTCATTTCTGGACAATTTTTACAGCACTAGATGTAACGTTATTGCGCTAATAAACGCTGGCGAGTTTTCAGCGGTATCAGACAAAAGTATATCTGTTATCGGTTGAATTTTCCAAAGAAGAAATACGGAGATGCAAGCAGAAAGGTATTCGTTAATGCATCAGATGTAATTGAGGTACAGAAATAATTGCATTTGCTCAACTTTTGCTTCATTACTTCTATTTCTTTTCCCCACACTTCTAAATTAGTGCCAGTGCTTGCGGTCAGCCAATCAGCAAGTTTATAGCTATAATTACCACCCCAGTAGTTTGTGGTCAAATGAAAATTACCTTGTGTGGAGTAGGGAATAAAAATATGTTTTGGAACTACCTCTGATGAACTACAATTGGATCAAGTTCCTGTGGTGGGAACGCAACAGAAGTCCCTAGTTTCTGAAAATGGTCTTCGTTTTAGAAAAAAGTTCCTGTGGTCGGAATCTGGTTACTACACTGAGACCTGAAACCCAGTTCTCAAAAAGTACGTAATGTTCCCACTCAGATTTAAAGCCAGCAAGTCCTGTGGTTGGTCAAGTTTCCTAATCTGTTAATATACCAGACGTCACCAGTGAATGACAGAGAATGTGTTTTGATTTATGGCCTTGTGTAAAGTCAGATTGTGTTGACCTGTGGTAATGTATGGCTCAGTGCTTGATTTGAATAAAAAGCTGTGGTAGGTGGGGCCACATCAGTATTTTCCTCAACAAAATGCTTGGCAAAATGCCCATATCAGTATAAAAAGTGAAGTGCCCGCCAAGTGTTTTTGGAATTTGTTTTCTATGGGAGTAGTCTTTTCTTAATGGTTGGACTGACAGTTAATACAATTTTGGTCAGGTGACAATTGTAGTGCTGGGGAACAAAGGAGACCTGCAGAACCAGAGGAAGGTGGACTCAGAAGTGGCACAGCACTGGGCCAAGACGGAGAAGGTGCGGCTCTGGGAGGTCTCGGTAGCTGACCGGCGGACTCTCATAGAGCCTTTCGTATACCTGGCCAGCAAGATGACCCAGCCGCAGAGCAAGTCCACCTTCCCGCTGAGTCGCAACAAGAACAAGAGCAGCGGCTCACTGGACAGCTGAGAGACAATTGCACTGAGCCCATGAGTGCTGCCTGACACGCTGTCCAACTTGCAGGTGTAGTGCATGTGGGGGACAGTCTGTGAAATACAGTAATACCTTCCTTCGTGAAATCAGTTCAGTTAGTTATTGAACTGCATCTTATCAAATTTTAAAATAAACAATAGTTATTGATGCATTTGACCAGATTGTTCATGTTATGTCTCGACACCATGACATCTAGAAAACAGTCTTTCATTAACAATGTTAGCTTCCTTACTATGTCTCATACAGTGTTCCCTGTGCTATTCCACAGCACTATTCAATTCCCACTTTCATTTTAAAATGCAGGGATTGCTGAACGGTTAATAATCATCTCTATGTACTTTGCGTGTTAGTATTCTAGTGCAATCAGGAGAATGTTAATGTGTTGCTTGTCTGTATAGTTCAGTGAGTGACTTTGAAGTGGCTTCGTCAGTGTGCTTCCTGATTTTATGAGATGACGGAACCATTAGTGTGGTTTAATGGGTTTTTCTGCTGGTAAATGTCCAGTGCAACTGCAGCAATCTGTTAAGCTGTAGCTATCAGCTGTTATTTTCATAATTTAAAATAGGGCACAAAAATGTTATTGTTGCAGGAATTTATCTATGCGTGTCTTGAACACAAAATTCTTTCAAGATGCTCGTGCACAATATGTAAGGACACCTGTTACGCTGGTTATTGTTGGCGTGTTTTATAATCACCTGTTGGGTAAAAATTCAAAGCTAAAGTCATATATAATTTAATGAAGTTGTTTGTATTAAATTACAATTTTTACTAAGTAAATGTTGAACATATTTCTTAAATGTTGAGTTTGTATTCATAAGTATAATAAGGAGTGGTCTAAATTGATGTTAGTTTCAGTTTGTTTTTCGGTGGAAAGCTTGAAATGTTTATTTTACTGATTACATGATTTTAGATTTAATATTGTTAGAGTCCGTTTCACAGTATGTAAGCTGAATTTAGGAAGAAAAAGGATTATAAAAAAGATTGCATGTAGCACTCTTTTGGCAAAAAAAAATCTTGATTTCTGGTAGTAATAAAATGATACTGTGGCCCCTATAACTCAGTTAATATGGATTCAAATTATGAATGCTGTTTTTCTGTCATCTTATAGCAGCCGTCTCATATTTTACCCACCACAATAATCTGTGTTAGGTGTTTGTGATGGTCAGCTATAATATAGTCAATTACATTTTATATATGAAATTTCACATCTTAACATCAACACCCAATGAACGATTCCCAATGAACGAGATCGTATGCCGTTTTCCAAAGCTGGCCTTTTTTTCTGTGAGAATGAGACCCCTTTCATTACCTTTGCATCTTGCTTATTGACTAATCAATGAAGCTGAAGTTTGCTGCTTCGAGAAATGCTTCTCGTCTATTGTCGTCTAATAGTCTAATGTTTCTCGATTCATTCTATGAAGGAAAAAAAATACTAGTTGTTATTTTCCTCGGGGAAGAAGTTCTCTCTCACTATACTAATTCTGTTCCATCTCTTCAGTCTTCTTTCTATTCACAATAATTCTGTTATCATACTGAAACATCTTATCGCTGACAGTGAGATAGGATGTAGATTCAAATAGACATGGAAAGAGCTTGACAATTATCGTGCTTCTCTGAACATGTCAAATAACCGACTAATCCTCATTAATGCAAAAATATGCAAATGGAGGTACTTTCATGGGTGACTCACAAATTTGATTTTACAGCAGCTGTGGGTTCTGACGAGCCTCACGGTGTCACACGTCGGTAAATGCATTCTGAACTTCCTTTCCGTGTCTGGGGTTCAAATTCCCTTTGAGAGTATGTTGACATGGTATCTGATCAGCAACAGAGGGCAGTGTTGCTCTGTTCTTGCTTTACTTTGGCACAATACAGTACTCTAAGGTACTGTGCTGTAGACATCGCTTTGATTCCCCAGTTTTCCGTTGTGCGGAAGACCTTAATCCAGCATAACCTCTGAATCTGACCAGAAAATTGCACTCTGTGATCTCAGAGAGGATAAAAGAGACAACCTGTATTATCTTTTCATAGGCAGACAATTCCCCCAGAGAGCCCAGTGCAGCCCCACCTGGCAGCTACCTCTATGGGGTAGTGAGCTGAGGATGGAAAGGCAGAGAGGATTAGGTGCACACCCCTGCCCTAGCTTTAACGATCGAGCCAGGGACCAGTCCTTGAAAAACACATAATGCTCCCATTCAGATTTAAACCCGCCAAGTCCCATGATTATCTTGAAACTCAGTGTGGTCTCTCTAACTTGAATTGCCTTTGTCTCCAGAGGATGACAGAGGATGTCTCAGGTGTGTGGAGAGTGAAATTATTCCCCTTTTATGGGGAAGATCATTAGGTGCTCACAGCAGAAATACAGATTATGTAGAACATAATTGTATTGTAACATAATATGTAGAACAAATTCCAAAGAGGACTGTGAATTTAAAATAATAAAAAGCGAATTACTTTGTTATATATTCTGAAGTATATAATGGAGAGGAATCTTTTAGATATCAACCTGTTTCTTTTTTTTTACAGCCTGGGCAAATGACTTTCTAATAGGTTGATGTGGGTGGTACACATGCCTCTAATGTTTTTTTCTTTTGGGATTTGACATACCAGCTTTGTCACCAGCTGACAAAGTGCAGGAATAAAACATAAATCCATCTATCTTCTTTCTTGCTTATACAGGGTAGGGTTGTAGTGACACCCTGGGTATGACGGTAAATGTGTGATTTATACTTCATGAGGATATGTCTTTGAATATGAGCTATAGTGCCTTTAGTCAAATCTTCTCAAAGACATTGCCTGAACTGAAAAACCTGGCACCTTCAGAAGAACCAATCTGCTAGGAATCCATTTAATATCCAGGCTTCTATATCATGGTATTTTCCTACAAGCCCTACAAGATAAGTATAATGCTTAAAGGTAGCTGACAGTAGGAGTGTTATTACAGTATTCAGCACCATCATGTAAAACCAGTGTGGTAAATTAAGTTAATGCAGGCCCATATAATTAACACCATGCATGCTGGGGATTGGGGATTGCAATTATTTCCTATGAACGAGGAATTTTTTAGTAAGCATGGGTCATAATCTTGTGTTAATTCCCTGTCCTTCGCACAGACCGGCCATTGCTACTACCAATTGGATGGTTTAGTGAGGCCCTCGGATTGGCCTTGCCGGGGTCAGCGACGGCCCTGGCCGAGCGCTGAGAAGATGATCGAACTTGACTATCAAGATGGCAGACTGGGGCAGCAGGTGTTGTGGGTGGGTGCCCGTCTACCCCTCCGCTTC
This sequence comes from Mormyrus iriodes, assembly GCA_011763525.2. Lineage (NCBI taxonomy): Eukaryota > Metazoa > Chordata > Actinopteri > Osteoglossiformes > Mormyridae > Mormyrus > Mormyrus iriodes. Next base: position 15,313,361 of record JAAGVU020000092.1, on the reverse strand, counting down.
CACCTTTGCGTTGTGTCTCTTGGAAGCCCGAGGTTGGAGGCGAGGATCCTCCACCGCTGCCCCCCAATCTGCCATGCTGCCAGCGTTCTCGGTGGGGTGGCCACTGGTGAACCGAGGACGACTGGTGTAGGCCGCCAGATAAGGCAAGGAGAAAGGGTGCGCCCACGTGGGAGAGATGAGGTTGAATGGGCTGGTAGATGGTGAACTATGCCTGGGCAGGGCGAAGTCAGAGGAAACTGGAGGTGGAGGTCTGCAGCAGTCCCAACGTGCAAATTAGTCTTCCAACCTGGGTGTAGGGGTGAAAGACCAATCGAACTATCTAGTAGCTGGTTCCTCAGGATAGCTGGCGTTCGGAAAACCTCGCAGGCCCTTGAAAAATCTCGTGCCAGGCCGTACCCATATCCACAACAGGTTTCCAAGGTGAACAGCTTCTGGCATGCTAGAACAATGTAGGTAAGGGAAGTCAGCAAGTCATATCCGTAACTTCGGGATAAGGATTGGCTCTAAGGGCTGGGTTGGTAGGGCTGGGGTGTGAAGTGGAGCTGGGAGAGTGCTGCGGTTGAAGAAATCACCGACTGCCTCACAATCCGCTGCCCCCGCATGCTATCGGCCATCTTCCCGAGGTGGGTGACCTGCTCCTGCCCAGTCGCCCTCTCCCAGCCCGGGGGGCCAGGGTGGGGTTCCACTGGGGAGCAGGTGGCTGTCCTCAGGAGGCAGCGTGGTTGCGAGGCGCGGGATGGCAGCGGTCAGTGGCGACCCTGGATGTGTGTCGGGTCCTTCTCACAGATCTCCCTGGCTGCGGTGCGTGCCAGCGCCGTTCACATGAGGGCGGCGTCACGCCTCGGCTGGCACTTAGCAGCTGACTTAGAACTGGTGCAGACCAAGGAAATCCAACTGTTTAATTAAAACAAGGCATTGCGAGGGCCCGCGGTGGGTGTTGATGCAATGTGATTTCTGCCCAGTGCTCTGAATGTCAAAATGACAAAATTCAATGAAGCACGAGTAAATGGCAGGAGTAACTACGACTCTCTTAACCAAAATTAGCAACAGTCTCCCAGAAGCAAGTGTGCAGGTGTAGCATGCAACATTGGTTTGTTTTGTATTGAAAACATGACAGAAGGCAGTGACAGCGATTGGGAATTTTTTTTAGCTGTCAGATATATGGTCCTATTTTGGCTTTTATAAGACTGCAGAAGGAAAACTGATTGAAGATGCCCATGTTGTCTGCAGAACATGCAGAAAGAAAGTATCTGCAAAGGGGGCAACATGTCCAGTCTTATAAGTCATCTTCAACACCACCACTCTCTACTTTATAGTCAATGCAAGGTAAGTTAACTTTTAGCTCAATGTATGATGTGGGGACTTCGGAATAGGAGAAAATATTATGGCTTGTCTGTCTAACTTGGTCGTAGCTTGTCAATAGTGTAAATTGAATCTCTCAGTGTAAAACTCTCATCTACTCTTGTAAAAACATTGCATGTTGTCAGTGGTGTACTGGAGCTGGAAGTTTTTGCTATGTTTGCTCAATAGTTATGTGCTATTGAGAATGAATTCTGTTTATGTTTCTTTGCACATTCTTAAAACGGAACACTGTTTAAACTAGTTTATATTCTTTATCTGTATGGGTTTTCCTAGGACGGAGTATTAGGACCACACTGAGGAAAAAAAAAAATCAAAGATTTCGAGAATAAAGTCGTAATTTTTGGCTGCTGTTATTTTAGAGGGGAGATATTAGAATAGCCAGTTTCAGGACGGAAGCATAGAGGTGGGAACAGCGAGAGTCAATGATAGCAGAACACGCTGAAAAAAATGGCTATTGTATTTTATTGGCTACATTATTATTGTAATGTTTAAAGTGTATAGTGCTAATAATTTAAGTTGTGGTTTTCAATATAAAACTTGGTGAAATTATTTCAGTTTGCGTATCAATACTTTTTGAACATTTTAACACCGCGATAATACTGATAACGGTGATCATTTTGGTCATGATAATCGTGATATAAATTTTTTTTACCATTTCATCTGTACTTTGGATTGCTAACACAAGACAAAGCAACTGCAGTGGCCGATGTCATTTACAAGGCTTCCCATAGCTACAGTGCTGTGAAAAAGAATTTACCCAAATTCTTATTTTTATGCTTATCGCAAGTCTCAGATCATAAAACAAATTTCAATATTAGACAAAGTGCAGGTTTTAAATGATGATGTCATTTATTAAGGGAAGAAAGCTATCCAAACCTACCCGGCCCTGTGTGAAAAAGTATCCAATTGGTAAATCATGAATAAACTGTGATCAACCACATTTATTGGAAAGCTGAGTTCAATTTCACTAGCCACCCCCAGGCCTGATTACTGCCAGAACTGGTCAAATATTGGTAAAATACTTTTTCTCAGCACTGTGTACTCCTGATGGCGCAGCGGCGGATGCCCCTAACACACTTGTCTGCAGCGTTTCTCTTTGCTGTCTCTGGGTCCTCTCTGGCCTTCGCTTCGGTCTATTCCCTTAGCATGTGTATTTTTTTTACATAATCTTTTCAGGCCACTAGACACAGCTGGGAATAAGTATGGAGGAGGGACTAAAAGTTTATGAACTATAGGAGCAAATGTCAGCCATGTTCCCATCTTTACCTACATATGATTATAAATAGTCACGATCTGACAGTCATTTTCTGTTCGCTGGGTGTTTTCAGATTAATTTAATAAGAACTTCACATTGTACAGAACCTTAATGGGACACGACACATCCATGAAGTGCCAGTATTAAATTCAGAATGAACGCCTGACGCGGTCACCCGTGCCGTAGAACACGACTTAAAATCACATTCCTCTTGGATCCTCCAGAATCATGCAGTCATGTCTTTAGCAGGTATCATTTCTGAGCACAGCATAAATAATTGAAATCGATGTACACTGTAGTGGATTTTCACTGTTTTCCAAAGACTTTAACCTGTGAAGCTAGGCTGTGCCTGGCTACTCAGTAATGTCTGTAAAACCTCGCTCTCTCATGTCAGAGGTCTGTAAGTGGAAGGCAAGTTCACCACGTTTCTTTTAGGAGGAGAGTTTGATGAAATTTGGAGAGGAGAGGGCTTGTGGCAATGAGGCGGGTTCCATTAAAGCAAAACGGGACACGGCTGAAGTGGAAGCACCGATTTATTTTGCCATCCACTCCATCTGTCTGTCAGGTTCTTGCTCTCCAACGCATGGCAATAACAGTAAAAGCAATGATCTCTTACCAAAATACATGTTCTGCTCTTTGTGCCTTTCTGTTATTTCATACATCAGAAAAAAATCTGTACAATAAACATTACAAGGAGTACACAGTAAATTACTGGCCAAGTCTCTACACAGACCAATACTTGTTTTCTTCTATGTGATGTTTCCATAATTTACATTTTTCTTCAGGCCAAGAATGAGTGATGATAAACGTCTTCAAAAAGTCTATAAACGTTGGGACAAACCGAGAATGGCTTGTGAGGATGATCTGTCACAGTGATTTTTACCAGAGCAATCAGAGGTGAAAGGATTCTCTGGATTGGACAGCGGGCTGGACAGGCCAGTGGAGGTATGAGAAAAATCACACTCAATATCTCCATGCAGGACCACACTGGCATAGATTCCCTTTGTGGTGAGATTTGAACTTCAGTTGTCAGCATCACCTATGTCCTTGTAGCACAGAAAGGCATTACTTGTCAACATACAGTGTTAATACTGTCTAACACAGACAAATTGCTTGAAACAATCTACCAGTATAGTAATCTAATGTTGTGCTTGAAATACTGTGCAGTCTATGTGTTGCTACTCTGTAATTATACATCATGTATGGAATGAGGGTACACACTCTAACATGCTAACAAAATCAAAAAAAGAAATCCTTCCCTCTCTCGGGACACAATGGGTGTTTAAATGAGTGCCCAGCTGTGATTAGCCTTGTCCAGCATCTGAAGGCGCTCCATAATTGTGACCATGACATTGGATGGTCACACAGACCCGTGTATAACAAGTCTGGTTGTGCTTTTAATATTTAAATGCTTGGATGCATTGGCTTAATCTCAAACCCCCTTTGGCACTGGTGATGTGGAAATACTAAATGAAAAATCAGCACACCACAAATATATCCATCCATACATCCATCCCTCCATCCATCTTATAACCGCTTATCCTGGTCAGGGACATATATACATAGTCTGTGTTCATGTATGTTAAGTACTTATGGAAGCTGGCAAACCAAAAAAAATGACTAACATTTATTGCCATGACTTAACTTTTTGGCACATGATACACAATGATTTGCAAGTATTTACATTCAAAGCAAATATGGAAGCAGGTTTCTCAGGAGGGACAATAGGGGAAAATAAAGCTAGGGAGATATAGAACATTAAACATTGACATAAAAGTTGGGATAATATTCAACACCAAATATCGTCTACATCTGTGGAAGAAAATCATGCTTAACCCACCTGGAAAACCAAATTTAGCCTTTTCTCAAACGATGTCTACGCAAGATTGGCTACAATGATAAAAAGTAAATGATCCTTTGCCCATCATTTTAAATTCCTTCTGATTAGCAATGATACACCTTCTACTAGCTCATATACTGCACTTTGAGCAAGAGGATAGCTATATTTAATCACACCATTTAATTGTGTAGCACAGGCCTACATTTATAGTGACTTACACTGTATGAATTATCAAAATTACTGTTTTGTAGAACATTTTCACTGAAGTAACTGAGATCTAACAGTAAGCTCAGTCATGAACCAATTTAGTTAAAATTGCTCTGGAGACAGGTAGCAAATGTGTAAAAAATGCAGAATAGGATGTATGAGGTTTTATAAGGCTCTCTTATATAAGTTATATTTAAAGTTAAGCAGGTGAGGTAGCTTCTTGCACCGTGGTACGTCAGCGAGGACCCTAACCCCTAACCCTAACCCTCCCCATTTTCCCCATGGTCCAATAATCTCACTGTGCTTTTGTATGACAACATGTAAATCCCTATTTCTGACCTATTTAATCTGCAGTTTTTTTTGGAGGCATATGGAGATAGAAAATGTCTTACAAGGAAAGACAGTTGTGATGATATATGAAATGCAGAAGAAATAGCAATTCCAAAAAGTGGAGCGGAACAAGGGGATCTGCTGCCTATTTCTAACCCACACATACAGTGGCCCTGAAACCTCCATGCCGCACCGTGTGATACCCAGTAGGCTAAAATGCTTTTCTGTATCCTTATCATCTTATCTCACACATCAACAGAATGACTTAGTCTGGGAGGGTTATGGCATGCTTACATTTGCAATTAAATGTGCACATTCACTGATAAAGGGAAGAGAGAGAGAGGCAGGGAGGGAGAGAGGGGAAGTGAAAGTCGTAGAATTTTTAATTGGAAAATACTGGAGCACTTCCATACTTTATTTCCCTATGGCTTAAAGGAGGCAGTTTCTGAGCACATTGTGGGTCTGTAATCCAAATTTTAATACATCCATTAACCCCAATGAAACCTGAGTCACATCATCGTTTAAATCCTGTTATTGCTAAAATACCTGCTTTCTGGCACAGTAGCTTCCACCAGCAATGCTTCACCGCCCATAACAATCCCGTCCATTGCACCTGTATCTCTTTCAAGCTTTTCTACAAAACAGTGAAAAGTAGGGTTACAGTGAAAGTCTAATTAAAAACAAAAATACAGCGAAATGCAACTAAAACGAAACAAGTGATTCCTCTGCTCTTTTCAGTGTGACAGTACGAAGGAAACGTCTGCTGTAAGACCTTGCGTTTGTCACGAGATGTCAGTCTTCGCTAGCAAATTCAACACATTCTGGAAACAACTGCAACAGAAACTAAAACAGAAGTGATATCAGATTGCGAAGAGACTTTAAATTTAGCTCAAATTCCCTGTGTGAAAATGATTAAAAACAAAACATTTTCTCCGTGGGATCATGGTGGAGATAAAAATTGATTGCCACTGTTGAATCCACTCAGTTCTTGATGAAAGGGCGCCGAGTGAAAAGTGGCAAATTTTCAAGGATATTAGATGAAATTTTGGCTGAAACCAGAGGGATAAGCATTGCCTCACCAGAATGGGAATATGGCTTTAAGTGGAATTTGAGGTTGGCTGGAATCCAATGGCCTCTGTGGGCCAAATCCAGAACCATGACCACCAGATTTGCAGCCTACAACCTCATCCCGAGTCCTTGTTGCTGATTTCCATGTAAATATGCTTGTCGGATCACTGATAAAAATTATTCCTTGGCATCCAGAAATAGAAAACAGACACACAAACACCTTCTTTCAACATGGGTAACTACTCCTTGTTTACAAAAAAATGGTGAAGCCGTGGAGAAAAAAAAAAACCTTTTCACCTTCTTCAAACACATTTTTACAGTAAATAGATCTGTTTTCACCTATATTCTTGTCAGATAAATTTGCATTTAAAGACCGTAAAAATAAGTAAAATCTATATATATATATATATATATATGCTATGCGTTTATCTATCTATATACCTATCTAAATATTTAAATTTTTCACAATATTTCATAATCTCCACTTCTGGAGATTTTGTTAACAAATAAAACATCAATTAAACCAAACAACAGGCTGGTTCAGTAATAAGAAACTTGATTTCTATGGCAAGACAACTGGCTTCATATTCCCAAAGGCCCACTGCCACCGAAACGCAAGTTAAGACAGTGGGGAAGCTGGCTTACAATTGCTATGGATAAGTGTAACCAGCAGGTGGTAGTGTTTCATTCCAGGAGGATGGAAGAGAGAGAGGAATATGTATAGAAATTTGTCACAGCCAGCATGGTACCAGTGATTAGAGCTATGAGGTCTTGCACGGTAATTCTGTTTTGTGGAACTTTCTAAGAGCTGTAATACTAGGGAGAGTAATTGGGAAAAACTGTTCCGGTGCATCTACAACAAAACAACAGCATGTAAGTAAGGACGACGTCCAAGTGACAATAACACTAGAGGACAGTCACAGCCATTGCTAAAAAAAACCCTGCTCCCAGCTGCACAATGCACTGTGCTGAAACTGGCATCTTCTCCCTGGCAGGTCTGCAGGCTTCCGTAAACCCCGTTTGTCCTTCCCGGCCTCAGCCTTAACGGCACACGTAGTACCAGCGAGCGACGGGGTGTAGACTTCTCATTTCCTCTCTATTCCACCTGGTGCCTTGACACTTGTAATGGAAGCAGCGCATCTGTGGTTCCTCTGAGGCGTAAAGAGCATCAGAGAACATGGGCTATTTCAGAATTCCATTCTCTGGCCTGCGACGCCTCAGCCGTCGAAGATTAATTGACCTGAAAATAGAACTCCCACGACTGGCCCTCTGATAAACAACAATGATGCCTTGACCCTGGTGAGAAATGACCAGCCCCTATGCATGTCACATGACATGTATTTGCATGTGCTTATTATTTCCCATGGTTTCACTGCCTATTATGTCTCAAACAGGTTCAAGACTCCCAGTCCCCCCGCCACCCATACCTCAGGCATTCTTACTTTGCTAATTAAGCCTGTTTAACACTTTGCTTGGATTAAATCTTTCAACTACACAAGTAGCTTTGCAAGAGTCTGGAAATGTATGCTTTGGGAATCTTTCTACCACCCTCTGTCCAGACTTGCGACAAGACATCGCAAGAGGAGGCGGGGCTCCGGACGGGTCACTTCACAGACATATTTATAAGATATTCAGGTGACCAAACTAATGAAGGGAAATCTGAACAGCTGTAGTAGCCGTGGCCCTATGCGAATGTTTGAAGTCATGTTGGGAATATGGTGAACACTGGTAGAGCATGGTGTTCAGTGCAAAACTGTATTAGCACGTTAGTGTCAGACTGAGAACTGAAGCACATGAGATTTTGAGTTGCTGTACAAATAAGTGGGAGTGACATGTGACTGTCTTCATCTGGCTGCTGGTAAAATGTAACAGGTGATACTTTAACTCGAGAGCTACGCACGGTCAGACGCATCATGCATTCTGTCACTGAATATGAGGAGAGCTGGCTGGCAACATGCTCGCTACCGAGCGGTCTGCGTCACTGTGTCGGAAACATTATGCTGAACTGTGTGCGTGCCATTGGGGTCACCGTTTCACTATAGAAACAAAAATTACTTTACTCATTTAGTTATAAAAGGCTCCGCGATATGAAGGTTCCTTGCTGTTACAGAATAGCCCATGTGCCTGATAGCTTCCGTTGGCAGACATGTTGGGTCCATGGCATTGGATGAATGGTTCCTCAGCTCCCATAATGCCCACGTATTAATCACAGGGAGGCAGATTGTCAAAGGCTGGAAGCATCCAGATCTGTTTTCACACGAATATGGAAATCCAAGTCTTCTGGCTTACCACCCTCCCCCCACCCAACGCACTGCATGGAGTGTGTCTCCATCAGGGCTTTCCGGAGGATAGAAACCGTGGCCGTTCCACTGCAAGTGTCACCCTGTGCAGCCTCTCTCCGAGCCAGCAGATAAGCCACCCCCTGCTCGGCCAACAAGTCCCCTCATTGTGTAGATGTTGTTGATTGGAATGGCGTGGGGGCCCCAGAAGCGCAAAATCCCTGTTCTTCCTTGTAAGAAATGTTTAAGAAGCATCAAGTAAAGGGATCTTGTTGGCATCAGCCCTGTTACGAAAACAAACAGAGGCCTTCCCCTACTGCTGAGAGAGAAATAATGTGCTGAATAGACTCGACCTGTGGTCTCCATGCAGATTTTCTCTACCTGCTTGTTAAAGGAGAATCACGCTTCTCCAATAGTCTTCAGAAAGCAAATGAAAAGAGCCATCACATGGTTCAGCTGTTATAGCCTCCTGTGAAGTGTCTGTAACTGGGTCCATGGGATGGATATCAGCTTTTAACTTTGTTTCTCTGGCTGCATAGTTCTCTCCGTCTCCAAGTTCGGGTTTCCGGGGCCTAGTATGGGGAGAAGATGATGGGAGTGTGCGTGGCCCTCAGGGGCCCTGGGGCAGGCCGAAAGAGTGCGGGGCTCAGCAAAGGGGTCTGGATGAGGGTGGCAGTTCCTGCTGGGTGACGCAAGGCCAGAGGGTTTGGGGCCATGGTGCAAAGGGCTGCTGGGTTCAATGGGCTGGGCAGGAAGCTGGTGGTTAAACCTTTGGTCAGCTGCTTCTGCAGGGCCAGTTTGGTCTGCAAGACAGCAGCAGCCATAGAAATGACATTAGAACCATAAGAACCAATCTCCAACCTTATTGCACTGCTCAATATTCTCAAAGGTGAAGTTACACTGCCAGTCCTGTAGGGGGTAATGTTCCAGAAAAAGCACCTGCAATCTCATCAATTTTTTATGAACCCCAACAACTGCAAGAGACCGAGGACACAGGTTTTAGATTTGTGATAAAGCTTTAGTAAACAAAATACTGCAGTTACAACTGATACAAACAGACCTATAACTGTCAGTAGATAGCAGGCTACCAAATAAGAATAAACCAACATAGATGTCAAGCAAATGTCAGTATTTTTTTAACAATAGTGAGTCATGTGGATGGTGCTACTTATGTACAGTTAGGCTATATAACTTGCACTAGTATGACCATTCCTGACCGCATACTGTTTGTCATAAATAGTCTGCATGTTATGCTGACCTAGTTGGTCACAGTTACACTAATTACACTGACTAGTTTGATAAGATGTTATCTGTAAAATTAAGCTAACTGTAAGGTGTAAGCCAACAAGCCAACACTGATCCATCCATCTTCCAACCACTAATCCTAAATGTGATCATAGGTGGTGGGGGGGGGAGGCTGAACATTCACCAGGATTGATTATTAAAATACACGACCCCCCATAATAAAATACCACAGTACACAATAAACCTTGTTGGGTATTAAATTCACAAAAAAACAAAACATTGCTGATCTTGACTAGTTACTAATCAGCGGCTGATCAGTATTTTAACGAATTAGCGCACCCAGATCTCCTCCCACACCAAATTTGGCCCAGAGTTTCAAAAGTCTGCTCTCCAAAAGTGGAACATCCATTTCTGTGTGGTTATACTTGAACCTGTGACCTGCCAGCCAAAGTCTCAGCATTCACTCACAAGCCTACCACAATGAATTCTCCAGAGTGTCAGCTGATGCGGTGAGAAAGGTCATTACTCATCTATAACAAGAACAAGCCTACATGAACTGATCTTCTCTGTAGTCAGCAGCACTGAGCTGGTTTTCCCCAATGTTACCTCTTGCTGCTCATTCTGGGGTGTCTCCTACGACTAGCCACTGTCTCCTGTATGTGGCTATCAGCCATGTTGCTATGTGCAGACGGGGGTCACAATGAGGGCTCAGAGCCGAGACCATAAACCAACAAATTGAGCTGGCAACCCCCAGTTAGCCTCCCAGAGTCCCAGACAAGAATGTTCACTGTCTTGGGACCGAATTGTTCCCGAACAGCTGCATAAATAACAGTCCTGTGAGGACGTGTGTGTGTGTGGGGATTGCAGCCGGGACCCAAGCGCAGTTGTTTTTTATTCAGCTCTCCCTGTTTTTGCAGTGTCTTACAGGGTTTTGCCGCGGTCTGCACGCCCACTCCCAGTCACGGTGTGCAAAACTGTGCTGTTTATACGCATCACCCAGAAGCCCCTGAGTCTCTCGGTGCAGACTCGCACAGAGGAGCTCTTAGGGGACGCGGCTGCAGTGTGTACCCTCCAAGGCAGAGCTGCTTGGCTGCGGTCTCAGAGGCCTCACCTGTGGGGAGAGCGTGGCGAGGCTGCAGTGGTCGAACACCTTCTTCATGGCGGACACCACCCCACCTGCGTAGCTGCTCCATCTGGCATTCTGCATTGAGGAGGGGAGAGCGTGAGTGTGTGCACCTGTGTGTCCCAGGGGAAGGGGGTACGAGCACACGCCAACACTCACCGCTAAGACAGAGCTCTGCTGGTTCTTGCTGTGGGGGCTGAACTTGGGCCGTGGGGGCTTTCCGGCCAGCCGGTCCTTGTGCCTCCTGCTGTTCGTGTGCTACAACAGGCCATCTCTGGTCAGCATGGGGAGCCTCTGGCTATCGTCTCCACATCCATGCCGCTCACTGCCCTTCCCCCCACAGCTAGCCCTTAACTACCCCCCCATCTCCCATTAAAAGGACTGCAGCATGTTACCAATCCCAGTTTGCTTCCTTATTCCAGCTGATGCCCTCTCGTCAGTGACAGTCCTAGGCCCCAGGAATTAACTAATGCACAGACATTTTATAAGAAGTTTTAATAAGCTCTTCCCATCACTGTGAGAGCAAGTCCTCCTTACTTTGACCTTCCAAGGCACCATAAACTATCTGAAGGATTAAAATGGCTGTTTACACACAATTTGACATTCAGTTGAACTTCAATGACTCTGCAATCCTCATTGACACTTCATCTCTCTCTCTCTGTTTGCTTCATGTGAACTCACACGCCTGCCAGCCTGTATTTTTAATCCCTTGCATCCCTAATATAGTTCCGTGAAATGATTTTTCTAAACCTAAAACATGTAAATGTATAAGCCAGGTACTGTCTATGAAAAGCACTCCTGCAGTGTTGTGCAGTACCACAATGTATATAAGGAATATAATGAATTTGTTGAATGATGAATGGAAGCACAGGGGCTTTTTGTGTCATTGACTTTTCCACGCTTCATCCATAGTACGTGATGTTTCCATTCCAGCCATTTTTATTCCAGTCCTCCCCATTCCACAAATACGGCTCACAACCACAAAGCCATCAAATGCACATTAAAGGTTCCCAAATCTGCGATTCATTCTCACGTTGAGAGTGAATTGCATCACTGCAAATGAAGAATGCCGCTTAGTGAAAACAGCAGTGTTAGCGGAGAGGGATGGGGTGGGGCAGGCTCGTCTCAGCTGTCCCCCCGTTTTTAACTTCTGTGGTTTTTGGACCAAATCCACCATAACGAAGGCCATTTGGAAAATGTTACCGCTGCCTCTAACCCTCTGAGAATGTCACACTGCGCATTCTCAACGCGCACTGCAAGCCACCTCACCCGCTTTCTCTGTATTTATGCCAATGATGTCAGAAAAGGCAGTGAAGGTAGACCTGAACTTCTCTGGAATTCAGGTGTCTGGTTTTCCCAGAGTGCCCACCCACTATGCAGTCTCAGCAGTGAAAGCCACCCCTTTGCCATGCAGGGATTGAGCTGATCAGTCACTTACATTTACATTTACATTTACATCATTTGGCAGACGCCCTTAGCCAGAGCGACTTACATAAGTGCTTTAAGACT
>JAAGVU020000092.1:15256404-15288727 GCA_011763525.2 Mormyrus iriodes | reverse complement strand
TGTGTGTGTGTGTGTGTGTGTGTGTGTGTGTGTGTGTGTGTGTGTGTGTGTGTGTGTGTGTGTGTGTGTGTGTATCTGTGTGTGTCTGTGTGTGTGTGTGTGTGTGTGTGTATATCCGTGTGTGTGTGTGTGTGTGTGCGCATGTGTATGTGTGTCTGTATGTGTGTGTGTGTCTGTGTGTATATCTGTGTGTGTGTGTATGTGTATGTGTGTGTGTGTGTGTCTGTGTGTGTGTACATGCAAGTGCATCTTTAAAAAAAAAAAAAAACAGTATGAAAATGCAGGAAATGAACACCTTCCTCTGATGACAGTGACTCCTGCCGCTGGCTGATAAGTGGTCATTCTCCCCACCTCCTACTCCTCTTGTACTAATAGGCCCGCAGAAATACACCAAACTTATTCACATATAAATGCACACAAAAACCGGGGAGGGGGGGGGGTTAAATGCGCACTCACACACACATAGCCCTACCACAGTCTCTATATGTCCATAAGCTGGCCTCATTCTCCTGAAACGTTTCAGAAGAAAACTCTACTGCTAAGGCATGGGAAGCTCTAATTTCTTTAAGCCAACCATATATTAGCAGGCCATTGACTGTAAAAATCTTTGCAATGCCCTCTGTGGTATTTATTCTGAATGAAAAAGGTGTAATGCAAGATTGCTCAGGGTCTCCGGAATGCTAAGGTCATATTTTAATATGTGATGCCATACATATTATGGAATCATCATCAGCTGGCTGATAGGAAATAAAAAGATGTCACTAGAGAAGAATTACGAGTCTAAAATCTAAGTGAAAGGTATGCAAAGAGGCTGGGGACATAAGCAGAGAGAGACGGTAATGACCCCCCGGGGGCACACGGGGCCCCAGGCTGTCTCACTGACCGTAGAATTGAAGCGAAGGTGGCAAATGTTGCAAGAGATGACCTGCTTCTTTTTGAGGGGGTGGGGGGCGCCAAAGGTGTGGTTGATCACGGCCTTTTGGACTGGATCCATCTGTTGGAGACAGAAATACAGGCGTTGTATGCTGACCTTTTCCTTTCTGCATGTGTACTCTTCAGTGTGCGTGGTGCCTCTGAACGGTTTTCCACCAAACAAAACAAAAATCATTGATAAACTGAATCTCACATGCTTTTAATTCTTTTAATTCCTGAAACAAAATATACTTAAAATTGTCCTTCTACCACTTTCCATGTGACGAAAAAGAGAAGAAGAAATGGCTGTGTAAAATAAATTGCTATTTTCCACTATTTTTTCTTGTTAAGTATTAGGAGTGCAATGGTACACAAAATTCATGCTTCGGTAACCGCCTGTTTATACACGAACGGTTCATAGTTCACTGCAATTTCGGTACAACAGGGAAAACAGAATTTGTTCTTAAATTATTTATTATTAAAACCTCAAATACAATTAGGAAAAGTTGTAAACCAAAGGCAATGCATCCACTGACATCTGAATAAGACGCTTATTTGAACATTATAAAAAATATAACACCCTAACTTAACTAAATCCTGCGCTTTTATGTATTTTTTTTAGTATGGTTGCCAATTCGTAGCTGAATTTGCTTAAATGCCAAGGGAAGACCAACTCAGAGAGACTGTTTCTGCCTTGCTTGGGTCATACACACACTCGGATGTCGTCTCAAACGAGTTGACATGCTGGATGTTTTTAGTTTAAACTTTTAGTTTAGTATAACAGAGCTGGCAGACAATCTTGATCTAATCAACTAGTTTCGCCAGTGCTGGTATAATTTATCGGGGAATTAATACATTCCAAAACCACCGATGATGACTGACTGTAACCAAAATTATTTGTAACAAACTCAGCCCTTATTAGCATAATGCTTTCCATGTTGAACATGTAATTGTGAATTTAGGTTCCATCCATGTCAAGAAATGTTCACTTGCTTCATTGTGCATGCTGAACCAAAAATGATGTACCTCGACAATTCCTCCTGGGACCACGGCTACACCCATCACTCCGTTTGAATTTTTAAAAACGTAGCCCCCTTTTCACCTGTTTTTTTATTGGCCGCCCCCCGTTTTCAACATGAATTAAAGGAATTTACCCCCCTTTTCACCCTTAATGATGCCTTGCTGAAGATGTTATGGTGAATAATGTTACCCGTTTTGCCAATAAGGTTTGTTTGTCCCCGGAAACAATTTTACCACATGCATTGTGTCAGACTTAACAAGCAGATTCGAAAAGCACAGGCAGAACACAGTTTGGATCTACTGGTAGATACGTAAAGAAATCCCTCGAATCCGAAGCTCTGCAGGCCTTTCCAGTGTCTAAAGTGAGCGACCACTTAAGTGCAGGAAAGGACAGTCTTGGTTTTCATAGTCCTGTGATGTTAACAGCGAGGCTCCTCTGCCTTTTCAGCAAAGTATCAAAGTGCTGCGGCCCAGACTGACTCATGCCGGCCGTATTATGAGCGCTCTGCCTGCAAACCGGCCGGCTGCCTTAAAATACCACTGCTGTGAGGAAAACCACAATAAATCAAAGATCCATAGAACACCACTATAAGAATAATACAAGGAACTTTATTAGTCACTCCAAGGTCACTTAGGTGCTTAAATCTGTATCCTCCAAATACTGTAAATCACAAAGCCGAAAGTTAGAGGGCTGATTTGTATACATTTCAGAACTGAAGTCTGAGGCACAACCTGAAAGAGCACCCACATGAATTTTTCTTGCTTTGCAAGGGGGCTTCAGTGAAATTGAATGGCTAATTCATTTACTTATTTTCCTTGCTTTGGTGTCCTAGTCACAGATTGCGAAAACATGTTTTCAGAGAACACATTTTAATTAGCACCAGACTGACAGCTGAAACACCAGATTAAGGGACTTAGTGTCCAGATAATTACTTCGGCAAAGCAATTAAGATCTGAGGCAAGGTGGCGACTAGCAAACCCCAGGGGACCTACGATGTAACATTGCTGGTATTTCTTTTGGAGCTGGGACAAAGGTGCCTGTTAGTCCTTCAAAGCCTGGGAAAATGGGCAGACCCACCTGTCCCTGTGGACACAATCCCTGCCATGGAAACTAAACTTCTCAGCCATATCCTCTAGGTATCTTTTGGGGGGGGGGTGGTAACTGTTAAGTGTTTGTTTTGGAAGTTCCAAGAATGTGCACTTTGTTCAGCTCCAGTCATCCCAGTCGTGCCAGTATAAATATGTCCATTGTCCTGAAGAGCTCTTTTTTTCTACAGAGGGAATTATCCAGTACCTGGTGCATCAGAGGCATGTGATAAGTATTTTCGGCAGACGGCGGTAAAGAAAAGTGGGGGATGTTGGTGAAGGCTATTTAGTTACAGAGACAGGTGCATTCATCTTAGCAGTACAAGCGGGAAACAAGGCAGTCATTATCAGACAGAGTCCGGCAGAACGTGGGAGGGGGTCAGGGGCCTGGCGGGATGATTAATGGCACGTGTGTGTACCCTGCTTTGCCTGCTGCGTGCCACGTGGCACCCACCTGGGCCGCGTACTAATCAACACCACCGGGGTGGGGTGGGGGGGCTGGAGTGATGGAGGGAGGTGAGGGTGCCATGAGCTGAAGAGCAGACCCTACTCTGTTTGTCCGAGTGGGCCGCCGAGGATTTTAATTGCAGGCAATAGGGCTGCAATTATTCAAATTTGCAGCCCCTTGTTCCACCCCTGCCTTGCAGCTAAACAACTGATTTGGAGACGGAGCCTCTTGAAAGGCTCCTGCCTTCATGTGACACTTTTTCACGCTTTAAAAGCCACCAGAGGACCCAAAGAGATACTCCTTCACAAGACCAGCTTCCCCTGAGAGCAAACTTGGCCAAGCATCCATCATTATCATCATCAAAGTCCTCACCTGACCATTTCATTTTACATACCTGGATTCCACTTCTACATACTTACATGTTTATTTATATGTACATAATCCTACATAATCCAGAGCCCTTCACAACTGCCCTTCCACACGGGGTCCAGTTTTTCTGGTTTTCTGTCTCCTTAAACCCCTATTGAAATAACCGGAAACAAAAATGTAGCAAGTTGTTTGTAAACTAATTAAAATGAACCTGTAGACTGACTAAAGGACAATGTTACCCCCCAGCACAGACACACTCAGCATCACAGTAAAGCCCTTGAGCCTTCCCCTTCTCTGCCACCCCAGCTTGCCGAAAGCGACTCATTAACTGGTGAACCAGTTGTCCTTGAATTCTCATTTCGTTAATGCAGTTTTCCAGGGAGGACACCACGCCGGGGCCAGTGGAGGGCGATGGGACAGGAGGCAGCCGGCCTGGACGTGCCCCAGTGGGACCTACTGGGACAGCTGACAGGCTAAATGCTTTGGAGTGGCCCTGGGAGGGGCACGGCGGTAATTTGCGGTGGCCGTTCTGGAGCGGCAGCAGAAGAGGCTGCTGAGTAACTACGAGCGCCTGCTTCAGCTGGCTGGGTCTGGACACTGGCCCTTTCAAAGCGGCTCGCAGGACGAGACGAGTGCCTGCAGGACCCCTCACCCTAAAATCCACACTAAATTGTTCAGATACGCGAATCGAATTTCAAAATCGCTCCAATCTAATTCCTCTCATATTTGTAGCTTTTTTCTTTTTTGTGCTGGCCTTGCGAAAGTGAGCTGAAAGGTGGATGAAGGGCAGATATAAAGAAGGGTCTCAAAAAATGGCCAAAAGTATAAAAGAAGAACTTAAATGTTTGTTTTGGAGGTAGGTTTTACATTTATACTTTTGCTGATCACTTATCCAGGGAAAGGTGCTTTGCTACGGCTGACAGACACATATTTACAACAATGACACTGATTTCACATGTTGGTTTTCATTAGTCGTTAGCTAGTGCAGGTAACCAACTAGAAGAACACAGTTGTAAAGGTTAAAGACTAAAGATGATGAGTGTTTAGACTGTGTCAAAATAGCAAAGGTATCTGTAAAGTTGCTACCTTTGAGCCAATGGCTGACAGTGTAAGGAGTATGGCTGTACTCTATAAGAGGATAAGGCTAGGAAGAACTATCGATCCTCTGACCCTGGGCATGTGCTGCATATAAGGGTGACTTTTCACATGGACTGTTTTGACTTTTCTTGTATTATTTTCCCAATTAACAACAAATCAATAGTGGCCGCTGTGCTGGAGAATGTGCAGCATGTGATTGTAAATAGCTAAATAAACACACGTGTGTTTATTTCTGGGTTAAACGAAATGAAGTAGAAAACCGCTCGCAGCGGTGAGCGAGAGGAAGCTGTGCCAGAAATATTTTAATTGAAAGATATTTAAACTGATAAGGCCATAGGAAATGGTCCAAGACTCATTATGCAGTTGAATGCAGACTGGATCCAGTGGTATGGTAACAGGAGCCGGCCAGGGGCAGCTGAGGGTAGCTTTCTGGATGGAGCTAGATGCAGCAGGATTGAATGGGATGGGGATGGTTGGAGCTGGAAGGGACAGGATTGAATGGGGTGGGGCTAGATGCAGCAGGATTGAATGGGATTGGGTTGGATGGAGCTGGATTGAATTGGATTGGGTTCAATAGAGCTGGATGGAGCGGGATGGAGCTTACCGCGTTGAAATTGGGAAAGAGGCTGAGTGGGGAGGAACCGTCAAGTCGGAAGGGCAGAAGGTGCTTGAGGTCCAGCTGTGGCTGCACAGGGCGTCCGGGAACAGGCAGGGGGGCCAGCAGGGGGCTGCTTTGGGTGTGAGTGCCTGCAGATACATGAAGAAAATATTTTAAGATGGAGGTTAAGGAGGTGACATCCCAAGTGGTGTCAAGTCACATTAAAAATTGATAAAAATGAGACTTGTGTTTCTATGCCAAGTGCACATGCCTGCTTTTTTGACTCCATCTGTAAACCGGCTGCTCGTCTGGTTTTCCTGTCTCATTCATTTTTATTGTAGCTGAAAGATTTGTTCCGGTTCCTTTGCTTATTAACCAAAATCCCCGTTGTGTCCTATTAGGCCCATGTCATATGGATCGGTTTGCTGTCCCGACTGGAGTCTTACCAACCTATGAATACTTTAAATGCTTACACTTCATCTGCTTCACATCGACGAAAAGGCCAAACCCAGTCAAGTCACAGGATTTTTTGCTCTTTTTTTTGGCTCACCCATAAAAGAACCTTTCCTCGTAACAACAATAAGACCCTGAGCAATATACGGCCTGCGATGGCGATGATGTCGAGACACTCAGCTAAGCATCCACACTGTTCAAACACATAAGTGGGTCAAATGACCCCCCAGGGAGGGTGTGAGCTGACTGCTCCCCGGGGCGATGTGGAGCGTTACGCAGGCCCACCTCGCCATTCCCTCTTTAATCTTCTGGAGGCACATAAAAGCCCATTGTGTGCTGCTTATCTTCTGCTGGCTCCTTGCTGCCGGATCGCTATGTCCTGTTGTTCTGCTTCATCACAGCTAGAAACGGGGCCCCTGTACAGGTGCCCTGTACCTCGCATAAACCTTTGGCTGCAAAGACGCCCCTCCCGCGATAAGTCACATCCACCGGGAGTCTATATTCCAGCCCCACGACCCTGTACTGGAGATAAGATGGATGGGTCTATATTCCAGCGATCTGGTGTCGGCCACTGATGCGATTCCTGACTCAAATTCATTAGAATACGTAATTAGAGATGAGATGTCATTGGTGGGTCAGGATCTCGCCCCGAGCATATGGGCCTCAGGGACAATGGGGTTTCAGACGATGAAGTGGAGTCACTCGCAGCCCAAACTGGCCCTTCACAAGCCGACAGTCTTTAGGGAGAACAAGCTAGCAGTACTATTTCATTGCCTTTTTTTTGCCATCCCAACCCCCTCGTCTCCTGTTCATTATTGCAGATTTGTACTCTGTGCAGGCCACAGGAGATGGGGGGGGGGGTGGTGGTTGTACCTGCACTGGGGGCATTTTTTTTTTTTAAGACTGGGTGCCATCGGGGAGCCAGCATTGACTAAACAACCCCCCTTCTTGCTTCTGTTGGAGTAACGAAGTAGTGTTTGGCAGGAGAGCGGACTTATTAAGGACAAAGTGGCTGATGGTGAGGAAGAAGATTACCTGAGCTGCAAAGAGCACCGGGTTACCTCTAGAAGCTTTGTGTCTGTTTCACTGGCAGGTTTGGAGTCACTTAGAAAAACATTTTCCATGGGAAGCAGCAGCTTTGTGACACCTAATGGCATTTTTTTGCACCACACAGCAGGGGTGGTTCTTGACATCACACAGCTGCCAATCAGCAGCACCCTGGCACATGATTGGCTCAAAACGCTTCACCACTTATTACATTCTCAAACCAACTGACTGATCTGAATTAATTTAGAGGTGAGGAGGACAGCAGCTTTTCTTTATGTCTTTAATATCTCAGCTTTTTCTAGTTCAATGTCGGTAAAAACATAAGATGAACATAGCTCGCCTGTCTCCTTCTATGTCCCCCCTTCTGTGTGGACTGACCTCAAAGGCAGCCGCAGCCCAACTCTCCAGCTCCCTGTCTGACCCCATAAGTCAGCCGTGGGTCTCAGCACAGGGCAAGCAGAAGGACGGCAGCCACCGGCCTGCGTCGGAGTTATGTGCAGCCAGGGAGGGGCTCTCGGCCCTGCGGCCACCGCTAACCTCCTTCCGTCACATAGCACGCACGGCAGGGGCTATGCACAGATCCCCAGGAGCCGCTATCAGGCCACGCGTCATTGACCTCACTGGTCACTGTGACCTCCAGCAAGTGCCGGGATGCACAACAGGGGGGTAGGGGCATCCTTCTCGATTGGTGGCCTAAGATATGGTTCATGAACACCATGGGAAGACTGATATGTGCACACAGCTGAGATCCCGAGTACGGCATTTAATCAATATTTATGTTATTCGATCCTTCCCGCACATCCTCATGATGGTTAGTATGAGTCTGAATGCAGGCCTTGTTGCCTCTGGGAATCAGTGACCTGAACTGTTATTACAAGAAGTGAACTCCCAGAGGTGAGGAAGAGGGTGATGATGAGGATGGGGGTGCTTCTTGATTTGGACTCTGCAGTCCCTCGGATAAGCATGGTGCCAACAACCATCAAGGAGGTGATTTGCGTCCCTCGCCCCTGGCCTGTGCTGCCATTCTGGCCTGCATCCTGCTGGAGGCTGCAGAGCCTGGGCCGGGCACCTGTGTGTGCTTATGCAGATACCACTGCGTCGTCCTAGATGATCATCAGAGAAATTTTACATACGGCCCAAAAGCAGCCTTTCAGAGAGGCCTGAGAAGAGGATGGATGTAGTCTATTTCTTCTTTTAGAGCATCTTTCTGGCCTTTGGCTCATGCATGCGATGTCAGCAGTAAGTCACATTCAGTTTGATTACTGCCAGGTTATCTGAGAGAGCAGCAGGGTAGTCCCATATCCTGGGTCGGGGGTTTGAATTCACTCTCTGACTTTCTGTGTGTGTAGTTTACATGTTCTCCCTGTGTCTTGTGGGTTTCTCCGGGTACTCTAGTTTCCCCATGCAGTCCAAAAACATGTAGGTAGGTGAACTGGTGTCTAAATTGCCCAGTCTGTAGTCTGAGTGCTTATGCCCTGCTATGCCCCGGCATCCTCTCTATGGTGTTCCACAATAACCCAACAAACTTCCACTGATATGCTCTAGGCTCAACATGACCCTGTATTGAACAAACAGTTACTGAAGATGGATACTGACAAGTTCTGCAGTCACACACTCTATTCATTCTTCTGTCACTCATTTATGGCTTGATTATTACTTTACTGATACATCTTGTTAAAATTATCAGGCCCGAATTCCTCCATTTTAAAGACAACAAAGTTGTCTTTACAAACCCAGACAACTGTGCTACCTACTAATGTTACTATTTTTGGTAACAGTGAATTTTCACTTGCACACATCACTTTAAAAATGATGAATATAATTTGGAACGGTATGAAAGTCCCAGGGGTGGCTCAGTAGGGAGCCCAGGTAATCGCTGTCTCTAGCTGGCCTGTAATGCGTGAGTGTGTGGATGTATGTGCCCTCTGAAGGCCCGGCAGCCCATCCAGGGTGTCCCTCAGCCTCGTGCCCTGTGAAGGCCCGGCATCCCATCCAGGGTGTCCCTCAGCCTCGTGCCCTGTGAAGGCCCGGCAGCCCATCCAGGGTGTCCCTCAGCCTTGTGCCCAGTCCTGCCTGGGATACACTCCAGGGACCCTGCCATCCTGACAGAGATAAATGGCTGGATGGTGGATGAAAATCAAGGCAAAAATTTCTCTTTACTCACGACCCATTAATTTTCTCCATTTTCTATAACTGATCAGTACAAGGTCATGGTGAGCATATCCCAGCCTGCAGAAAGGAAGGGGACACTGCAGACAAGATACCTGTCCATCGCAGGGTGCACACTTGTAATCTTGAGATAATCAGTCGAACTGCATGGACTGCGGCAGGAAACCAAAGTAGCTGTAGGAAACCCACACTTCACAGGGAGACCATGCCGACTGCTGACACACACGGCGCGGGTAGCAAGTCACAGAAAAAAAAGAGTCTGATATTTATCATGTGAATATACACTGATGAGCCAAAACATTACGACCTCCCCCGTGTGAAGCAAATTAGGGCTGCACAATATCAAATCGCAATTATTTGAAATAATCATAAATAAATAATAATGAGTGTCAAACAAGTTGGTGGTGCTGCTGTGAGTTGTGACAACAGACAAATCAGTGACACAAAAAACAACGTGATTAGGGGGCTTTAGAGGCTTTGCGGTACTCTCCGGGTGTTTACTTACCCACAATTTAATAAACAGATAAATAGTATGCCTGAAATATTACTGAGAGGTGTACTGTGATGCCCAAAAGTTAGTAATCTGAGTGACTTTAACAAAAGCCAACTCATTATGGTTATATGTCTATGTCAGAGCATCACCGAAACGGCACGGCGTGTGGGGTGCTCACGGTCAGCCGTGGTGAGTATGTGCTGAGAGTGGGCAGAGGAGGTAAGAGCCACGAACTGATAGGCGGTCAGGAGCCATTGCGATGTGAATGAAGGCTACTCCGTGTGGTACAGACCGACAGAAGGGCTACTGTGGCACAGAGGGCATGTAATTTTGATGGTGATCTTGGGAGTAACGTGGCACAACACACAGGGCATTGAGCCATGCTGCGCATGGTTTGCCTGGACAAGTTGTACCTTCAAGTTCAAGATATTTTCCGGTCTACCTAATGCAGAAAATCTCACCAGATGGTTCATTTTGGGGGAGAGGTATTTCTGAGCCCTCCAGTTGACAGAACTGAGATTTTTCTAGGCTTCAAATGAAAATGGCAGCCTTAAGATGGCCAGCAGCTGATGTGCAGAAATATGAGCCTTTTGATGATATTGATCCTTTATTCCTACATGCAGAAGACCATTGGTTGGTACAGAAGAGGAGGCATGTCTCTCTCACACTGCTGAGGAAAAAAGAAAGGGACAAAAAAAAAATAAAAAACCCAAGCAAGGAACAGAGGAGGAGAAAAATGCAGACGGATGGATTTTCATTTCGCCTGCCAGCGCACTGCAATAACGGTTTCTGCTGACAAAAGGAGCACCTACATCAAGGACGGCGATGACAGAACAATTAAAAGGTTTTTCTAGAGTAAGTTTTAAATATTGCACAGCAAACAGAAAACATGGTGGCCCAGGTTGTGTAGCCGCAGAAAACCGTCCCCTCTGATCTGGCCGTGGGATACATACAAAATAACACTGTAGATATTTCACAGTGATCTGCTCCCAAGACTGGACTTATGCATAGGCTATCCAAGGTTATGGGGGGGGGCCCCGATTTTTTTTTTCTGGTTGTTACTGCATCATTTTTTGCTGCAGGTAGAATGCCAACAATGACTGTAACCCCACCCCTCCTTAAATTTGGCCTTTCCTGTTTTGGAACCAAAACAAACACCGTAATTTATTAACTGCTACCTATACTGAGGGGGTGCATGGCACCTGAAAATTTGCCTGTCAACAGCATAACCAAGCAGCCAAATATAAACTCAGCGATGTAACTAGTGAGGTCTAACCTCAAAGATACCATTTTCACATCCCAATTTGGAGGGAGCAGCCAGCCAGGGTCAGGGGCCGGGATGGTGAGGCCAGACGGTGATAGCGGAACATGCGGCCCCCACCACACTGCTCACACTGACTGCTCCACTGCCCTCTGCTGCGTCAGTGGCCTCAGTCACCAAGATCCGCGCCAGCCGTGCCCGTTCAGCCTGGCAGATCCTAGCTGGATATTAAGCGGCGGGGATTAACGCAGCACAGCGATTTCCACCCTCCGGCGGCCTGCTTTTAATCAGACACCCTGCATGTCGAGCTCCAACTCGCAGTGGTGCTGTGATGGCTAAGGCCTTGCCTTATGGTCATGTGACCATATTTCGATTCCCTCAGCGACAGGGGCGCCGGGTTTACAGAGTGACCTTCCTCACCACCCCCGTCCAGATGCATCATTTTTATAATCCCTTGTGTTATAAAAGAACCCCAAAAACATTAAAATGCTGCCTCACAGTGTGCGCAGGGTTAAGGCGGCCAATTTAAGCTGACTGATGTCACTGGAATTTGCCTCTAGCTGATGGACACTCCAGCCGAGTGTCGGTTCATTGGAGCATCGGGCCGCAGACGGCCTGTCCATCAGCGGGACACCAAGGGAGCCGTCTTGAGATGACGCTAAGCGACACGAGGACAAGTGACATACTAAAGCTGCTGAAATTAGTGAGGGGAGGTGGTGTTTCCGGGGGGCCAATTACAGCATCCATATGCAAATGAACTAGCATAAGATTCGGTGTGGGTGTAGACGTCAGATGATGAGTCCTGTGCCTTATTACCCATAATGCCCCAAAACTGCCTGCTGGCAACCCTGATGGCTGATCCTGCACCCAGTTCCACCTCCCCCAACACCCCAACTTCCATCTGGTTTTCTTCATTTTAAAGCTAAAATGAATGCATTTTGTTTTTTATTCTCATTTCCACATATGGTGCCCAAACAAAGTCCCGATTCCTTCTTGCAGCCCCGGTGTCGGTGTTTCAGCGCACAGACAGCATCCATGTTTCCCCTCAGCCTAATGGCCTCAAATCTCTGTGTCACTAGGACATCAGAGGATGGGACCGCAGAATCAAACGTGCGCCAGGCATGGATTCCCGTGCACCGCTGTGTGCACCCTCGTCTTATCAAGAGCGCTCCTTCCCACGCAGGAAATGAGATGTGACAGTGCAAGACAGGCCCTGGGCTACAATTTCAGCTCCAGTGCTAACATTGGTGAAGCAGCTAATTTAATCTGTGAAACACGCAGGGCTGCCCCTCGCACTGCCTGACTGAAGTAGAATCTTTGACGCGAAGATGATGAGCGTTTCACAATAATCTGATGCAAAAAAACATTATATAAATCTTAAAATGAAAAATTCTTCTCACATACTGGGATTACTCTAAAGCCACAAGGGATAATCAACAATGGAATATAGAAAGCCCCAGATCAGTGTCTCACCGTGAACATTTAATGTAAAAACAAGACTAAAATAAAAAACCTACACCAAAATAAAACTAAAATGAATGCTGGGTGAAAGAGGAGGAAAAACGTAAAGCAAGCAGAGATACTAGTTTTGATTCAATCTTGGGAAAAATGGCCTAATAAACAAGGCAGATAAATGAAAATGATGTTTAATTTAAAAAGTTACCCTCAAGAACCATATACCAAGCACTTATTCACTCAGACTGAATAGGTGACATACAAGTGTTAATACCTCAGCACAGCACAGAACATTCCTTCAATAAGCTCAAATGAACTTTCACAAATATAAGGAGAATTATACAATATTATTCTATTAAACCATAGAAATATGACAGGATATAGCCTTGCATTTTTTAAAATCTAAAAGTGGTTAAGGATTATCTAGCAGTTTGCCACATATCAGGTCTGTAATAGAAGCTATTGTTTTAAAATAAAGGCCAGAACTACAGTATATATGCGTCACTGTCAGAAAGGCCAACCAGAGGTTTAGGGACACGACACATATCAGAGTTACTGCTCCTGAAGTTTTTCTACGTTATCCATTCACCCATCCATCTGTATCCAGCTGACGTTCACAGCGTGGAGCTCTATAATTGTAACAGATGACAGACTGAAACATCCAGACTGAGACATATCGACATTCCAGCTCCTCTCCGTGCCGCCCCTGCCTTGTCAGGATCTCCGTATTTATGAAGTATGTGACGCCTGGGGTTTCTTTATGGCTTTCTTCAAGGCAGCATGCTAGATTTATCTTGCACAGAATTGATCTCGCCCCTCCTCCCGCCAGGACAGTGGTTTAATCAAGTCTGCCACTGCTAGCTAAATGATTTTATTCGCTCAACGTGTCTTTGTTTAACGACGACCGCTGTCCTGTGCAAAGGCATTTTAATGGGACGAGGATGGGGTTCGCTCAGGGAAAACTCGGGAAAGCCTAGAGCTGAATATGACAGAAGTCTTATCTTAAAGACATCATGCATGATAAACTCTACTGGAAAATCTGTATTAAAATCGGCAATATCAGAAAGCATTAAACGGTAATAAGCAACAAAGCCGAAATCTTTAATCTAGCAGTCAACAGTCTAAAACATAAAAGTAATAGCATACCTGTGATTTGTACTTGTTCTCCCTCTGCTGATTTTGCCAATCAGGGGACTGAAGCTAATTTTAAGGGGGGTTCAAACTCGTTTTCGTTACTATCGGCCTACGTGCCTGCTTGGAAAATCCAGGATCTTTTATTCAGCAAACTCTTTGAAATATCTATCCAACTTCTAACTGCTTCTCCTAGGCAGGGGGTCTGGAGCCCATCCCAGGCAGCACATGGCACAAACCTGCAGTATATCTTGAACGGGATACTTCTTTTCAGAGAACATGGGCACTTAGCATTTAGATGCCCAGTTGCATGTATTTGGCTTGTGGGAGGAAATCAGAGTCTCCAGAGGAAATACACGCAACACAGGGAGAACATGCAAACTCCACACGCACAGAAGAGGTGGGATTTGAAACACTGTGCCACCCCAATATGAAACCACACGAGATGTCAGCAGGTGTTTTTCACGACCACCTAATGTGTGTCTTGGGCTGGTGCTAGACTTCAGTCACACCCTCCAAATCAGTCATCCCCCCCCCCATGCCAGCATTTAGGACGGCGATTCTATAAATACCATACAGGAGGCGAGCAGCCAGAGAAGAGCCACCACAAAGAGAATGAGTATGTCGGGGCAGGGGGTACAGCTGGAATCCGTCAGCGAGGCCCTGGAAGACTCCCCCGGCTGCACAAACGCTTGCCAAGGGACTGCAAAGTGTGACAGCCAGCTTCCCCTGCCATCATTCCAGTTAGTCAGATAAAGAAGCATTCTGCTACGCAAAGCTCCAGAGATTAAATAATCGCATGAATCTCTTGCACACTACCAATCACTGATTTTGACAGGCATTGCCAGGCACCTTTCAATAACAATTAGGGTTACAGGTAGAGGTAACAAAAAAACGTGGGAACAGATGCAGTACTGGTGTGGGAAGAGCCAACCCGGGCTCTTCAGTGCGTTAACCTTTTTTTTGGAGGGAGTAATGACTCGGGCATGTCGAAATTGCCCTCGCAGGAATCTGAAATGGATCCCATTACTCTCCATGACACTTAAGAAGCCTGCAAAAGATAAACTTCTTTAAACCTCAATTTTGGCTCAATTGCAGAGATGTTTTTTAAAGAATAATTATTTTTTAATGGGAACTATTTTTCCCATCAGACTTTGGATTTAGCAGGCGAGGTAATCCTTGATTGGGCATTGTAAGTCAAAATTCTTCATTAGGGAAAGAACCTAGATTATACCAAAATCTACCTCCAGTGCCAAGTTGTTATTTTAACGACAAGTATACACAATTCTGTAGGACAAAATAAACCGATAAAACCCCAAGGTTGGTGTAAGCCTCATGGACACACTACCTGTGTCACTGCATGATGTAATAAAATAAACTGGAAAGCAGAAATGGGATTGAGTTCCTGGGTTATGGCAGAAAACTATACAAGAACACATAAGCCATGCAGGAATGTTCTAAACAACTGTGAAAAACACACATATCACGATAGGCTTATTTCGAGTCGTCAAGGTCATCAGAAAATAGAAGCACCATTAATCATTGCTTAAGAGATAAAAACAAATAATTTGCTTTAATTTGCAATTTAAATACACCATTTAATACAGTCGTCTTACTTTTAACATTAGTGATTAAACAACTGTGGTGTACCATGCATTTTCTTTCATTAAACTTTGTGTATTAAACAAGAATCTAAATCGAAAGCAGAGTCCTCTGTTCTGTAGGCTAAATGAAATATGAGCGAAGTTATTTGCCATTATGTCCCGGTCCCTTTCCGTTAGTCTATCCACTCCGATCTTTCCAAAGAAATACAACGTGCCCTCTCCCGGTGAAATAGCGTTAATGAGTTTTTTCCAGCCGGGAGCCCGCAATCCCGGAGAGGAGCGACGCCCATCTGCGGTGCCGATGCGATAAGCCCGGAGCTGCGTTGCAGCCCTACACGGGCCACCGGGGAGGGGAGGAGGAGAGGAGAGGAGAGTAGAGGGGAGGAGAGGATAGGAGGAGAGGGGAGACGAGCCGAGCCGCAGCTGCGGTTATGATTGTTAACATGATGCCGCAGAATCAAAGACATTCATCTGCGGACACGGAGCCGGCGGCCTGTTATGGATATACCGCGGCATGCCGCAGACAGACGAACTAGTAGACAAAAATACATAAAAGGGGGTGATGCGCAACGCCACGTGTCAGGCTTAAAATACAATTAACACGTCACTGTGGTTGGAATACTTATTCATACTTTTTTGTTTTTAAAAATTACTGTTTTGCTCTTAATTCTAATACCGTCTTATTGCACAAAATTTGTTCAAAATGTATTGCACATGACTATGGAAAGACAATGATATATAGAGAAGTAACAATATTTTCCGAATTAAAAATGTACTTCATGTGTACTGTGGCAGAAAAAAAAACAGTACGATGCAGTCATTTTGTTGCCTGACGACGGTTCTTCTTTAACCACACATGATTTATGATTTCAGTTCTTTAGGTGGAATAATGTAGTGTCAAATATTTGTCTTCGCCTGACCCTACATGGTCACCGTTTGACTTTTTTGATCGCGCTCAGTGAAAGTATGAAAGAAATAAATATCTGTCATAAGTGCAAACAAATTGACGTTTGGGGTGGATACGGAACCTGAGATCTGAGCCATTCGGGGCACTTTTTTTCCTCGTTAGACGTCACATTAATTCAACGCTTAGAATGCAAGCATAGATAAAGTTCATTCCCCTGGCAAATGAAGTAATTTGTGCATATGAAATTAACAGATACATCATTCTTAAATGATTAAATGTCATCATTTACGGCTGACCGCCACAATACATAAATTGTGACACGTCATTAAGACTCGATTAGCGGTGCCTGGATGCGAGGCGATGCCGGGGATTTGGGGAATGTGGCGAGCACGGCGAAAAGTCAGCGGAATGAAACCCAAGCCAAGTGTTGCTGATCTGTTTAGTAGTCACGGGGTGAAACTTAAATAAGATCAACGACTAGCAGTAACAGATCGGAGTCTGGCTGCAAGTTTAATTTAATCCATATGATTATAACGACCTTGTATTTTTAATGTGTGAATAAAATAACGTCCCAATTCTCAATACTGTGCATATTAAAAATATGGTACTAGCTGCAAAAGTATACGAGTTTTAAAAGCAGAAAATTTTGAATTATACTACATTTTATCTCAGATATGATACATCCTGTTAATCAGCACACCTTATCATACTCATTCGGTTTTGGGACAACTCTGCTCAGTCACATCCTCCACTTATGTGAAGTTCAGCGCGGATTTTGGGGCACCAGGAGCACAGGATCGGCAACTTTGGTCAGCTGGCTGGCATAACATTTTCAATTCGGGACAAGTCTGTACTCACATTTACATGTATGTAACAGTTTTATTACCTTGTAAATATTCTGTAGGGTTTGCAAGGCCCCACGGCTTTTGATGCAGCTAATTTTAGGTTCATAATGGAATAATATAGATTTGCCGTAAGATTTCTTGCGTAATAGTCTGAACGCACGAGAGTCATGGCAGTCATGAGAGCTGGCAGCCCTGGGAGCGTAGAGAACTGTCGATGTGGGATCCCTCTGTATTTTGTTCCTCCAGAGTTTTTTTATAGCAATAAATTTAAAGAAACGTGAAACACAAAATCACAAAGGAAAGTGGAGAGAAGTTCTGAAAGGGTTTGCGTCTCTATTCTTTCCAGGGCTTGACACCGGTGACTCGCAGTGACTTTGTACACAGCACTCTACATACCCAACTACTGATGAAAAATGCACACTGCAAAGTCTGTATATATGCCAGGAATCCAGTATAGCTAAAAGGAAGCTCGTTTTCTAACTGTACTTTTCAAGACTGTTTTCTTGGTAATTCATTTCTTTTCACCAACTGCAGTCTCTATGGAGCCTGTCAACATGTAACTGATGTTTCAGTGTTTTTTTTTGTCATCATTTGGCCAAAAAAAAAAACAAAACACCTGACTTGTCTGCCTTTGTCCCAGCCTGCATTTATCTTGCTATTAAACTTTTCCCAAGATGTTTTGCCATAATTTAGCTGCTTGCAGTAGTGTTATCAGAACTGTCTCTCTCTCTCCCCCCCATCACAGCCCTGGCCTGCCTGGGTGACCCAGTCAGTGGGGTTCACAATTTTCCCAGTTTTTTGTTCTAATTTCACACCAGAGGTCTCCAATGACGCAGTGGAGCTAGTGCCTGCTAGAGATGGCAACCCTACACGTCCATAGAAGGAGCAGGTGCAACGGCCGTCCGAGTTGCCACAACCAATTTTACAACTGACCAACTTCCCCACGGAGGATTGACTGCACAAGACCTACTGGCCCCGAAGCCCCCATCTCTCATTTTAAATTATTATAACGTCTCCGCTAAATGACCTTGTAATGACTGCTAGCACTGACTGCTGCTCATCAGGCAAAATGACAAGACGGAAGCAGAGAGGCGAAGTGTTTGGCAGCATATACTGACAGCCGCGTGCCATGATGAACTTTGCCTGAAATTGCCTGAAATCACTATATCGCCCCCTGCAGAAGCCACAAGACCAACTACAACTTCCATGTCAGCCCACTATGTTTACACCAAACAGAAAGGGACATTTCAAAACTAATGGAAAAAGCCCCACTATTCAAAATTCAGTCTTTGGCAAATCATAGGGTTTTCCAATTAGCATGAACTATTTTCAACATTTAAAAAAGATTAAGCCAGTAACTCACTATAAATGACACTGAATGACCCACGGACGTAGTAGTCTTCATGGATGAGCAGCATAATCTTACCACCCTGCTGGGTCTCCCCACAGCAATGATAAACTTCTGGGTGCAGACAAGCAAAATCATAATGTTATAAACCACCCGGGTGGGGGGAGGCAAACATTTTGCCCACATTACTCATTCATGCAAATGATTTTGAATGCCAAGAAAGCTTAACAGTGCAGAGTCGTGCGCTGCCACAAATCTGAAATATTCATGTGCCTACGAGGGAAACCGCGTTCGCCGGAGAGTGCTCGAAATTTTATCCTGCGAGCGCCAAATGCACTTTCAGAAATTACACTGTTTTACATGGTTTCTTTGGTATAATCATTTAAATCCGAACAAAACGCTGGGGCGAAAACACCTCCGATAAGACAAGGGGGTGAATTTAAGGCACTCCCTGCTCACAGAGAGCCTTGTGCATTTTATCAACTCCTAGAACAGAAATCCTGAGGCTCTGTCATGCCAGAGAGGGAGCTGAAAGTGTGCCCTCTTGGCTCTGCAGTACGCTGGGTGTCACAGGCACTCAAACAGCTGAGACAGCGAGAGAGGCCTCACTCTGCAAGGCGATGGAGACCAAGCCCCATGCTGTAAGCTTTGCCCTGTTTTTGCAGATTCACAAAGGTCATTAGCATCTCGCATCTGCCTTACACAGCTGGTGAAGAGGAGACCACAGATGCTGGAAAAAGCTGGAACTTCCCCTGAGTCGCACTCACCATTACGGTAGAGCTTGTCGTCGGCACTTTTTCACTAGAAGGTGAGAGACCATTTCTGCAGATAGTCACATTACTGGCAGGAATGCATAGACCATGATCTTGAACACTGCAGCAGAATGTTCCTCAAGACAACGGGGGGAGGGTTACTGGTGCTGGTGAACTTTGTACAGACTGTTGATGTCTCTTACTTTCATTATATCCCAACATGCTACAAAGTGCTAGGTTTTTGAAGCTTATCCATCAATTGATGCACACCATTGCTAAGCTAGTGTTAGTATATAAATATGACAGGGCAGCCATTATCATACACAGCACTTTTCATTAGCTTGCAAAAATTGTGCCCTGAAAATCTAATGCAACAACCTGACAATTGTATAAAACATAAAAAACAGAGAGCCACGTAGTATAAGTATTACATTTCCGAAGCATTTTTGTTACAAACAACAACATGGAGCCCAGTTTAGTGAAAGTGTCTCTGTTTACCGCTGATTAACGAGGAACTCTGGGCCGTGTTAGAGGCCTTTAGTTTGTGAATGCTCAGTTGCTGTTGCAGGGCATACGCGCCGAAGGGCACACGTGCGGAAGCTCTCTTGACTGTTGCCATCCCCACTATTCACAAACACCTTACTAGCAGGAGAATGGAGATAATGTAAATGTAAAACGCTATCAGCACAATGTTTCTCAAGGAAAAGGGGTTGATACCAAACACATCTGAAACACTCCGCCTGGAAACCAGCCAGTAACTTCGTTTTAAAGGGAGATGATGCGTGTGTAGAGCCAGTTGATCAGAAGTAAAAGGCTTTGCGCATTTTAAATGCTCAAGGGGGCTTCATCCTAGTTGCACTTTATATTATATATAATGCATTTTCTATGTCTTGTTTTTACTTGGAAAACATAGTAGCAAATAAATGAAAGATAATGGCAGCAAATGGTCTAAAGGCCATCTTGTTGGGAAGCAGCAGTAATTATTCCACAGAGGTTATTAGCCAGCTGGTAAACTGGGCAAGAACCCCAGTAGTGAGCTAAACAATATATATAATTTCCTAAAAGTACTTAAATGAAAATATAAATTACTAAAAAAAAAGAAGGTATATGTATATATTTACACATAAATACACAGCAGTTATAATAAAAAGTACTGTAATAAATATTTGTACATAATTTGCATTATTGGTATTATGTAAGTTGTTCACTATTCAAAATAGCCAAGTTAGCATTGATGAATGAACAGTCTAGAGCATTTTTAACATAGTAGAAAATGTTGTTATGAACCCCAGTTACTTCTTTGCACATTTTCCAATTAAAAAAAATAAAATACAGCAAAGGGCAAGTGTATCCTCTTTTTCAGTAAATGATAAACTCCTGGACCCGGGACAGTGAAATGAATGTGAAATGCATCTTACAGTCAAGCTAGCGCCATGTTTTAAACATGACACACCACTGCCCTGCTTAAGCTACTTAAACCGAGATGTGCATTTTCCAGAAGCAGATCGCATGCCTATTGGCGTTAATAGCTTCTCTTTTCAACCAACATAATTCAAATCTCTGCCGGTTTTGGGTTCGTTTTAATCTCTCGGAGGGAAACGGCATCAAAGGGGGACGTGGGGGCGACCTCAGACTTGGACATGCAGGAAGATCAACATGAGCACTTCAGCTCATTAATTTTTGAATGTATTAATTTTACTGGCTAACTTTGATTTGCATATTTTCATTTTAATATTGTATTATAGATTCTTAATATGCACACATAGCGTAAATACTGACACGCACACTTGGATACCTCACATCATCTGAGCTGAAGGAGAAACCCATACTTGATATCTTCTTTCACCACAAGCAACATGACAATACAAATTAGGTCACTATCTTGCAGGACTTGGCCTAAGAGCAGGCTCTCCTGTCTGGTTTGCTTAGCCCAGATTCTTCTGTCCTCCTGAAACCCCATGGAGCCGCAGCTTGCTGAACGACAAGCTGAGAGCAGGAGGAGGAGTGGGTGCTCTGCGGGGTCTCCCCGAAAACGAGAACTGAAGTGATGTGAGCGCTGCGGGTAAGCCGAGCATCAAAGGACTAACGAATTGGAGCCCTCCGCCACCCCTCCCCGCCAGAGCCACCTCTTTGCTGCTTTCGGTAAGCCTAGGCTCGTGTGCGTCTCTCCGTTTCCACATTCTGCACATGCATCTAATGCATGCATGCACTATAAGAAGCCAACATGCTATTACTATGAATCACGGACCCATTGTTACACAATCTTTACGTAACGTTACCTTTTCATGGCATAATGGAAAATCTTCTGAACCTTGTGCTTATATAATTGTTTTTAAGTTTCATTAGTAAATCGGAATTTCCTACAGAAACGCCTCTTGCTGACCTCCAGCTAATAGCAGCCCACCGCTTGGTCAAAAAACGTAAATAAGCCGTCCGTAAAAGTGGCCCGTTTTCCCATCCTGACGACGAAACCCATTTCCGGCCGCGGTCTGTAAGCGGGACAGGGCATGAGGATGCTTATCGGCACGCTTGCAGGTGCTTGGCTCCACGGGTCCCCCCCACACATAAGATTCAGTGACGAAATGGCGCTTCCTCAACAACTATAATTATGAATCCTAAAATAGAGCAGAGCCACCTGCACTCATTGAGATAAGGACCCAATCATGGCTCTGAATAGTGCTCAGCACCACCTGACGTTTTCATATCACGGTCCCCCCCGTCCCCCCACCCCCCTTTTCACCCTGGCTTGTGGGCACTTTAATCATCATTTCCTAGCACTGAACATCACCTACAGGGAGAAGAATATCAAGCGGACACTTACAGAAGTTCTAGGTCGCCTAATAAAACACACCATAAATGCAATATTAACCTCATTAGTGAATGTTTGGTG
Source organism: Mormyrus iriodes (assembly GCA_011763525.2). Classification (NCBI taxonomy): domain Eukaryota; kingdom Metazoa; phylum Chordata; class Actinopteri; order Osteoglossiformes; family Mormyridae; genus Mormyrus; species Mormyrus iriodes. The sequence continues at coordinate 15,266,841 of JAAGVU020000092.1, read as the reverse complement.
CTAATAAAAGGGACTCAGTGGGTCAGCAATGGGAAAGGAAGGGCTGTTGGACACAGAAGATGTGACCACTGACCTCTTATGGACACATTTATGGACTCAGTCTTGGACAGTGATCTCAGAGTAATCTGGAAGCAAATGCCATTACTCAACCATCGTGGGCAAGCAAGAACGAACACCAACCAGGCTGATCCAGGCTGGATTTCCTTTTTTTTCCGATCACAATGGGGCACTCAGACAGAGGCACTGAAAGGTCATCATAGTGCTATATAAAAAGTGACAGTTATGGGCAATTCTAGTTCAAAACACGAATTAATCCTAAATACATCCAAATCATCCAAATACTGGAACACTGCAGCAGCAAAAAACAGTGATCTTAACGTCTTAAAATGAACACAGATGGCGCACGGTTTTTGAAGTAGGAGTCAAAATACGAATAGGCTAACTAAACCAAGCCTTAGACATACCTGATCTAAAAGGCACTGGTCTTTCGTTCATAAATTAAATATGTACCCACAGAGGTATAACATACGAATGGCTATAAACTGCAGGCAGCCCCCATTTCATTCTGAAAGCCAAAACTGAGATAAATGATGCAACTTGACATGATTATTACAGTTCAAACCCTGTTACTTTTTCAACATTTACTGAAGACCACTATTTGGATGAGGAAAAATAATCAATAGCACCATGAAAAGCAGTACGCAGTCTTGTACCGGACTTTATGAAAACACACAGAAGGTCACCGCAACCTCCCTGAAGGCAGATGCTGGTTCCGATGGCTCCTTTTATGGAGCAGGATAAAACCTTCATGGAATGCTATGGATTGTAATGGCCCATCAGGCTGAGGAAAGTAATGGAAAAATAAACCTGCTCTGTATGCCCATGTGTGGCCCGACAGAGGGATGGCAGCACCTAGGAGGGCAGGTTCAATCCTGCTGCAGTGGGAGTGGAAGCAGGATGGATGTAATTTTGAGAAGCTCCTTATAAACTAACGATGGGTTGAAATATTAGTCGGAGTGATGCAATATAAAAAGTGGAACAAATAAGCTTAATACAGGTCAAATGCTTAGCATAAAAGCTGGGAGGAGATTTTGGCAGTTTTTGTGGAAAATGTACGGTTTTCAACCAGCATCAGTGACAGCTTGTCAGGTTCACCAAGCTGTGGAAGATATTGGGGAGCCCGAGTTTATTTTATAGATACCAGAATCAAAGGAATTCTGCCACCACCTGGTCTAAATGTGGTTCTGTCATAGTTTACAGTCAGTGATCTGAGTCTGAGGCTTTTACACCGCTGGGTTTATATAGTTACCGCTAAAGAAAACAGCCATGCGACTCTTGGGAGGCTCACTGCAGGAGCACGCGGCGAGCGTAACCAAGGGTTACAGAGGGCTCCACACTGCTAACAAAACAGCCTTTACTCGGGGCCTTGGCAGATCTCAGAGGCGTATAATTCCCAATTGGAAATCAGTGAAGTGCCCTTAACCGTCAGAGTGTGGCACTCACCAAAGAAATCAAAGAGTCGATTCAGCGGTGAGCGGCGGATACGCCGAAGGTCATCCAGGAGGCTGCTTTGTGAGCGCGCGGCTGATTAAGTCCACGCCATGTGTAATCTTTATTTAACCTTGCCGCCTCCACCGATATCATAGATCCTGGAAGCATCACAGGCCGAAACGCACTCCCAGAGTCGCAATCGCTAGGCTTCTCTGTCGCGATTTTCCTCCCAGATTGCAATTGCAATTACGGTTATCTAGATTTAAGATTATTTTAACAAACTGCTTTAATCTAAACAAGATTTCATTCCCTGCTAAATGACAGAATAAGGGAGCGGTTACTAATGTTGCGTTATTCCTCCGTGATTTCTTCTTCTAACCACCCCGCTTAATCCAATAATCCAATAATCCCTTAAATGTGATCTGTGATTCTGCCGTTTCCTTATTTATTGCCGTCACCACAGGCTTTGGAAGAGACGCATGCAGAAGTTGTCTGCATGTAAGCAGTGTAGACAGCATGTAAAAAGGCTTTAGAGAGCACATCTCTACACCCAAGCCTCATGCCGCTAAGCAAACACCTAAACGTTCGCCACCTTGAGATTTCTCACTTTGATATCCAGAGGAATTCCACATGAAAAAAAGTTAGCTTTTCTCTGTAGCTATAAACAAATCCAAAAGGAAAATGATTTGTCCACAGTCCATAACTGAAGACACTGCTTACCTGAAAAGAAAAACTCCGAATTGACATTGTGTAACTCTGAAGTGCTCCGGATATGACACCATTACCACCATTTATAAGCGGCAAAAGGAAGCCTTATTATAGAGCAGTTCCTTCAGATGTGAAACGGCAATATTCGAAAGTAGTTAATAACTATCGTGACATTTCAATTCACTGGAGTTTTTGATAAATGTTTGTACTTCAGGGATAATGCTTTTACTTATTTTCCAAGAAAAACGCTACTTCTGAAACTTTCAGTGATACATGATATCATACTTCCTTTGGCTGGCATGCTGTCTCAGCAGGTGGCACTACAGCCTCAGACGTCCAGGGCGGTCTTTGAGTCCTTCTCCAGTTCGTCCAGTGCGCCTCACGTTCTCTGGCTTCTGCTACATGCGGTTAGGTGACAGGGTGTTGCTGAATTGTCCGTAGTGTGAGAGTGCGCCCTGTAATGGGCGGGCAGAGTGTCTACTGCCTTTCATCCTGCCCTTTATAAAATAGGCTCACTGTCATCCTATACTGAATAAGCAATGGATATTATGTCGTTTTATATCCATATAAAAAAACAAATAAATTCTATATATTATATATATATATAATCCAATATAATGTTATATTTGTATATCTATCTATATACATACACCTAACATATCTGCTAATATGTTAACATTAAAACCAAACAAGCACACGAGATTTTTTTTTTGATGTAGAAGGCAGATATATTAAAAGGGACAGACATGAATGTCAAGAAGTTTTAAAGGAACTAACATTAACACTTTTCTCTAAGTAACAGTACTTCCTTATCGATACTGACTGCAGCATGCACTCCGAGTACTCGACCAACTAGATAGACTGTCCTCCAGTGTGTCGCCGTTTCTCTAAAACCGGCCGAAACACATATTATACAACCAAATCAAAAATAACACTTATATCTATTGAGCATGAGTCATTACTTTTCCTTTTGTTTGCAGTCATTTATGGATGTAGCATTTTTACTGGCTGACTAAAGAAGCTGAATGGATCGTATCATTTTTATGGCTGCAGGCTGAGATGAAAGACTTCTCTCATTTCTTGCCACAAAGGGATTTTATCACGAATCCCCCAGAACCTGCCCCTGTCTGCCTCAACCCGTGATTACTGTGATCGCCATCCGCTGGCAAGCGCATACCAAATAGCCCTTAACGTTCCCCTTTTGTCTGCACGGAGACTGAGCTTTAGGTGCTACTTGTGTCCGTGCAAACGGAAAGCGAGGGTTCAAGCAGCATCCTGCCAAGTGTCACATCCTCAGATATGCAGATGGTGCCACCGGCCATCTTTGGTAGGGGAGGAGGGCTAAGGCTGGTAGATGGCTAATAAAGAAACAGACTGCATTTTGGGGGACGTTGTGCATTATGTTGTATAAAACGCAGAGATGAGAATCATGGCCCCTTCCATAAATAACTAAAAAGGGCAGTGTCTGCATCAACGCGGGTCTGTTACTCACGCCTCACCTCTCAGGGTGCTACCCATTGGTATAATGAATGGGCAAGGGTTCTAGGACCCTCGCCTATTCACTAAGGTTATCATTATGGCCTCCACACTAAGGCTCTCATTAAGCCCCCAAAAACCACACAGATTAAGGGCCTCCACTAACTCGCAATCGTGTATAAGGCACTGATATTTCTAATGGCATCAATATAAGTCATGGTTCTGAGACTTTTATTATGAAACAAACAGTCTCAAGGCTTGGCAGCTGAATCTGTGGTCCTCACATTTTACCCACATGTAGGGGGACCCATTTGTTTCATGAATTCCTTTACTAACCTGAATATTCTTTGAATGCTCTTATATTAATCTCACTGGTCTTTGAAGGAGGTTCTCACTTTGTTAATAGTTACATGTGTAGTTGTATAGCTCTTGCATACCTCCTGCTCCAATCCTGCTTACACCTTTACCTGGACATGCATTGGAAGCTCAGCCTAGCTGCACCTGTGCCTAGTTCACTTCTTGACATCATGAATGTTTGCAATTTGCTATCTGACTTGTTTGTATGCTTTGGACATATGTCTGTTAATTATGCAAATGTACAGCATATATGCCAACCTAACTGCATTGAAAACAGGGAGCTGGGTGACATAAAACTTTTCGGTGAAAATTATGAGCCATCAAAAACTGACTCATGTTACATCTTTTTACCACCACCACCACCACCACCATTACTAGAAAATGAATGTTTGCAGTTAATCAGACTCACCAACACACCTAATAAAATGATTAACGTTCACCTAATTTTGCTCTCTTAATACAATCATACTGAAGGCTCCACTGATCTGAAAACGTTTAATAATGCTGGGGGTGTTTCCCGTCTGCTTACTTGTTCCAGCCGTTTTGGGCGCAGCTGACAGCAGCGTCACAGCACTACTTCACCTCCCAGGGTTTCAGCAAAGATCCCCCGCAAATTGGTTTATAACCCAGAAATGAATGCAGGGAGGCTACAGAGGGTGGCACATTTGTGTGCATTCAGATAAGCCTTCGCAGCAGGTCGTTTCTGATACAAAAGTAAACTTTTTGTTTGCTTTAAGGGCATGGTCTCAGAGTCTGAACATTTACTGATAAGTTTCTAAGGGGGGAGGGGGGAATGATGGCCTTTCTCCAACGGGAAGGTGACACGGAGGATTAGCAAACCACGGGGGGAGGGGTAAATCTACACACCTGAAAAGGAGATGGGACTTCTAAGAGAGGCCTGTTTAAGTGATTTTATAACAGACCAGTGGTTTCCCTCTTAGAGTCCACCAAGACGACTGAAAAATCAATTCCTGAGCTGGAGGAGGACAGGATTGGCCGGTGGGAGTTAAAGGGCTGTTTGAGGCTAAGGTGACTGGGAGGAACACAACCATCCATGGAGCTGCTTATCAGGGTTGTGTGGGGCAGGCAGGGCTATCCCAGGCAGCATAGTGCACATATGGCCTGTGACACATAGACCTACTTAATATCTGATGTCTTTTCCATACCGATTCTCACCAGAAAATATTTGCTTCAGTGCTTTGTGACAGTGTGCTCTCGCTTTGATTCCCCTGCTGATTTTCAAAAGGACTGTCTGTGTCTGCTGGCCACACATCCATGCTCCTTCTGAAGAGCTTGTGCCGCACTGGCATCCCTGTGCCCACAGGGGGCGACTGATGACCTCTGGGGCAATGATGCTGCAGAGCATGTGCAATCAGATGTACTCCTGGGCGATGCACATGCGTGTTTGCACACCAACAATATCGAAGGTGCTCGTCTCAAAATGAGGAGGCAAGGTAAGGGAAGCAGAGAGCCACAGTGCTCAGCCGGTTAGCGTTGGCAGTTTTTTTGAAAACAACACAGCATTTTGGGGGAAACGGGAAGTGCGCTACTGTGCAGCGTCAGAAAGACATGGCTGTGTTCTAAAGGGTATCAGGTTGTCATACACATGGGCTAGTGGTCAGGACAACACGCTCCATCTCTTACCAGCTCAAAAAAACCCTTCAACAAAGATGACACCCTCTTCACAGACTTATTTTCATGCTGATGTTCTCCGTATTTTATGGAAAGGCCATGGGAAAGAACGTCTCCCACAAGTTTTGGTGAAATCAATCCCCTAATTTTTGACAGGCGTAATGAAGAACTTTATCTCAGTGTTGGAAATGACTTTGTGAAATCCTCCAGAACAGGGGTGGGCAATCTTATCCACAAATGTGCGCCAGTGTGCGCACCCAGATTTTTAGGGTAACCTTTAGGTCAGCTGTTCAAACCCAGGTGTGAGGACTCTTCAGCCAATCAGTCCTCTAATTAGTAACCTAATTAAGGAGTTGCAGAAAAAACCCACACAGCCAACAGCCCTTTCTAGATAAGACTGCCCACCCCTGCTCCAGAAAGAGCCGTATTTGGATGTGATCACAGTATTACTTATGAAGTACCCTAGCACCGCAGAAAATTACAGTAAAGTTACCTGGCTGGAATGTTACATACTGATGAGCACTGTGCTGTAGAAGTGAAAAAGCTGCACATCCATTTATACTGGATTCCAAATGCTGGCTAATGATCACAACAGTATTATAACCACCCCAAAAACGTACAAACAGAGTCAGATAAACTAGCCACTGAAAAATACCATGAATGTTTCCTCACAGGGGACTATTGGCCATAGCCACACACAGCAGCAGCTTTTTCGGAGGGGATCCAGACCCCCTCCAAGCATCAGTCAGTAATCCTTGCGATCTGTTATTAACTCTGCCATCTTTATGTTTAGATAAATACTCATCAATTGGCTTAATACATCATATTTAATATGAGCCACTTACAGAAGATTAAGTATCACAAAGCAAACGCCCGTTACCCTGAATCGGTTGAAATTGTGTCCTAAGAATGTCAATACTGCGTGCGGTGAAAACACTCATGAAATAAGCAGACGTCATTAAAACTGCATTGTTGTGTGAAATGATTACTTCAAGCCGGTGAAGTTACACTGAAGAACAGGATGCTCGATCCTCTCTAACGCTTCGGCGTGAACGCCACCACATTCGGACCCGTAATGAAAGCAGTGCATTCACAAAGCGGGCTGGTGTCACAATCCCATGTGGATAGTGAATGAGGAACCCTCATTGAGAGGTGGCTGAGGCTGGTTTCTCTGATGTGGGGAGGTGATGGATCGGCTTCTTGCTTTTGATGATGAGGCAGTCGCCACGGTTACTACCACCAGTTGTGACCCTGGCTGCCAATTAATCTACGGCTGACAGGGTACAGTACAAGAGATAAAACCCTCAACTAAATCTATATACCTGAAAAGGAGATGGGACGTCCATGAGAGGCCCGTTTACTGTAAACCCTTGTTTGACACTAGAAGGTCCCTCCGTAATATAGATTTATAATTCCAGCTCACGATGGCTGGTGGAGTAGACTAGCACGGACCCGCCCCCCCTTAGGTTAGTAGATGCAGGGTGTGGCTGCAGAAAAAAACAAACAGCAAGGAGCAAGGAAGCGAGAGCATGTTTCAGGAACGGTCACATTACACGTGCCACTCATTGTAAGTTTTAGCTCACTGCTTTTTCATTGAATACCCCTTTGTGGGTTGCCCAAAAAAAATAAAAATGTACTTATACACTTAAACAGATTATTTTGATAAGTAGCATGGATATTACCAGGCCATTCTGTCAAAGTCAGATCACAAACATTAGGTCTTGTCTCAAAATAGAAACGTGATTACCAACAGGGCTTTTAAGGATGGGTCAAAAGAGGCTCATGGGATTTTTACACAAAATTGTTCTGATGGCAGAACAAAAAATGATTTGTTCAGAGAGATAATCAAAAGGATTGTAGAGAAGGTGGGACCAACCAATCAGATGTCTTGGTCCCGCCTCTTCTAGTTGCTTGGACCCAGTTCTACAATCTGATTGATTGTCTCTCTGAACCAATCATTTTTTGTTCCGCCCTCAGAACAATTTCGTATAAGTAAAACTCCCAGTAGCTCAAAACAGTTGCCTTCAATTGAATTGCTACTAAGTTTTCCCATGGTATGGGGGCAGGATTCCAGCCCACAGTCCCAGAGGCGTAAGCCATCATGCCACCCTGACCTACTCTCGGGTACGGAGTTCGCATGTCTTCCCTGCGTTAAGGAGGCTCCCTCCAGGAATACCTTTTTAGGTGTTGTCCTGTACTGGAACGTGCATCCCATCTAGAATGTCCTGTGCACTGGGCTTCCTAGTATAAACTGACTGTAACCTAAACCTGGATAACTGGTTTAGGAAAATGGACAAATTAACAGGTAAAAAGTCTGATCCTGCCATCAAACAACCTGAAAGCATAATCTCTCTTCTACTTTTCAAAGCACTTCCTTAATTCAACCCATTAAATTTTAAGAACCCTTAATACCCATTGGCAAGATGCCATAGACCGTTACCAAAAACGTGTCAAACTGGATAAACATTAAGGGGTCGATTTTAAGAAGATTATTCTCCTTTTCCCATTCTGGTTTGAATTTGAGATACTGCGAGAGAGAAATTCATTACTGGGCCAAGAAAGAGAGACATTTTGGGTCTGAAGAGGGCATCAGTCAGCTCCGGAAGGAACCAATGTGAATGTGGTTCATTTTAATGTCTGAACTTATCTGGGTTAAGGCAGGGCAGACTGTATGGAGAAGCTTACAGGGTTTCAGAGCTGACGTCAACTACGTGTGAATCATCAACAGTATTTACAGACTAAAGGGACCATGGTACTGTAGTGACGTCAGACATTTCTTACACTGGTATAGCTTCTTTTTTTGCAGCCTGAATCTTCATCCTACCAAACATTACTATAAACCAGGGGTCCCCAACTATTTTTCCTGAGGATCAAATTCCATCAGCAAGTCAAAGCCAAGGTCCACTGAATCCGAAAAAGGAAGGGGACTGGAGAGGTCCCCTGACGATAAATTTCACTGAATGGGGCAGGCAGGCAAGCGGGGGGAGGGTTGATTGTGCGGCTGCAGTCAGGATTCAATTGTTTCGGTCTGGATGCAGCCTGTAGTCTGTCAGTTGGTAACCACTGCTGTATACAAAAAGAGAATGATTATATGAATAGAACAATGACCTATTAAATAAAAACATGCTAATATGGTACTTTTGAGTTTCTACTCCTTTAAAACAACTGTCCAAGCATGCCCTCATGCCTGCAGTGGCCGGCTCATCTGTCTGCCGCAGTGGGGCAGGTCCGTGAGGTGTCGCTGTTTCTGTCAACACCGTGCCCAGCAGATGCCGCACACAACCACCCAGCAGTGCTACGGTTCCTGTGCAGCCCCACGTTTAAAAAAAAAAAAAAAAAAAAAAGTGCGATTGTGAGCAGCAGCTGGCTGTGCAAGGTCACGGGGTCACGGGCAAACGGAGACTCCGACAGTGGGATTACTGGAGCCTGACACAAGCAATTAAAAACGCATTATGTACGTTTTTATGGCTAATTCCATAAGGACTGCGGCGTCCTTGCGGTGTTCCGGAGCAGGGGCTTGGAAGAAAACCCCGGCCGGGCCTGCTCATCGGAGCTCTCCGGTGAAGGCCGCAGGAGCTGTGGACAGGAGCAGCTCGTCCCTCATCTCTGGTGCTTTCAGCATGCGGCCTTTTCTGTTCCAATGAGATCATGCCCGTTTCAAAATAAAAAAACGGAACAGAGGCGTTCTTTTTGCTGCCTCTCTGTATCTCTGTAGAGCCTCCTACAAGCAGCTGTGATTGTGGGAGAGTCACAGCACAGAGGAGGAGTCACAGTACAGGCGATTTACCGCAGCAGCGCTCATGCATGCCGATCCCCCCCCCCCACCTCGGCCCAAAGCTCGTGCATACACACATGCTTGTGCAGCCTTAAGCTATTCCTTATCATCAAGAGGGAGAGGGGCTAAAGCATTCGCTGGAATAAACAAACCCGTTTCAGAAGATGACAAGGGGAGAATGGCTGAGGCTAAGCCTTCAAACTGGACCATGCAGATGGACAGACAAAGGGGGGGGAAAGAAAGAAAAAAAGGAAAACTGATGGAGTTGTCTCTGCAAAGCTGGTCTGCCCATACTCTGCCCTGCTGCCTCGCGAACCTTGATTTGGGTGGACAGCCCACTTCAAAGAGTCCCTTTGTCACAGATGAATGTGGAAAATCCCATCCGGGGTAGAAAGAGCTTAGCATTCTCACAGGGCAGGAGTTAACTCCTTAGGAGGGAAGACACCGCCTTGCCAGCCTGGCTCCAGTCACCCGCTTCACTTCCCCTGCCTTCTCCCTCACTAAAGGAGTTAATTCATTGTTGGTGAGGATGCTAAGCTACTTTCCATCCTGGATCCAAAAAAATGACACTGTAGATCCATTGGCTCAAACTGGAAGAATCTCCTGGACAGCGTGAACAGGCTTGGTCTACTGGGCCCCAGTCAATGACGTGTGCAATCATGTGTCCAGGCGGTCTCTGTGATTGGCATCGACCCGTATCTGCAGCACCCAAATGCAGTCCTTGCGGCTCCTTCACACACGTATGTCTCCAGAGAACCTAGCCCCCATGAGACGGCACAGGGGACTAGATGTAAAACAATGAGGCAGAGCCAGCACGGCTGTCAGGAAGCCCGTGATAAACAGCTCTGCTCAAGGTGCCCCTGGACCCGGCCTGCACGCGATGAGACGCCAGGTATCGCATACTACGTATGGCTGTCACAAGCACAAAGGGAGCATAGCGAACAAGGCCAAGAGTTTTGTTTGCGTTCTGTGCGTTGTTGTTGTTGTTGTTGTTGTTG
>JAAGVU020000092.1:15231786-15247224 GCA_011763525.2 Mormyrus iriodes | reverse complement strand
CTCACGGACTTCACAGATGCAGGCCCCTAAGCGGAGATGTGATTCAGGGCTCACGGACTTCACAGATGCAGGCCCCTAAGCGGAGATGTGATTCAGGGCTCACGGACTTCACAGATGCAGGCCCCTCAGCGGAGATGTGATTCAGGGTTCACAGACTTCACAGATGCCAGCCCCTAAGCGGAGATGTGATTCAGGGCTCACAGACTTCACAGATGCAGGCCTCTCAGCGGATATGTGATTCAGGGCTCACGGACTTCACAGGTGCAGGCCTCTCAGCGGAGATGTGATTCAGGGCTCATGGACTTCACAGGTGCAGGCCTCTCAGCGGAGATGTGATTCAGGGCTCACGGACTTCACAGATGCAGGCCTCTCAGCGGAGCTGTGATTCAGGGCTCAGGGACTTCACAGGTGCAGGCCTCTCAGCGGAAATGTGATTCAGGGCTCACGGACTTCACAGATGCAGCCTCTTTCTATGGTATTAATGAAATGACGGGCTTTTGCTGTGCCAGCCTCGTATTTGTGGTTTCTTGGAGGCAAACTGCACTCTGCTCAGGAAAAAAGAACTTTAATTAAACGTTGTGTTCTACCTTCTTAGATGCTTGATATCATTGGTTCTTTAGAAATGCAATACAATCGAAATAATGAAGATTAGGTCCAAGATCAAATGGCTTGCATTCTTTTTTATTATAAATCTACCATGAGTTCACCAGTAATGTTTTTGCACTGGGCCTTCATCAGTGTGCGGCCACAGACACAACGATACATGCAATCGAACCCGGGGCTTGCGAGGGACACATCCCAGTGGTGAAAGACTGAGCCGAGTCTCATACAGTGTGAGACCCAGGGTGTCCACAGGCCTGGGGTTAGCAAATCATTAACAGAAGGGTGACAGATTTGTGGAGATAGGTGCAGAAAAGCAGAGAATCTAGCTCCCGCTAATGGTGGCCTCCCGGGCTTATAATGAGATTTCCACTGCGATCGGTATATTTAAAAATACTCTGAGGGACAAGTTTTGTACCAATGTAGGCATCTGCATGTTCGTGGATCAGGAGGTACCTTGCCAAGCATTCCCTCTGGTATCCCATCATCCTTTACACGGTTTTGACTAATGCCGTCAGCTTGCCTCTCCTGGCAGCCCTCATGTACTTAGTGAATAAGACTACAGTATTATGTGATGGACGTACTGCCACCCCCACGCATTAAGGCTGGAGCTTCTGCTCAGATATATTCCTCCCTCAGGTACCGCTAATGGACACCCACCAAGCATGAGCGTCTTGATTCTCATCTTTCATTCTTTGGCTACGCGTACAGAGTATTTCAAGAGATAAAATATGAAACAGCAACACAAGTCAGTTATGAAATCCCTTTGTCGTTTTTTCATGTTTTATTATGGCACCTGTAGTATATCTTTTGCTTGTGTCTTAAAGTGCATCACATCAACTTTAGGAGGAAAGATTCACTGGGTGGATTATTGTGAACTGAATCACACCCAGCTGATACAGCCATAGTGGGTTAAATGCTACATTAGTTGCTGCTTGGCATGGGGGTGCATGAAAAATCAGTGAGGATGGAACACACCTGAGGTGGGGGCTTGGAGCCAATCCAGGCCTGGCGACGGTGGCAGTGCCAGTGCTTGGAGACAGTTGCATCTGCTATTTAATTACGGCAAAAAGGCTTTCGACACCCCCCACATTTTTCTATCCACCCCTGGCCAACGCAGCCCCCCCCCCCCCCCCACCACCAGGAACAATTGACAATTAAGCTTTTGGAGATACACACCCCTGCCCCTACAGCCTGGCAGAGTGTCATACCGCTGTTTATTTTTGCCTGATCAAAATGCATTTAGACACTTAGATGTGTGGAAGTTTGGGGAAAACGCATTAACAAAGCGTCACCAAATAATTCTAAAGATACACCTCCCAAGCTGCTTTACTCATATTCCTGTTGTACTGGGCTCCTCATGACATGAAAGCCTGTTTACAGTGCAGTTTTACCAGTTATATCAGTTACGTGTACCAGCTAAACCAGATAAATTACCAGATAACTCCAAATGGGACATTTAGGAGAACTGCAGTCCGTTCCAGAGTATTTGCCAGGTATGGGTGAAATAATAAATGAATAGGCAAGACTGTGCCCCCCCCCCCCCACCCGGTGCAATAAAATAGCATCATGGGAGGGTAAGAAGGCTACCCAGTGGGGCGCGGGGAGGAGAAGTGCTGTCATCTCCATGTGAAGCCACCCTGCCACACAGCGAGGACATACACACAGCTCACGTCATGCTTCACCCGACACCTGCTCCCTGCAGCGGGCGAGGGCATGTGGTGGGGGAGGGGGTTTGGGCTGCACAGTCAATTTAAGGCTCTGTCACATGCTACGCTGCTTCCCCAGCTGCTGAAATATGAACCACCATGAATAAATAAAATACCGTAATCCTCTGTTTTTATCTCCGAAATGGGACAGATACATCTTCTGTAAGATCTGTCGGCCGCGGAAGATCCCCACAGCCACCGCTGACGGTAACCTTTCCAAAATATTATACTATCACCGCAAGCATCTCTCACCATCAACAGAATGCAAATCATGATGTTTTTTCAAATTGCCAAGGAAGAATTCCAGCCCTTTCAAAAATACGACAACACTGCGGCAGGCTCGCCAGAGATATGCCGATAGTCCAACACGGCGTCCAAGTTAAAAATCTGCAGGTTCCCACAGCGTGTGCAGCAAAGTGGGAGCAGGCTAAGGAGAACGACACACATCCGGCAGGGCAGACCTGCCAGTGCTGCAAACGGGCTAAAGGCTAAACAGGCTAACTGCCCAGCGGCTTGGTTATCAGGCGCTGCCAAGTAGATACAGGTCACGTCCAGACGAACGGGTGATCACGGCAGGGTCAAGGGGCCTGGCCTAGCCCATGCAGACTTCCTCTCTCCAACCCTCTGTCATTCTCAGGGGGGGGCTCCAACCACGTCCACCCCCCATTACCGCTCATTATGCTTCCTAATCTTGTGCCCCCATCGTTGCATTATCATGAATCCTCCAGCCTTCATTTTTCACCCTCCCCCAGACTTCACCATCTTTCACTTTATCTCGCTCCCGCCTTCCCCACCCCTCACTTGCTCATGGTGATGCCGATGTGCACCATTTCTTTTCTTCTTTCTTTCTGCTGGCAGGTCCAGGCCCTCCACCCCCCCTCCCCCCTTCTCAGCCAATAAACAGGTTACTGCATCAGTCACCCCGCAGTTTTCTTCCAGCTCCACAAAACGTGGCATTTAGTCGTGAAATTCGACCCCCACCTCTCCACATCACACATCTGAAACTCGTCCTAGGCCACTGTCTTGCACTGTAGCCCCCACAAAGGCTGGGGAAAAATAATTCTCTTTATTTAAATAGGTCTTAGCCCAGGCCTGCTTGGCAGGAACTATCTCCATGACACCATGGAACAGATGAAATTTCTCACAGAGGACCGAGAGGCAGAGGAAGGCAGCGAGGCATCCAGTGAGCTTGAGCTAGTGGAAACACTGGAGCTCGGTTCAGGCCTAGAAGCGTTACATGCCACCAAGCTAACACACATAGGAGGAAAATAAACTGAGAAAGAGGAAATTTGGTTTAATGCAACCCCTCATTAGCATTTAGGTGCTTAATTGTTCTAAAACACCAGTATTCCTACTCGTTAACACGAAACAGCCTGCTCCTGCAAACAGTGAATCATGTAGCAGCAACTGAATATATATCTGAATATATATAGCACACAGCCAGGGCCTACAGGGTCACTAACTGTGCAGCTACACATTAGAACATGTGGTCAAGTCAGTGGTTCTCAAACTTTTTGGACCAATTACCTCTTTGGATCAAACCAAAGCAGCCAAGTGCCACATGAGTGAGAAAAATCGCAGTAAACTGAATCACAGCAACAAATGAATATGATCTTCAGGCGTACCTCCTGGGGGCACCTGGCAGTACACGTTCCATAGTTTGAGGTCCCGGCATCTCAGAAATAACCACCTTCCTGGGATTTTCATGCGTCCACATCGTCTAAAGAAAGGTGCAATAAGAGGTATCCAGTCAGGTGAAGTGCTATTGCTCAGCCTCAGTGAAGTCAGAGGAGAATGGCTAAGCTTACTAAAGCTAACAGGAGGTACAATAGCTCAGGAACAGTAGTGTGCAGTAAGGCTTCTCTGAATGTATATCTTCTCTATACTTAAAGTGGTTCTAGCTGTGGCTTCTGCAGGATATTTTGACTGAGGAGGCCCCCAGGGGCCAATTATATTTATGGGGGTAGCCAGGGGTAAAAACTTCCAACTCGGGGAGCGGGGTGGAGGGGGGCTGTGGTGGGAAAAACATTCAATTTTCATACTTAAGTAAAAGTACCAAACTGTTACTCAGGTAAAAGTCATCCAGTAAAATACTATTCATGTAAAAGTAAAAAAATACCCCATGGTTTTAGAAGTCTTTATCTATCATAAGTAAAAAGTGCTATGCATTCAGATCTATTGATCACACAAAAAGCAACCTATCCTTTTAAATTCACTCAAGACAGGTTTCAATACAGCATTTAAACAGTGCATCACAGTGCATTACTTCCAGCAGCCATACCACCTGCAGTTCAGACTAGGTAATCCACCTGAAGCTAAGATGGTTTGGGCCTGGTCAGTACTTGGATGGGAAACCATCTAGGAAAGCTGGGCTGCTGCTGGAAGAGGTGTTGGTGTGGCCAGCAGGTTAGCCCATCCTGTGGTCTGCGTGTATCCCAAGGCTCCAGTGCAGTGACGGGGACACTGGGCTGTAAAAATGGTGCCGTCCTTCAGATGAGACATAAAACTGAGGTCCTGACTCTCTGAAGTCATTAAACATCCCTGAGGAAGAGTAGGGGTGCTACCCTGATGTCCTGGCTAAAACTGCCCACTGTAGTCCTTTCATATCTGACCTCTAATTCATCCCCTGTATCTACATGGTGAATTCTCTGCTGCCACATTAGCTACTGCATGCCAAGCGTACTGGTGCAGAATGGCTGCTGTCACATCACCCAGGAAGGTGCCACACTGTGGTTGAAGTGGCTTCCCATTGAGTTCTGTAAAGTGCTTTGGGTATTTGAAGAACGTGCTATATAAGTGTAACTTTCATTCACAATATGGGAAACTGAGTTGCAAAGTGAAAGGGTGGATCTTTTCTTTTTCATTGTGGTGGCTATCCTAGCCAATCGCACTGTTGGGCTAGCTCCCCTTGAATAAACATGTCTCATCAAGCGTAGTGCATCATTCATTAGAACCTAATAATCTGGGTGCACAGTCCAGTCTTCTCTTTACAGTGACCCGAGTAAACTTTAAGCCCACTATTCCACTCAAGGGAGCTGCATGCTTTTCAGAAATAGTATATACTCTGTAATTTTTTGATTGGATTTCGTGGCTACCCCTGATAACTGCCTCTAGGTTCTAAAGACAGAAGCACGTTGTACCTGGTACAACCTGGAGTATTGAAGTTTTTTGAAACGAGGTTTTATTGAAGTTAGCATTATGCACCAAATGGAAAAGTGTATATTCTTATGCACACAAGAAGGATATAATGGATTTACAATAAAATTTCATTTGGAGTAGGTAAGACTTGTCTGTAACGTGCAAAGAATGTTGAATAACACTTTTGACCAAAATGGCAAAGATATAAACACTGCAAACATGGGTGGACTAATGGAATTTGACCACATACAGATTGAAAATAAAGCATAAACGCCAAGCTGTGCTTTCAGAGCTACAAGGAGCGCAGGGGCCTTTGTCCCGGCCAGCCCTCCTCCTCTGCTTCTCCTCCACATCACATGAAGAGCTTCACCACTGGCGCGGGCAATCAGGAACACGCATGTGCCCCTATCCTGTTAGCTGTGCGCATGAATCTCAGCGTATGTGATGCACAGGGCTCATGACTTACTGCTGTGCTGTTTACACTTGGTTTGATTTTCTCTTCTGATTTCAGATTTGTTTTGTATTTGGATGTAAAATAAAAAACACTTTATAAATGTAATATATTGTTATGGAAGGAAAGTCCAAATGATTCTGGAGTGACAGGCCTTTACTCTGGCCAGGATATAAAACAAGGTAAAAACAAAGAAGCAGAGAGGGACTACCGACTAACTTGGAGTGTAAAACAAAAAACAGCTATTATGCAGTGTCACAAAACTGTAACTGAATTAATGAAGTGTCAGTATTTTTAGGAATTTGTTGAAACTGTTCTGCTATCAGTTTGTTGTGGCAGAAAAAGGTGATTTTTTTTTGTAAATCCTTGTTTTTCCATTAAACGCAAGACACCACAGTCCATGGCGAGACCAGCACTAACTCACACCGTGAGGGAGATTTTCATGGACACGCATTCACTTCAAGCTAGAGGAACCCCACTTAGGCACAGAGAGAGGATGAATACTGCACATGCAGAGCCAGGGATGGGACTCCAGTGCTACATGTGGCGCTCCAATACTGTGCTGCCCGATTCCACCTCATTTGACAGATTTAAATAAACAGTACTTTTTGGCCAATCAGCCGGATGGGCAGCTTAAATAAGCCCAGCCCCCCCGAGTGCGCCCTTCACATGACTGCCTCTCCCCGATTTGAAGCAGACTCACTCCAAGGCCAAGGGGGTGACGTGCCCCGCATGCGTGCCGCTGAGCGGGGGTCCATGGCGGCCTCTCCAGCGGGCTGCCCTCAGTAGGACCTCAGCAGCGGGACAGCGAGGCAGACAGGTCACCTTGATGCATTCATTAATTATTATTCAGCATAAATGAGGTTTCACTGTCCATCAGCAGGATGACGGCGTGGGCACATGCCAGGGTCTACTGGCTCTGCCCGTACCCATTTTCACGCCCGCCCCCCCCCAAGGAGAACCCTAGAGAACCATTACTGTACCTCCCGCCCCCTAAAAGGGCAGCCCTGAGGAACCATCAGCCCCCCAAGCACACTCATAGGGGCCCCCTGGGTGGATCCGTTCCATATTTCCCCTTGACTTGCTGTCAGTTGGAATAACCGTGGCATGAGAGTTTGGGGCTGATGGGAAGTGACAGATCCCCAGCCGGGCCGATGTGACCAAGGCTCTGTGGCTGCCCTCTCCTACAGCCACACGGCCTGTGCAGCTCAGAACCAACAGTCCTGCACCAGACAGCCACCTGTGTGCAGCCTGGTGTCCCCCCAATTTCCAGTAAAAATATATATTTGTGATTTATGTGTTTCACTTGATTCTCTTGTGGTGTTTCTCTACATGTTTAAATGCATCTTTGAGTAGAGATGCACATCTGTGCCTCTGTTCCCTCTTTAAATTAATTGTGCAGCTGTGCAATCCGAGTTGCAGCAGTGTGAACTGCAGCACTGCAGTGTTTGCGAATCTTGGACGCTGCCTGCCTCCACCACCCCCCTCCACCCCACCCCCAAAACACCGCAATGCCTGCCACGTCGCAGTACCAATCACCGGCCAGAAGCCCCGTTACACAACCTCGCTGCTTCTGCCTGGGCAGGCTGACACGCGCTGATTACTACTTATTACCAGCGTCTCGCAAATTAAGGAACGGGAACAGGGAGGGCAGGAATAGCGGCTGACAGGAATAGCATGCTCTCACCCAGCTGGAGCCTAAGCGCACCGCTTGTATCATCATGCAGACGTAACTGCTGATGTGAGCAGTCAGAGATGCGTGAACGGCACCGAACTGCTAAACGGTAAAGATCTCATCTTAGAAACCGGATTCTGCTGACACTAGTCCCAGAACCATCGTATAAGTCCTGGAAGTGCAGCTGGTGCTGGTGGGAGGCTAATATTCTATGCTGAGAACTGTCATATTTAACAAACATGTCAGAAGTCACATGACACCACTGCATTGTACGCCTTGTACAATGGAGCAGGCCAAGCAGTGGCAGTAGGTTCACTGGGAGTGCTTCTACTCCCCCCTATTTTGTTGTGGGGACTCCTATGTGTTCTGCAGTCCCAATGGAGCCAGAGCAGTTGCCGTGGGGACACACCGGTTCAGCCGTGGCTGGAGATCACGGTGACCCCCCCCACCCCCGCCTCATCCCCGGGGTTCTGCGGCCACGTGTTTCACAGCCCCTGGCCTCCCAGATGGAAAGCATTCAATGCGTTTTACGACAGATCGCATGTCCTGGAAAACATGGGGAAAATCTACCCCCTTCCCATCAATAGTGTGGAAACGAGGGCCAGGGGCCCAGGATCTCTGGCTGAAACGTGGTCTACCTTGCAGCTTGGTCAGGAGGAAGGGGCCGCCCATGTCACGCTGGGGCTCCCAGCAGAGGGAGGCGAGGAGGCCGGGCTGCAGGCTGCTATAGAGCATACTCATGCAGCCACCTCAGGACCTCACTGCTCTCCAGGATGTGCTGTAATAACCAGACGACGTAAGCAAGCCATGGCTCTCTCCTGCAGAAATGAGAGGCTTGCTTGCTCAGTATCTAGGCTTGGGGGGGGGCTTCTGGCTTGACTCAACATTTGAATACAGATTCATTAGGCCAGTGTTTCCCAGTCTGGTACTCAGACCCACGGACAGTCCACATTTTTGCTCCCTCCCAACTTTTCCAATTGGCAACTCTTTTTCATAGTGTGGGATGAATCCCATGCGTACACAGGGAGAATATTTCAGGATCAAAACCCCCAGTTGTGCAGGTCTGAGGTGACAGTGCCACCCACCAAGTCGCCCACAGATTCAGAACGGACTCTGACCTCCAGCCACGAAAGGTCACCTTTCCTACTCTCACAGACAACTTGCTAAATTTCCACCCATCCATCTTTCAAATGTTTTTTTCAGTGCAGATTAGTGAAGCTTAGCTCGGGAAGCCAGGGGAACACCAGACAGGATGCCTGTCCTTTGCAGGGCACACATGCAATCACAGCCTATAGGTGATTTCAGAGAGCCAGTGCACCTGACTGCATGCTGTTGGATTGTGGGAGGAGAGAACAAGCAAACTGCACAGACAGCGCATGAAAGGATGGGACTGAAAAGGCCATCCTTAAAGGTGCACCACTGCGTGACATCTGAGCGAGGCAAAGAGGAGTGAGTGCTGACCTCTAACAGTGAACAGAGGTCTTCTGAGCAGCTCTCTCTGAGCATCTGCTGAACTTCACATGCATAAAAACATACGGTGTTCAATTTGTCTGGGGGAGATGGAATTTCGCATAAGTGTGGCCGCTGGTAGCTTCTCCGGACACAGTGTACCTCTTTGGGGTCCCGGGGGAGGGGGCGGCTTGGGACCATGTTGTGTTTTCCTGTGACATTCCGCAGCGGACAGTGGGAACATGACCACAGATCAGCTGAACACCTCCTGAGCTCCCAGCCACCTAGGGAAGCTGCAGAACATTCCGGGCAGAGGTCTCACAGTATGGACTGGGTCAGCCGGGACGGGCGGAGGGGATGTGTCCAGCTGTCAGGCAGCCTGCCTGCTCCATCACCTGGGCTGCCCGTCACCCTCCCCCGCCTCTTCCTCCCACTTGTTCTCCATCATCTCTGACTGTCTCTCTCATTATCCCTCTATCTGCAGCTCTGGCGCTCAAGCTCATCACTCCCCCAGCTGTGCCGGCTGGCCGCCATCTCCGACCAGCGAGATGGCAGCCAGCTCCCCAGGCGCTGATATTCAGATTTTTATTAAAATTTATAGAATAAGTTGCAGCGTAGTAAATCACACCGGGAGAAGAAAAAGAAAAACAGGGATTAATTGAGGAAATGTTAATGACAAAACAACAACATAAAATATAATAAATATAAAAAATAATCATAGCCGAGAAGAAATAATAATTACCTTTTTTAACTTCCAAATATTTTTGGCCATTCAGCATCTCTAAGCCTGTGACCCCCCCATCAATATTTTGCATCCCTTCTCCCCATCCAGGTATACACTTTTCATTCTGGTAGCTCCGTGGTCTTGCCCCCCTTTCCCCACTGTGCCCCCAGTCGCTGCCAACATGTTCTGCCCAGCTGTGGCCCAGACTATCTGCCACCGAATGGACAGCAAAGGTTGTGTATGTGTGTGTGCATGTGCGTGTGTGTGTGTGTGTGGCCGTCACAATACAATACAGTATAAAAACAATGCACTTTGATTTTACTCCCCATGAGAAAACAGCTGTATCCCCCCTCAGCCTACATGCAGTCGAGGCAGATCTCACTCTCGTCTCTGGCGATCACTGCCCTGCTCAGAGTTGTATCCCAGCCTGCATTTACACAGTGGCGTGCAGTCAACGCTTTGCAGCATGACGCTCATCATGGCGACTGGTGACTTTCCTCTCAAAGCCCGCAGAAGCACGAGACGCCAGGGGGACTCGGCATATGACACGAGCGGGACTGGCACCGAGTTTGGACGCGGGTACGCAGGGCTGTGACATAGTCCTGAACAGATCCGCACTGTCGGCAGTGAACAGCCCATGTTTAGCCCTGCGGCGTCTTCGAGGGATTAGATCATTGCCCCCCCCTTCTCCCCAACAGTCACGATTTTTAGAGAGGAGTAAGCTTAGCGTTTTCATTTAAGATTTGTCACATTTGCTTTTCAACTTTTCCAAAAATGACTGCAGCGTGAGTTTTATACGTTATTATTATGCAGCATAACATTGGCGTTTAAAATTAATTTTGAGTCATGTTCAAGTGCCGTTTCAAAGACATGACTGTGCTCAAGAGAGCTGTCACAACTCCACTCTGCAAGAAGGCAGCCCAGACTGCAAAAGCCCAGGCCGAGGATCACGCTAAATCAGGATGCTTGCAGATAAACAAGCACCAACACCAGAATAAAAACGGCAAGGGGAATTTGCTAAAGGAGAGGCCACTGAGTACAACACATGAAAACAAACCACAGGGCGCTCCTGCCAGAGCCAGCGGGGCGTGCTCCCCTCAAGACACATGGCATCTTAACATGTAGACCTTAAAGAGCCTCGATACTGCTCCTAATCCTTTCTGGGGCTGCAGAGCTTGCCCCTCGCTGGTTCCGTGGAGAGGAGGGTTTGGCGCTGATGGGTTCAGTTATAATTATACCGCTTAATGCGCGAGCCCAAATCTAATTCGATGGACCTTTTGGGGCCGCCCCTAATCCCGTTATCAGACTGAGCAGATGCGTTGGAGGCAGAGCGGTCCGCATATGCGCGGCGAGGGGCGGCCCACAGGAAGCCGTGATAATACGCGAATTCCTGCGTCGTTTGTGCTACTCGCATGCTCACGCAAGCACGTGGCACATAAACCAGGGCAATGCGGCAGCATGTGTAAGGCGCGTGGCACAACACGGACGGCTACCAGGGGCGAGACCGGGCCAAATTGCCGGGACGCCTCCTGCTCTCCTCTCCTTCAAAATGTCTCCCCACTGGATTACATCCCATTAAAATCACTTTCATTTTAATACACACTTCATTGAGGGGAATAAAGGGGCCGGCCTCTCCAGAGGGACGTGTTGTGTGAGATAGGATTATGGAGAAAAAATGTCAACTCTCTAGCTCAAATTAAATGAAGCCCTTCTTAATAAACTTGGCGTCTTCCACCCCCGCCCCCCTCAGTCAGTTGGGGCCCAGGAAAGCCATGAATTTGTGTGCGTGTCGAAGCGTGTGCTACACATGTCAGTTTGTCGTACACATAGAGCCGCAAACCCGTTTTAACAGCCAGAATGCGACAGAGGCGACAGTAAAGTCTCTTTGCTGAGATGTCGTGATGTCGTGATGCGGTGACAGTACGTAATGTACCAGGGGAGTACCGCACTGACCGCGATGCCCCAGGCTGGGGTGCCACGCGGGAGGGCTTTGGAGGGGGGTCACTTCAGCTGAACTGCTTCAGTAAAACAGTCAGCTTAACAAATAAAAGTCAGCGATCACAGAAGTGGCCAGATGGCTGCAGACTGACACACTGCTGTTGCCGCTGCTACTCTTACTGCTTATACTGTTATTTTACTACTTATAATACTAATACCACTATCATTACTACCACTGCTACTATTTCTACTATTACTACTAATACTACTATAACTACCATTTTATTAGTTGTATTTCTACTACTGCTAGAACTGCTGCTACTATTTTTACTATTACAGTATTTGTTCTACTACTACTGCCACTGCTGCTTTTGCAGTATTTCTTAGTACCGCTGCTGCTGTTTTTGCAGTATTTCTGTCTAGTACTGCTGCTACTGCTTTTGCAGTATTTCTGTCTAGTACCGCTGCTACTGCTTTTGCAGTATTTCTGTCTAGTACCGCTGCTGCTGCTTTTGCAGTACTTCTATCTAGTACCACTGCTGCTTTTTGCTGTACTTCCATCTAGCACCGCTGCTGATGCTTTTCGCTGTACTTCTATCTAGCACCACTGATGCGTTTGCAGTAATTCTATCTAATACTGCTGATGCTGCTTTTGCAGTACTTCTATCTAGCACCGCTGACTCTGCTTTTGCGGTACTTCTATCTAGCACTGCTGCTGCTGGTTTTTTCAGTACTTCTATCTAGTACCGCTGCTGCTTTTTACAGTACTTCTATATAGTACCGTTTCCGCTGTTTTTGCAGTACTTCTATCTAGTACCACCGCTGCTTTTTGCAGTACTTCTATATAGTACTGTTGCCGTTGCTTTTCCAGTACTTCTATCTAGTACCGCCGCCACTGCTTTTGCAGTACTTCTATCTAGTACCGCTGCTGCTTTTTGCAGTACTTCTATCTAGCACCGCTGCTGCTGCTTTTTGCCGTACTTCTATCTAATACCGCTGCTGCTGCTTTTGCACTACTTCCATCTAGTACCGCTGCTGCTGCTTTTTGCAGTACTTCCATCTAGTACTGCCACTGCTGCTTTTTGCTGTACTTCCATCTAGCACCGCTGCTGATGCTTTTTGCAGTACTTCCATCTAGCACCGCTGCTGATGCTTTTTGCAGTACTTCTATCTAATACTGCTGATGCTGCTTTTGCAGTACTTCTATCTAGCACTGCTGCTGCTGGTTTTTGCAGTACTTCCATCTAGCACCGCTGCTGCTGCTTTTTGCAGTACTTCTATCTAGCACCACTGCTGCTGCTTTTTGCAGTAATTCTATCTAGTGCCATTGATGCTGCTTTTGCAGTACTTCTATCTAGTACCGCCGCTGCTGCTTTTTGCATTACTTGTATATAGTTCCGTGCTGTGGCTTTTTGCAGTACTTCTATGGCTGCTTCTTTTCCTGCTACTTCTCTTTAGGCTAATGCTAGTAGCACCTCAACCTCTACTCCCGCCCTTACCGCCACTGCCCCTCCATTGTCTCCTGGCAGACTGGCGTCTCCGACATGCTGCATGGGTTAGTGGGTCCGTCTACGTCTGTTATCATGTCCTTGAACACTGTGTGCCCCCACAGATCTGGGGCGCCGAACACCGACCCACGACCCTGAAACCAAGCCTACCCAGAAGTTCTGCTACTCTGAAACTCTCTCAGCAGCAACAATGCAGCAGAAAATTAGCTTGGACAAGAAGCTTCTGGCAGAGCTTCTGCATTCTGGAAGGTTCCGGCCCCACAGCAGGTCCTGTGACCAGCACAGAAAGGGCCCTGCCAGTGGATCTTAAAATGATGATTCTGTGGAGACAGATTCTACATCTATTAATCAGAGTTTATTTTGAACTCTGGTTCTTTAGTACCAAATGTACACACCAGATGAAAAACTGTAAATGAGCCGTGCAATGTCCTTGCCTTAAGACAGATAGCAGCAGAGAAAGCATTAATGCTTACTGGCCCCTATTCGGGGCCCATAAACGGTGTGCTAGGCGTTAGACTGGGACACTGGTAGAGGAGCTGAAATAAGTATTCATTACAGAAAAATATGCATTTTCTTCTCCTTTCTGGGAAACACCAATCAAATGCATCTGTCTCTGCCCAAGCATAAGACAAGTGAAATGTTCAGTTCAATTCAGAATAAGTTGTTATCTATGTTTACAGTCGGCAGGCAGACAAAAAATGTAGGACAGGGCAAATGACCTGACGTCTGTGTTCTTGTGGCCCATTGCGGGTGATTCAAGCTTGTGGCAGTTCACCCAGGGGCAAAACGGCTCTCGTCAGGAGATTCTGACTACGCGTGGCACTTAACATCACACCTGTGACAGGGCTGCTCATGTTGGTTCTGGCCTGAATCAGGCCGTGGCCTCCAGGGAGCCTCCCTGCGCTGCTCTGCATGTTATTATTAGTGAAGGCTGCAGGGGCAGCGAGATGGCGGGAAACAAGTTCTATTTGCATATTAGAGACCTGCTTTTTGTGTCTTAAATATTAAATAATTAAAGTCATAATAACCAAGGCAGCCGTAGAGCCTCCGGGCTACAGAAATAAATAGCAGCCTCCTCTCTGACGTGGCCCGTCTGTCTGAGAGAACTTGTGTTGCTCTCCAGAAAAATAGCGGGCAGACAGCTCAAAATAATGTAGAAACATTGGTTTCAGGGTCTCTAGAGGAGCTGAGGCACTTTCTTCGTTGTCTGGACACCTGTCTGTCCAAAGATAGATGCTGTCATAAGGCAGATGTCAAAATAGCACCATCTTGACTGTATAACGAAGTGAAATCTAGCTCACAAAGCACCCCCCATTATTTTGCAACACTTATACAGCTATACTTATGGTTTCTCGAAGTA
This sequence comes from Mormyrus iriodes, assembly GCA_011763525.2. Classification (NCBI taxonomy): domain Eukaryota; kingdom Metazoa; phylum Chordata; class Actinopteri; order Osteoglossiformes; family Mormyridae; genus Mormyrus; species Mormyrus iriodes. Next base: position 15,232,672 of record JAAGVU020000092.1, on the reverse strand, counting down.
TTTCACACTTATTTCGTATTTGCGAAAGTGTGGGGAAAAGGGCACTAACTGACTATAAAGCTAGAATCAGATGATGGCGAGTATCTGAGATAATTCAGCTGCCCTTGAAGGATTAACTTGCTGGTCTGTGGTTCTTTTAAAAACCAGTCTTAATGCTTGACACCAGTCACGACCAGTTATGGCAAAATGCCTGTTCCCGCTGCCTTTCCCCCTGACCCACTCACCAACACCTCATTTTTCCTGTTTATATTTTTGTGCTTCTGCCTTTCTCCACAAGCCCTCCCGAAGAGTAGGACACCTCCCCTAATGACCGGGTCGTTCCGCTCCCTGTCCTGGCCCAGTATTTGGTCATGGTATTATATTCTCAGGAATAAATCCTCTGTTTTTCCTTTCTGTGTCTCCCACAAACGCTGTTAATATTCAGACCGTTCCCCACAAAATCACGGCGATCATAAAACATGACGACAAACAGCACAGCACGGGCCCCGTGACACAATACAGAGCAGCTTGGCTCTTCAAACAATGGGAGTCCCTTCTGTTGTTTTGTTCTATATAAGCAGACAAAATATTACAGTTCTGCCTCTGTAACATCAAATGAAGGCACCTGGGATAGGCTGGCATTAGTCTTTTTCACAAAAGGCCTCATTACTTTTGTTTTTTCATCATTTATTGACAGCAATACACAGTTAACTTGGACCTGGACTAGCAGAGACACCGTTTACAGCTCCTTGCAGCATTAAACGATCGCAAATTGAAAATTGGGTAACACTTTACTTAAAGCAGTCATATAACTGCATTATAGATATCTTCATGACACATTATAATGCATTCATAAAGTATTACAAACACAGCTATAGTTATTTAGAGAACGGCATGACACATTATA
>JAAGVU020000092.1:15218187-15231686 GCA_011763525.2 Mormyrus iriodes | reverse complement strand
CCCAGAAATACATGAAGACTAATTTTCAAACAGTCTTGTTCACTGATGAGTGCCGTGCAACCCTGGATGGTCCAGATAGATGGAGTGGTGGGTGGTTGGTGGACGGCCACCATGTCCCAACAAGGCTGGGACGTCAGCAAGGAGGTGGCGGAGTCATGTTCTGGGCCGGAATCATGGGGAGAGCTGGTCGGCCCCTTTAGGGTCCCTGCAGGTGTGAAAATGACCTCTGAAAAATATGTGGAGTTTCTGACTGACCACTTTCTTCCATGGTACAAAAAGAAGAACCGTGCTTTCTGTATCAAAATCATCTTCATGCATGACAATGCACCATCTCATGCTGCAAGGAACACCTCTGCATCACTGGCTGCTATGGGCATAAAAGGAGAGAAACTCATGGTGTGGCCCCCATCCTCCCCTGACCTCCATCCTACTGAGAACCTTTGGAGCATCCTCAAGCAAAAGATCTATGAGGGTGGGAGGCAGTTCACATCCAAACAGCAGCTCTGGGAGGCTATTCTGACATCCTGCAAAGAAATTCAAGCAGAAACTCTCCAAAAACTCACAAGGTCAATGGATGCAAGAATTGTGAAGGTGCTACTTCACACTGAGCGTATGGAGAATCCGGTACAAATACATGCGGTAATTAGACAGGATCACTCGCAGCTGTGCAAAATTCTGGGAAAGACAATCGCTGTAGGTGTGCCTGCTCAGGAGAAGCTGGGGCGTGGTTGCTGTTGGTCTGGCATAGGCGTGACAGAAAAAAACACATCTTTGTTTTCAATCAACACTCCTGTGCCCTTGCTTCTGAAAATCGGGTCACAGGGCTCATAACGACACGGTACCAAGAACAGGCCGAGGAAGGAGAACCCATGATTTCCCCAGTGACTACAGATCACCCTGAAGTGTAAGGATGACACACAAATACTTAAAGGGCCAACTGATGTTGTAACCTTGATAACCACAGAGGATGCCTCGTCTTCACAGTGATAAGCATGAACTACAGGTGGAAGCAGTGGAGAAAGTCTCTTGTTGGCTTTGGAACAGGCGAAGATGGGCAGTGACCGGATTTCTCTAAGGACCCACTAACCGTAGGACGTCAATAGTTCAGGATAAAAACGTCAGTTGAAAGTTGAAAGCCATCTGATGATATCTTCTTCTGGTTGAAAGCTACAGTGGCAAGAAAGTGACAGAAGGTACAACCATCTAGAATTAACTAACAATGAAAGCAATGTCGTCAGGTGGATGGAGATAAGCTACTCCTTAGTGGTGGTTTGCCTTTATTTTTTCAACTGTTAATATTTTTTTAAGATTTGGGGCATGCAACTAAGCAGCATCCCTGCCAAGGACCATGTGTGTCAAAAAGCAAATGCAGGTCCGGCGCAGTGAGTATGGCCAGCGGGTGTGAGAGTAGAAGAGCTGTGGGTTTGGGGAAACCCATTACAGGACGGGCTAGTGTGTGTCAGAGAGCGCTCCCTACCTAAACAGACAATTACTGTATTGCAGCAAAGCCGATCACTGTGAGACAGCAACCCTCAGGTGATACATTAGGTATTCAGTGTAAATCCAGGACAATCCTACTCAAGCCCAGGACATGTTTTCCAACCTACTAAAATGGAGCCCCGCACACGACAGGTTTGGGAAAAATGCGTACCTGGAAGGCTCTCCAAATATTGCCTTCTCCAGTGAATGACAAGTGCACACAAGGCAGGAAGTAGTTTCTTATTCCCAGAGGCAATGCTAGGGACTCAGGGGACCCTAGGCAAAAACTCCATGGGGCCCTCAAACTCCCCCTCCCCTGGTATGGTAAAATTAATTAACATTATTTTAGCATGAAGTTTAAGTTAGTAATATCAAGAAAAATAATTTAATAAACACAAGACCTTTATTTTCACTTTTGTAAAAAACAGAATACACAAATAAAGCAGATTTCTCGTTGCAATGTACTATGTAATTCACCGCGCTCAGGGGCCCACTCTCAGCTTGGGGCCCCAGGCCATTGCCTGCCCTGTCTGTCCTGTCGCTGCGCCTCTGCTTATCCCCAGATACCTGTCAATCCTTGCACAAAGCTTTCCGATCCCAATGAAGCATTCTGCTTATATAAGGGGCAGATCTCAGCTGCCTTTAAAATTATCGCAAAATTTTGCTTTCCGACAGATTTCAAGACATCAGAAGAAAAAACTCCTACTGAGAAAAAGATCCTTACTAGAAACATAGACATTAACACGTCCTTTGTCAATGGCGCAGACACAGGAATCAATCATTACAGCAATTCAAAATTTATAATAATTCAGAAACCCTTAAATCTACACCACTGGAGAGAGAAACAGAAATAGGGCATCAACAAATGTACTGATGTGGAAAATTACTTCTTTTGAAGCATTTTTGCATTTTATTAAAAGGTGAAAGGAACATGACGGAAAGTGTATAACAGGCAAATGGCCTGGGAGATCTGACTGGCACATTTATAATCTGGGGGAAAAAAATAACAAGGGGAAACGAAAAAACAGCAATAAAAAGCACATTTGTTCGCTGTTTGGAACATGGGGCAAATGTTTTCGGAGTCTGAGAGAGAGGGAGACCGCTAACACCGTACGTGTTTAAAATTAGGTCGACGTGTCACGAATCCTGCGGTCTTACTGCTGGAATTTTGGGCGAAACAAAACACCCATTTACCTGCTTAAAAAAATATCTGGACAAACACAGCCATCCTTCACCCAAGTGTTACTGAGCCTAATTAGAGGGGATTTAAGCTCTGATCCCTGATGGAGAAAGGCAGTTTTTGTGAGCTCTGAGTGCAGAGGCTTGTGGGGGCGCTGGGGTAATGCTTCCTTTTTTATAACCCCCCGTACAAATGGCTGCTTGTAGCACCTGTGCAGCAAGTGAGGACATTTCTGCTGATGTCTGGGCTGCATTTATCTCGGTCTCGGAGTCTTGAAGCTCGTTGGCGGGAGCCTGACCGCACAGTGTCGATGCATGCACAGGCCCATCGCAACAGGCAATTACAAAGTGAGCATATGTCTGAGAAGGACGCAAACGAGAGAACAGGGAGTCACCACAAGGGCGCGTGCATGGCTATCTCCCCCATGGGTAATTCGGTAACATGAACCCAAGGATGCTGCTACACATTGCAGCCCCCATGCTGCCCGGGGTGTGAACACTCTCGCAGCTGGGGCAAAGCCTGGCCTTCCAGTGAAATCAGGTCACCGAGAGCTGAAGATAGACGATGGTTTTCCAGTACTTATTGCGAGACGGCAGATTCCCCGGCTCTGCACGAGCAAGCATAAGCTGCAAGCCCCGGGGGACACGTCAGCCTTGTGAAGGGGCCAGTGTCCGAGGCAAACCAGGGCACATGGAGGGACAGTTACCCAAAAAACACACTGGGGGGTATCCCGGTTACAGCTCGACAACACATCACAGACGCAAACACGTCATGTGATCCAAAGATCTGCCGCATGCATAAGTATTGATGTCACCCCGCTACCAGGTCACGATGCAATTAACCTCGTTGGTGCAGCGACAGCAAAACACAGGCACATGGAAACAAGGCCCTTGCCTGCGGGCCTCCTGGCAAAGAGACGCGGAGGCTCATGGGAGCTGCCGTCCGTCCACGTGGCGGCACCACTGACGTGGCGCAGGTAAGAATTCACGGCCCGCCCGCGGCAGCCGGCAGACGGCGGGGAGGGATAACAGCCTCCAACTGGTGTCAGGGTGAATCTGTTCCTCCTGCCTGAATTGTGGCGCCAGGCTACCTTCCCTTCACCTTCCTGTCAAGAAAGAGGGCCATGGGAGGAGCTCTTACTGAATGCCAACGCAGGGGCGCTGCTAGAGATTTTGGGCCCCATTAAAGCCCATCATATTGGTTCCCCTATACACACCAAGATTCAAGATTCAAGATTTATTGTCATATGCATTAAGTATAGGATGTACTAAAATATAATGAAATATTTACTCTGTCGAGTAAGAAGTACAAGTACAAAGTACCTGCAGTAAAATGTGCATAAATAAGAAGTTAATAGACAATAAATACATACACACACAAAAAATAAATAAATCTAATCCAATCTAATCATGTTCCAAACTTGTCACAAATATGTCACTCAGGAATCATCCTAACTTCACCCCGTATCGCTCTGTGGAAATACATCATTCTGACGTCCGTGGAGATGTCTGTCATTTGTACCTTAACAGTCAGTATGTTCCCCTGCTAGGATGCAACTCACCGCCTCCCCAGCAATCCCTAAACCACCCACCACACCATCCGCAAGTTCACGAAAAGCCTAGACGGCACAGCCCCCCTACAGCTCACCGATTCAAGGGGCTGCAGATCTGAGCGCCCATGGGAGATCTCTCCATTCAAATGACTGGTTCTGCCCCTCCACGCCTCAGCACAGTGTTCCTGTGAAGAATGGGTGGTCCCTCTGTGTGACAGTGCGGTTAGGGGGTTAAAAGACTCTCAGTGCAGCGGCTGGTGCTAGGTCACCCGCGATGCTAAGGCATTTATAACTCCCTCAGCGTGATTCAAACGGCCCTGTTCATGCTGGGCTCCCCCAGGTTTTCACCAGGTCTGCCACTTTCACAGTCATCTCCTTGGATTGATGCCCTTCCTCTTTTTTTTCTGTCGCTTTTGTCACATGGTCCTATTATTTATGGCCCATCGGGCCGTCATTCACACCATCTGTAATGACCTTCCAATCTGGCCATCAGACCCCAGCAAGGTGGCCTATGAAGCTGTAAGCTGGGGGCCGTCCTATAAAAAATTCTGCTCACGGATCAAGCTCCACCAGAACGGTCATCCGCTCCTAGCGCCTAGCGGCCGTCTCTAGCCAGAACAACCTCCAATACTTACATACTCCCCGGGTGGTATGGGTTCTTTTGTGACTGAGCTGAAGCAGAGGCAGTAGAAACTCACGGGAAGAGGGTGGGGGGAGAACAGCCTCAGACTGTTACCCTCCCACACGCATAGAACTGGCCCTGAAGGCTCCCTCGGCTGAACATCGATTATTTGTTTAGCTTCTCTCTCAAGCGCCATGATTGGTTTTTAAAGCGGAGCGGAGATTGCCTCACTCAGCAATTTTCCTCACGCCACAGTGAAAAGCGGCAGTTATACAAAATTCCACCAAATGGAAGGAAACAAAAAGAACAGGATGGGTGCTGCGAGAGGGGGAAGGAGCAGACGACTGAATGTGGGAAGAACAACATTAAAATATATAAAAAGAAGAGCCAAACGAAACCACAAGAAGGTGAATTTGTTGGCTGATGGAAGTGGAAATCCAAACGAAATCCACACGAAATCCAAACAACTGAGAAAACTTCTTCATTGATTTTGCGGTCTGCTATAGGCACCAACCCATCAGTGTTCAGCACCATGTTCCCAGTGATGTATTTCCCCCTGCCCTTTCTCCATCACAACCTGGCCTGCCTGCAGGAACACCATGGCTCACATCAGCTCAATAATTTCACTTTGTCAGCTGAAAAGGTCAAGCAAACATAGCTGTAAGGGCCCCGGGGACCTAGGTCACAGCGGTGTGTACATGGAGGCCTTGTAGGTAAGTAAGTAGAGTTTATTTATTAAGCGCCTTTCACAGACAAAATAGTCAGAAATAGTCAGAAAGCGCTGTACAAAACTCAAAATGCAGAAAAGCATCAAACCAAAAAACCCAAACAACAATATAAAAATGCACAACTGCAAAACATGATTTTACAAGATCACATTTCCCCAAAAGCCTGAGAAAAAAGGTAAGATTTAAGCTGCCCTTTAAAACCTTCAACAGAATCTGCAAAACACAATGACAAGGGCAGAGCATCTCACAGCCTTGGGCAACAAACTGAAGTGCCCAATCAGCACGCCTGTGGCAGGGCTAAGGTCAGTGCAGGCCTCCGTGTGACACCAGCGCAGGGTGAATGGTCTGCTTATTCTCATGGTCGGTTGGGGCAATTGCTTAGATATCATAATGTCAGAATACATCCCATCTAACACGGTACCAAAACAGTATATAACATCATCCATGTGGAGATGGATCTACAATGGTACAAGAGGCCCCTTACCTGTCCTGCTACTGTGCTTGCCGTTGGCAATCTGCTTGAGCCTCTTCTGGTGCGACTTGCCTTTGTAGTGGATCTGCGCTTGGGCAGACGAGTTCAGCTGGATGTTGCACACCTCGCACAGCGTGTAGGTCTTCTGCTTCTTCTCCCGCCTGGGCCTGTGCTCTAAAGTAACGTGCTGGCCCTCCGGGGAGCAGTCCAGTGGCTCGTCTTCTTGAGACTGCCCCCTCTCTGCCAGCCGGAGGGAGCTGGAGGGGCGCTTCATACCTGTGAGAGGAGGAACCAGTGTATTGAAGACTTTACATCAAGTGTCATTTAGGAAGCTCCCCTAACAGGACTCTACCTCAGTCTGGGTTCCAGCTGTACCAGCAGGTGAACTGCATCATCACTTATAGACATTGAATGCTGATTACATCATTATGAAGACAGAAATGAGGCAGCGTCTCCATGGTATCAATTGGAACATCACACAGAAACAGCCCAAATAAAGAGTCCAACAAAATCCTGGTCTATCACCCCACCCCCACTCCATCCACCCCAGAATGTGAGAATGTGGACCAGTTAGCTCAACCATGGACTTCACCAATCAGCCACAAGAGGGCGGATGATCACCGCTTTTTGTGGGCCAGCTAAGAAGGCTGAACTAAACACTGAATCAGCCTCATCACGGTCACGTTTGTTTTAATGTGTTCCATCAACAAATCTGAATGTTCACAAAGCAGGTGCATGACCACAAAAGGGGAGAATTGATCTTTCTTTTCACTTCAACACCATAATAAAGTTTAGCTGCATTCTCACCTTCAGCCACCTTCGGCTGGCAATGCCTGTGCCCAAAGACAGGGACAGAGAGACTGAGCTTCACCGAGGGCCAAAGGAGCACAAGAAGCAAGAAGCAGAGACAGCGAGCTCCTCCCATTTCAGTCTCTAGTCACTCTCTGCTGGGGATCAGCAGCGTTTCCCAAGCGCACGCGATGTGGGTCCTCCGCGAGCACTGCACTGTGAGCATACAGTCATTTCACACACTGCAGGTCACACAGTGCCAGAGAGCTTACGCCAGGGATAGTAGGGGTTGGGATTTAACTGCTTGCAAATAGCAACCTAAGCAGTTACCTGAGAACCCTGTGAGAGGCCCACCTCCCCCAGTGGAACATTGGCACCTGCTGGTCAGGGCAAGACTACGATCATAGTCAGCAAGCTGCACTTAGTGCCTGAATATCTTTGATTTAGCACTGGGGTACTCGGTTGAGTAGGTTTCACCGACTGAGTTGGGGGGGGGGGGTCCCAATGATAAAATTTGCTGGCCGCAGGGGAAATGGATTAATTGTGCGGTCCCTATTGAATTGTGGAGTCTGCCATTAGAGTACCCCTGGTTAGGCGTCGAATGCTAACATGGTGGTTGAGCTTAGATACCAAGAAGCGCGAATTATATAATTCCAGTCCACACAGTTATTATGAATTTGTATCAAAATGCCATTATCCAAGTACACAAGTAAGCATTTTTCATTTGACACTGTTGGGATCTCACTTCCTTTACTGCACTTTCTGTCGTCACTGTAAACTTCACTGTATTAAAATGTCCCAGAAATCACGACCTGTACCAGGCACTGCCAAAACTGGCTGTTACCTTACAGATGTGCATCTATCGGCTGGCAATGCCTGTGCCCAAAGACAGGGACAGAGAGACTGAGATTCACCGAGGGCCAAAGGAGCACAAGAAGCAAGAAGCAGAGACAGCGAGCTCCTCCCATTTCAGTCTCTAGTCACTCTCTGCTGGGGATTAGCAGCGTTTCCCAAGCGCACGCGATGTGGGTCCTCCGCGAGCACCGCACTGCGGTAGGTTTCCCTATGCTGTGAATTTGGGCTTCAGGCCTTTTACAGAGGTTGGGATGTGACAGGTGAAATTTAAAGCCTTAGAATTTTTTTTTCCCCCATTTAAGAGCCGAATAAAGCACTAACTATTAGCCTGTGGGCCCAGACTTGCAAACACAAAGTGGGAAAAATACGGGAAGAATGGCACAGCAGCTCATAAACACCGTCTCTCTGCCTTCAGCTGCTTTCGAGGTCGGCTCATCGCTCCTGCTCCTCTGTGAAGGGCACAGCCACTCCACAGAGGCCACTGCGCTACAGGGCCCATTCCAGGAGCCAGGGCCAGCGGATAACCCCGTGACAGCTCACACTCACTGGAATTTATAGCTGCAGAAGAGATTGTGGAAAACATACATCAGGGAGAAGGCAAGGGGGCTGGTGCCTCAGATATTTGATATTAAAAGAAGAAAAGACAGGACACAGGAATAAGCAGAAGGTTTTAGGACCCAGTACAGGGTATGCACTTATGGAAGATGGATGGATGGATGGATGGCGTACAGAAAGTGTATAAATTTAATTATCACCGATGAAGGTACTCTATTTGGACAAAAGTATTGGCACACACCTCTATCATTGAATCCAAGTGTTTCATTCAGACCCATTGCCACAGGTGTATAAAATCAATCATCAAGCCATCCAGTCAGGTTTACAAACATTTGTGAAAGAATGGGTCATTCTGAACAGTTTGGTGATCAAGCATGGTACTGTTACTTTGCAATAAGCCAGTTTGTGAAATTTCTTCCATATGATATATTTCACGACCTACTGTACGTGGTATTATTACAAAGTGGAAGTGTTTAGGAACAACAGAAACTCAGCCAAGAAGTAACAGACCACGTAAAGTAACAGAGGGGTCACTGAGTGCTGAGGCACATAGCGTGTAAAAGTCACCAACGTGCTGTAGACTCAATAACTACAGAGATCCAAGCTTCCTCAGGCATTAACCCCAGCACAAAAACTGTGCACCGGGAGCGTCATGGAATGGGCTTCCGTGACTGAGCAGCTGCATGCAAGCCTTGTGTTGGATGGGGTGGTGTAAAGCATGCCACCACTGGACTTTGGAGCGTGGAAACATGTTCTTTGGAGTGATGAATCACGCTTCTCTGTCAGGCAGTCTGATGGATGAGTCTGGGTTTGGTGGATGCCAAGAGAACATTACCTGCCTGACCGCACTGTGCCTTCTGTAAAGTTTGGTGGGGGAGGGACAATAGTATGGGGTTGTTTTTCAGGGGTTGGTCTAGGCTGCATATTTCCTGAGAAGGGAACTCTTAATGCTTCAGCATACCATGACATTCTGGACAATTCTATGCTTCCAATTTTGTGGGAATATTTTGGAGAAGGCCCTTTTCTGTTCCAGCATGACTGTGCCCTAGTGTACAAAGTAAGGTCCATAAATACATGATTGAGTTAGCTTGGTGTGGAAGAACTTGACTGGTCCACACAAAGCTCTGACCTCAACCCCATCAAACACCTTTGGGATGAACTTGAAAGGAATTTGCAAGTCAGACCTTCATGTCCAACATCAGTGCCTGACCTAACAAATGGATGAATGGGCAAAAATTCCCACAGGCACAGTCCAAAATCTTGTGGAAAGCCTTCCCAGAAGAGTGGCAGCTGTTATACCTGCAAAAGGGGGACCAACTCCATACTGATGTGTATGGATTTATAATGGGATCTCATAAAAATTCCTGTAGATGTAATGGTCAGGTGTCCCAATACTTTTCCCCATATGCTGTATTTTTGTTATTTGTGGGACAGAGTAAATCTTCACAGAACAACTAAATAAACAGCTAAAAAAAAGTTTTAAAAGGCCTAAAAATGTACATGAAATAAAAGTTATTACAGACTTTAGCTATAACTAAGTTTACTTGTATGTGACATTTTGGAAAATGCATAGGAGATAATATAACTAAGAAAGTCTAGGGGAATAAGTTCAGATCAACCAAACCTTATGAATGCTGTGAGATTGTTGGTTGATTTTAAAACATTTTACTGCAATACACGTGACCAGATTACAGTTTGGAGGGCACAGTTATGTCTGCAAGATTACAAGCATGACTATGGTCACAGTCATTCTTGTGAAAACAGGCGCATTATGGCCAAAGCCACAATAAATAAGATGTTTGCTTAATGCAAAAATGCTTAATTACTTCCACAGAAATAGAGATAGTTTTGCTATTTTCTAGCTAATTATCATCACTTGATAGTTCAAAGGCATTTTATGAATTAACATGAATTTTATTAGAATAAACATTAAAAGAGATTGTTTCCTCTATCTAGGTGGCACATGTTTTCCTACAAAAGGTAAAAAAAGGTACTTAAATGATTTCAGGAATGCTTTCATTACGCAGTTCCTACATTTGACTTGGCTGTAAAAAAGGTTCATACTCATCAAGTTCAACAAAGGTTCAACCCGTCGCTGAATCAGTGGCACTCATAGCATTAGTAAGATCAGTGTCAACATTTTAATTAAAGCAGGGCTGGCTGAAAACACTCCACCACTATCGCACAAAACAGTGACAACTCACAGAATCCAAATACATTTTAAAAACAACATGGAGAAAGTGGACTTGTGCTTCTGTATTCCCGTCCTTCTTTCACAAGCACACCACAAATTTTATAGTAGAACAAAAACATCTCAATGATGGCTACACATCAACATTAAAAAAAAGAAGAAAAAAACACTAACACTTCACTCTCGGCGGATGCTGGAGTTTGTGTAAACATTAAGAAAAAACTCAGCGGGTTTAAAAATACTCAGGATCATGAATGGCCTTCTCAGCCGTCAGACTGCGGGCCCTCATTTGCGTCCCAACACGTGTTTTTCTCAAAGCCCTGAATGAAGACCCTCTTTGTGGCTGAGCTCTGAGATCCCGAGGATGCCACACGTCTGCTGCTGTTGCCGGGCTGCCCTCACACCCCCCCCCTTGTTTACAGTCAAACATACATTTCTCTGCAAACACGGGTCTCCTAGAACTTTGAACAGGTTATGCGATTTAATAGCGGGCACAGGCATGCAGTGTGTATGTCAGGCAGTGGAAAATTACCAACCGCTTCTGTACTATCACTGGGAAAGGCCCAGGAGAATGGGCACTTTATTAAGTTAGTTATATTCTGTTCATGGACAGTGCATTGGTTCAGCAAGCAGCACTGTGGCCTCACACCTTCCGGATTAGGGTTTTGATTCCTCCCCCTGGCCATCAGGGTGTCATGTGGTTTAAGTGAACTAATGTCTCGAAATTGCTTGTAGCAGTGAGCAGAGAGTGTGCCCTGCGATGGGCTGGTATCCCACCAACTTCATGGTGTAGTTGGCAGGTTCACCGTGATGCTGTGTTGGATATAGTTATGGAAGACACTACAGATGTTATGTGAACTATGCCAGAAACCTGGAATTAGGGACGTCACAAAAAAGCGATACCTCAGTACCAAGTCAACGCTAAAATTCTGAAACATGACGATACTTGTTTTTCTGCAGTGTTGTAGGTCCTGGGGATGGAATTCTTGACCTGACGGGAGTCGCAAATACACCTACAAGCATTCTAGTAAACCTCTTGAGCACAACCCCATTTAAAAATGTTTTAAAGACTAGGACATACCCAAAATAAAATGCTCTTGAAGCACTACATTCATAAACATGGTCTGGTTTCACCATCAATCACACCCTCCTAGTGGCCGGCCTGCTGGCAGGCCTGGCGCATCAGAGTTGGTGAAATCTTGACAGTCTCAAAATTTTAACAGCTAACAAATCAATTTCTCAAAGAGTTACTTATATGGATAAAAATACTTATATTGTAAAGTTTTTGTACTGCCATAAATGATTTTGTGGTTTGGTTTGTTATTAAAAAGGTTGTCCTTAGCTTGGTGACCCTCTCGGCAATATTTTTTCAAAGTTGCTGACCTACATTACATTTGTTTTTAAGCTTGTTGTGAGTAGTGATGCGATCTGAGATCCTTAACTACTTTTCCCCAATGGCCAAACTCCATCAACATCAGATGTTCACTGCATCAAAAAAACCCCAAAAAAACCCAAAAGAAGACACCTTGCGGGGGTTCCCTACTACTATAGGGAATCAGCTGTGTTGTCTGGATTGAATTGTATTGATTGTATTGGCCACTGCCATAAACTGTGCAGAATTAACATTAAAATGTTTGTCTGTGTTTAGTAAATTCTTTATAGTACTCCTTTTGATTAGGTATATGAAAACCTTGTTATCAAGAGTACTCTCCTCAATGCACATTTCCAGCTTATATATGAGAAATGATCATCAGTATTGCCTGGATATTGCAGTTACTCAAAGCCTTTTGCAATATTTATGTGGCAGATTTCTCTTTTATTTAGGTCTAAAGACTGAAAAAGTTTTTCAAAGCATTTAAAAACCTGCAGAATTGTTCCAGGGTCAGTTTACTCCTGCAGTGAATTAGTACAAATGACTTATTTCCGCCACATGGTTTCAGAGCTGCTTGCTCAGCCCCCCGGGCGACTGTCAGTGTGACTTTGGCTGAGATTACGTCACACAAATCCCTAGGCAGGAATACGCTTTAGCTTAGCGTGCTTACAGATCCTGGATCATGCGGCAATGTTAATTGCACCCCCTTGATGCAGAGACGAGATATCCATTCCATGCTGGGTGGATAAAGGTGGGAGTTTCTGATTGGGCAGAATGGAGAACAGAACCACATGTTATGGGGATGAGAGGAAAGAACAGGGACCTGAACTGGGGACATAAGCCTAGATGAGATGGGTTTAAGAAATGGGATGAAAAAAGGCAGCCATTGGGTGAATCTCAAAATCAAGAACGCAAAGACCGTACTTGTGGTCTTGGAAAGACTGGTCTTGCAAACTTACCTTCCAAGAACAAACTTGGGGCACAATGAATCATGGGATTGGTCTCATTTGACGAGGATGCAAATGACGTATCCTTGACCATCCTGGGTGGAGCAAGACCAACATCCGGGGATTTTTACCATCCTCTGTGTTCTTAATGTTGGAACTGGTCTTCGGCAATGGAAGATGACATAAAACTGGTATACAAGAACATAAGTACAGTCAAGTATGCATATTGAGTTTCACCCATTTTGAGGTGGTAAAGGGGAAATCACAGAATAAATGTGGCCACTGGGTCATGGAAGGAGCCTCAACTGAAGTTGGGCTTCAAGGTCTGGGTGTTTTTCTAGGAAGGAGAGAAAACAACACTCTGGTGTACGTAATGGCTAGGTGAAGTGAAGGAATGCACTTCACCAGAAGGCAGCCCAGTCTTAACCTGCGCTCCTGTCTCAAGCTTCTACTTATTATTAGTCTTCAGCACAGAACAAAGGCACAGATGTATGGGGTGCCAAGTGTCAAGCGCTCATTTTCGTGCACAAAATACATTCTGTGTCACAAAACGCATTATTTAATGATGAAATCAAGTAATGCCTTGCCGCAATTTGTCCACGAAAGCGTAGACACTTCACTTTCTTTCGTGCACAGAAATCAAAAGGAATGTTTCCTTTTGTGCACGGAATAAATATCAGCACTTTGCATTTCATGATCAGAAGAAAGTCATTTTGTGGTCGAAATACATTTTGTGAATTAAAGAAAGTCATTTCGT
>JAAGVU020000092.1:15198424-15210671 GCA_011763525.2 Mormyrus iriodes | reverse complement strand
TACACATACAGTGCTAACCACTGCACCACCGTGCTGCTCCGTCTGTATATATATATATACACATACAGTGCTAACCACTGCACCACCGTGCTGCTCCGTGTGTGTATATATATACACATACAGTGCTAACCACTGCACCACCGTGCTGCTCCGTCTGTATATATATATATACACATACAGTGCTAACCACTGCACCACCGTGCTGCCCCGTGTGTGTATATATATACACATACAGTGCTAACCACTGCACCACCGTGCCGCCCACATGGGCATGACAGTATCACAAAGAGTGAATGTGATGTTATTTGAAGGAGACCTATTATGCTCATTTTCAGTGTTCATAATTTTATTTTTGGGGTGTACTAGAACAAAATTACATGCTTCAGTGTTCTAAAAATACATTATTATTCTCATACTGTACAATTCTATTTACCCTCTGTCTGAATTGCTCTGTTAGACCGCCCGTGTCTTTAAGGCCTACCCTCGATGTGCCCAGTGTGCTCTGATTGGTCTGCATGCCTGCACCTACACATTCTGTCCATCATCCAGTCTGCAGATAATATCCCTACATTATGCCGAGTTGTTTCAACTGCAGAGAAGTCCAATGCCCATCACAGCGCTGCTCAAAACTAAAGTGAAAACTACAGTTGCTGATTATCTTTAAAGCAAAATATTCATTGAAAGCAATAATTTATCCGACGTTTATGACTGAACAACCTTCATGTTGTCTAGACTGAAAGTTGGCATGTTTTTCTCTAGGCAAACCCTATTGTGTTGTTTCTTTTTAAGCATAATTCATTGCAGGGACTGGTGGTTTCCAAGCTGTTTGCAAACCTTTGAGCGGACATTCGTTTCCCTACAGGCAGGCAGAACTCTGCATGACACGTGTAAAAATACAGAGGGTATTAGAAACTTAGCTAGCCGGTTCGCAGAAGTATATGTTGGAATGCAACCGTAACACAGCAGCTTGTAATCATAAAGCCACCTTGAACACTCGAAGTAGCTACCTTGTTTGTTTTAAACAACAGAAATACACAATTTAATGCATTTCTCATAACAGACCAGAACACAACGTCTTCTCGACATGGCTATAAAAGTCCTGGCTTCTGTTTTAGTAGTTGGTGTGCAAGCTGTGGGTTGTGTGAGGGTGTACCAAGCTTGAAGGCAAGGTTAAAACCAGAAAAGCATAACAGTGCCCCTTTAAGGACCTTCCATCCATTGTATGTGTATATAAATTAGGTGAATTTCATCCCATCTTTTAAAAATTAGTATATACTAAAGAAAAGCTTGTGGATAACAAACATTGGAGGTTTGTTATCTTGTCATATAATATTACTTTCAGCTTTAAAGGTAGTTTATGGGACAGGATCTGGCTCTTGTGCCATTGAAGAAAGACAATGATTGAGTAATAGCCCAGCTGAATAATTGGATGCAACTGCCTATGCTTCTTTGTGTTGAGCTGTTAGCCAAGAACCATGTCCATGATATGTGGTGATGAGACACCTCCGAGGAAAACGGATTTATAAGAAGGTGGGAGATAAACGTATCGGAACAGTGTGACAGGTGGCTTTTCCTGGTTCCCAGGCCCAACATGAAAAGTGAACTGAGAAACTGGGAGGCTGTATGCGACTGAAAAGCAGAAAATAACGTCAAAATACAGACAGGCATAATGAAGTTAGCAAATACGCATCAGCCGGAGCTGGCGGCCTTCCCATGTCCGCTTTGTTCTGATCTGTGCTGAAAATGATTCCCCACAACATGCATATGGAATAGCCAATCCACCTGAACACTTTGTGCGGAGTGTAATCCACCCCATATTGCGCAAGTCTATGGGGTTGGCACACTGTGAAGGCCACATGCCAACCAGCAGGTGAACTTAGCACCACTGCAGCTGAGCCATCAAATGCAACATTAGAGGCTATGCTGTAATCCAGCGGGGTCTGAGGGTGATACATCAAAATATGTATATCCTTTGCCAGTAGCTCTCCTTGAGGATCAGCCGTTTGGCGTGCAATGGCAAACAGGTCATGGAGGCTGGACGTGGGCCCAGATATCTCACATTGTGCAAGTTTGGAGAAGAGGAGAACTGTCCTAAATCCAGCCTCCCGCTGCCCATTCAGCTCTCCGTGGGTCATGTGTTTACAGAAGGTGACAATCTGCTTGTCCTGACTGCACTTAGGTCAGGATACTGCATTCTACAGAAATTATCTGATATTAAACAGGTACATCCTAGCCAAACATGGTGACCGACACCCTCGACACCTTAAAGTTCCCAGAGATCTATGTTTCCATGTTTGAAAACGAAAAGGAGAACTTCCAAATGAAAACCCATTAAAGGGAACTTAGGGCGCTTTTCCACCACACCAGGTACCGTAATTTTGGTACTTCGAGAAATTACTAAAAGTATGGTATCTCAAAGTACTGGTTTTCCACTGGCATAAAAACTGCTACCGGCACCGAATTATATCACAACGCGAGGCGGGTATTTTGTACTGAATTCTAAAAATGGCTGGAGTATATTATAGGGCTGGACGGTGTGCGATATTAATACCAACATCTCATGTTATTCACATGCAATTCTAACATCGCTATTCAACTAGATTAGGATCAGACTTTTTTTTACTTTAAGTTCTGTACAGACATTATAGCGCAGGAAGTTTAAGTTTCGCTTAAGTTTACTCTGTTACTCTGTAGAAAAAAACCTTAGCTAGCTTTGCAGTTTTAATTATTATTCCTTTGATAGATTATCTAATATGAGTTTAAATCACATCGCTAGGAAAGTACGCTGTCTGCGTGCTGTTTTATTGTTTATATGAAACAAAATACTTTTTATTTCTTGTCATGCAATTCTGATCTTTTTGTTTTATCTGTTCTTACAACCAGATCGCAATTAGTTTTGTTTTTACTTTGTTTATTGTTGTTTTCTGAGTTTGCGACTGTTTCCAAGGCGGCGTTTGTATTGCATTTCAGAGGCAGGCTATTTGCAGAACTGATCGACAAAGAAGGCGTTTCAAGCCCCACCCCAAGGTACCGAAGAAGTTCCCCAGCTGATCTGGCACTTTCAGCACTGGAACTCGACCAGAAGTCAGTGGAAAAGGGAAAGTACCAAAAGTAAAAAAACAAAGCACCCTTACTGTCCTTAAACGTGAAGCCTTCATCACCACATGGTTCACATAACCTAATTGGACGTAGGAAGGAAGGCTTCCCTCCCTGGTGTGTGACACATGCTGCTGGGGGTGTTGGATGGTATAACTTGGATGTTAGGCCTAAGTTACGCTTAGCCTGGTTCTTCCCCTGGGGGGGTTGTTAAAACCAGCCGAGGTGTGAGCAGGGGTTCCAATGCGTGCTGACAGGGCTGTCTGCAGCCACATGTCGAAATCTATTCCTCTGCCAGGACTCCTCCTGGCCCACGCACTGGCTCTCTGCAGGGGGTTAGTGAGCCCAGGGGGTCTGAAAACAGGCCCCGTATGCTGTCGGGCTCCGAATGCAGGGCGGTTCACGCAGTATGAGCAGCAGGTACAGCCAGGACACATAACGCTCCATGCGAAATCAAGTGTAATCCAGTGAAATGAGCTGGATTCCTCAGCTGGAGGTATGTGGAACAAACAATATCGCTAGCAGCAATTCGGCGTTAACCAAATTCTCTAGTAAGGTCCAGAATGCACAGTACAAATGTAATGGGGAGACTTTCCCAACATCCCCGCTGCAGAAACCATTAAAAAGCATAACTTAGGCCTTCAATGGTAAATTCCCAGTTTAGTGGATAATCCCATTATACCCAGTCCTACACCATGTAATTACTGCCAATTCACTCTAACATGGCCCCCTGACTGGTCCAGCTGTGGAGCTCATTTGGGGTTCTCTAAATGTCAGTTGCAACTTAAGCATCAGCTTGTGTACCAAAGGCTTACATGCGTGTGGAATCTGTCACCCTGCCTCCTCCAGGAGTGGCCGGCTAACAGCGAACACCAGGGCCAACCAGGAGGTGACCAGGACACAAGAGCTGGGGCAGAGAGACCCAGCGTAGAAAAGAGGAAAAATAGAGGAAGACTAGAGGACAAGGGGAAGGAGAAAAAGAGGGGAAAAGTGGATATAAATAGGATAATAGCAGGTACTATTTCTGGGGCCTCTGTTCTGGGGTTTCAGACTCACCTAGTAACCTGGTTTTAGCAGCACTGACTCTTCCAAACCGGGCCAAAGCCGGTGAACTGCAAGATGGATATACAGGGGCTTTAGAGACCTAGTGGGCCACACAAACCAGACAACTAAAGCCGAGAATAAGAAACCCAACCATGTAATCTAAGTT
Source organism: Mormyrus iriodes (assembly GCA_011763525.2). Classification (NCBI taxonomy): domain Eukaryota; kingdom Metazoa; phylum Chordata; class Actinopteri; order Osteoglossiformes; family Mormyridae; genus Mormyrus; species Mormyrus iriodes. Next base: position 15,206,365 of record JAAGVU020000092.1, on the reverse strand, counting down.
CACCTTCTCTCTACGACTCAGCCGTACGCTGGCCTAACCCTGGCTCAGTGTCGGAACAGCGATCAAACTCCCCAAACCTCCTATCTCATCACAAACTACTGCTTTCCGCACTGTGCTACCCGGTGAGACAGAACAACATGGCAGCACAAGTCTCTGTCGGGGCCCTTCTGTGGAACTTTCGGATGGTACCGCAGCGAGGCTATCACTGTGAAACTACAGTACTGTCCAGCTTCTCATAGCCAAGCTCCTCAGAAACCTAACAGCCAGTAGGTCTACAGACAGTCCACATAATTACACTGTCAATGAGTCCGTACAGCTGCTGTCCTCAATTACATTAACAAGGCAAGTACAAGGACCTCATAGCCAGCAGTTAGAGATGTAAATGTGATGAAGGACCCTACATCCATCCTCCAACCACTTACCCAGTATAGGGCTGTAGAGAGCATGGAGCACCAGGCAGAGGAACACTGTGGATGGGATGCCAGTTCAACCCACAGCATGGGAAATTCAGACCATTTCACCTACACGTTTTAACTGTGGGAGAAGACTGGAACACCCAGGCGAAACCCACACAGCACAGATAGTACGCACATGCTCCATATACACAGAACAGGGGTGAGATTTGAACCTCCGACCCTGGGGGGCGTCAGGCCACAGTACCTCTCACCTAGTCAGCAGACACTCCCCCATGCTGCGTTACTAATGTTTTTTAGTTGTAATCAATCACCTTTGTCAGCTCAAAAGACAGTTACCACTTCACAACATGCCTTAATTTATCATGTTCATGTTATGTATAAAAGCCAACAGTTAGAAGATGGATTGACACATTTAAGCCATGCTACCAAAACGTATTAAATATAAGACTTTGTGATATATTTTAGTCTAACTCATCACTTGAATTTATCATGTTATTCTTCAAAGTGAGTGTAAGTAAAATGTATCATTGTCTTCCAATCGCTTATCCAGCACAGGGTGAGGCTGAAGCCGGTCCCAGGAGGTGTATTTCACAAGGCAGGGCCCCCCTGCAAGGGATGCCAGTCCATTACAGTGTGCACTCGCAGGTAGAAACACCTGCACACACTTAGGGGACCTCAGAGAGACCAGTTCTCCTAAACTGCAGACTCCGGAAGCAAGTCAAGCAAAAGTAAGGAGAACATACTTTTAGATGTCAAAAATCTTGGAACTGCTGAGCTAGAATGCTTTAAAGAATGAACTGATTTCCTGTTCAAAATTCAAATCTGTCAGGTCAAAAAGGTCAAATGTTAAAATAGAAAATAAAATATAAAAGCGATCAAATTCCTTAGGCGTTTCTTTCTGTAAAACTGAGTCTCACTTCAGATGGAAAACTTGACAGCCTGGCATAGTGACCCGGCGTCCAAACAGATGGTTCCATTAAACGGCATTCATCATCAGAGCGGGTGATGCCAGCTTACAAATGAGCGCACGTCATCGATCATCTGGTGGGAACCGAAAGTTTCCAAGAAATGGGGGTAAGTGGAAGTGGTAGAGGGTTCCAAAAGAAAACCTCCCTGACAATTTCACCAGTTCCAGGGAATGAATGTTCCACACTGGAAAAATGCCCTTGCTGTCAGTACAGGACTTTTAAACACTGAAAGCCAAATACTAACAGAGACCATACAGTTCAATAAACACTCAAATAAAAACACTAACATTATTGTCTAAAAACCCAAACCAATCGCAGGCTTTTCCATGCCGTGTAGAGGTTTCGCACCCTTTTAAATATGACGTTTTGTAACATTGGGGATAACTATAAAGATCATTCAATACTTTGGAGATCACAAGCTCTGCAGCTGTAATCAGCTTCAGCTGTGCTCAGTGAATGGCTCCCTCGCTTCCCTGTTAATGGGGACATCGGTTTCTAAGTTTCCCTTGGTAACAGCAGCAGAATCGGCACTTCAGCCTCCACGAGTACCTCTCACCTTGGTAAAGTTGCGGGTGATGAGCTGGGAAGGGGGGCAGGAGGGGAAATGCAGCACTTCAGCACAACGGTCTGATGCACCCCTGCAAAGGGGGGGCTGAGAGGTGCATTTTTGTCACTGAGCAAAGAGAGAGGGCAATTTGGTCCGAGACATAGTCCTTAGCAATAGACAAAACTCCACAGGTTCTGTTACATCACTTTGTCAAACTTGGGTGAAGGATCAGGCAGAGGAGTTCGTCAGATAGAATGCACACTGAGAGATTAGGAAGCAATTATGACTCTTCTGATTATGACACTCCGTCAAGATCTACATATTCAATTTAAATCCATCTAATTGATGGAGCTCATTTTAAATCCATTTCTCAGCCCCACTGTGACAATCTTAGCAATCACCACTGGGACAATCTTAGCAACCATAATGTCCTTTTACGAAACACAAAATGTCCTTTTACAAAACACATTTTTATGGTAGCATCACAGGTGAGTGGGAAAAATAAACTGTATGGACAAAAGTATTGGCACACACCTCTCAATCATTGAATTCAGGTGTTTCATTCAGACCCATTGCCACAGCTGTATAAAATCAGGCACCCAGCCATGCAGTCAGGTTTACAAACATTTGTGAAAGAGTGGGTCATTCTGGACAGCTCAGTCAATTCAATCGAGGTACTGTCTTAGGATGCCACCTTTGCAATAAGTCAGTTTCTGAAATTTCATCACTGCTAGACTTACAGTTGTAGTTGCTGTAACAGTAGTAAGTGGTACTATTGCAAAGAGGAAGCATTTAGGGACAACAGAAACTCAGCCACAAAGCGGCTGACCACGTAAAGTAACAGAGGGGTCACTGAGTGCTGAGGCACATAGCGTGTAAAAGTTGCCAACGCTCTGTAGACTCAATAACTACAGAGTTCCAAGCTTCCTCAGGCATTAACCCCAGCACAAAAACTGTGCACCGGGAGCTTCATGGAATGAGCTTCCGTGGCCGAGCAGCTGCATGCAAGCCTCACATCACCAAGTGCAATGCCAAGCGTCAGATGGAGTGGTGCTATGCATGCCACCATTGAACTCAGGAGCAGTGGACACATGTTCTGTGGAGTGATGAATCACACTTCTTTGTCAGGCAGTCTGATGGATGAGTCTGGGTTTGATGGATGCCAGGAGAACATTACCTGCCTGACCGCATTGTGCCATCTGTAAAATTTGGTAGAGGGGGGACAAGGGTATGAGGTTGTTTTTCAGGGGTTGGGCTAGGCCCCATATTTCCAGGAAAGGGAATTCTTAATGCCTCAGCATACCAAGACATTTTGGACAATTCTATGCTTCCAATTTTGTGGGAACAGTTTGGGGAAGGCCCTTTTCTGTTCCAGCATGACTGTGCCCCAGTGCAAAAAGCAAAGTCCCTAAAGACATGGTTGGGTGAGTTTGGTGTGGAAGAACTTGACTGGCCTGCAAAGCCCTGACCTCAACCCCAGTGAACACATTTGGAATGAACTAGAATGGAGATTGTGAGCCAGGCCTTCACAAATGCTCTTCTGGATGAATGGGAAAACCTTCCCAGAAGAGTGGCAGCTGTTGTAGCTGCAAAGGGGGGGGGGCAACTCCATATTGATGCATATGGATTTAGAATGAGACGCCCATAAAAGCTTCTGTAGGTGTAATGGCCACGTATCCTAATCCTTTTGTCTATGTTATGTGGGTGGTGGAACAAACAGAGGCAGAGACATGCTATGCATGCAAATAATGATCTTTTATTAGTGTTATAAAAAAGACAGTCCACTGTTCACAACTGTACCTTTCTGCTGGCTCAATCACAGACTGAGCCTCTCACACCTTGTACCTCACAGTCAGCTCATGGTTGGACACTCATCAGGTGGGCGGGCACTGCATGGAATGATGGGAAGGGGGCCAGGTCCGACTTCCCAATCCCCTACTGCCATGCGCAATATTATTTTAAAATGAAGACAGCGCAGACCAGCAGGCCATCAGAAGAATGATCAATGCCATGACCCGTGACAAATAGCACAGTGGTCAGTGCAAAGTCCTGGAGTTAAGAATGATTCCATAAGAAGTGCTATCATGACTTCCTTTTCTATAGAGATGGTGACCCCTTAGACTTCAGTCTACACAATACTCCTATCTGTGCCAATGGTCTCAATAAAAATGAAAAAGCAGCATGGCAACATTAACTTACCTCAAAAAAAACTTACATCATTAACACGATGTTTCCCAGCTACTGGTCGACAGCAGGGCAACACAGTTCAGTCTGTAATTGGTTCGGCTGACGGACGTAAACAGGATCATGACCCAGGAAAATTCCCCTGTCTGCAAAATTTTCTGAGAGGTTAGGGTTGGATGATATAAGCGATATATCCACGTAGTGCCCTAAACACCTACGCCCAAAAACACATAGCAAGGTTTTTGGAGTTAGCAGAGCACGCCATATGCTACCGTTTTGGTAATATCATGGACGAGACGAGTGCTCCTTCAGAGGAAGTTTCAAGCGTCGGTGATGAAGGTGAAAGCTCAGCAGCCACACCAACTTTCTTAAAAAAAGACAGTGTGGTGGAACAAGGTAAAAAGACTTCGGTGGTGTGGCGGTACTTTTTGCAGTGTTAGCAGTAAAATGGCAAAAACTTGTGCGTACTGAAACTGGAAACACTGCGAACTTAATTCACCACTTGAAGCACTGGCATCCAGTGGAACATACAGAATGCAAGCGCTTACAGTCACAGACATCCACTTTCAGTCTAAAGAAATACAGCACAAATTGCATAGCATCTTGGTTGAAAATGGGACACCGCATTTTATTTTTCACTACTCTACCAGCATTGTCAAACCGGATCCCGCAAAAGAACAGCGAGGCAGTCGGAGAAAACAACTAATACAATACAGCCGTATTGTCTGCATTTTCTACTGTTATGCTGTATGGCAAAAACTTTATTTTTGTATGATTAATTCAAATTTGATATTATTTTGCAGTTCATGCAATTTGTCGCCTTTTTCATGTGCTGAATATGTTTACAGGCAATTCCAAGAAAAAGATAAAATTGAGCCCTGAAGTAAAGGAATAATGACTTGAATTATATTGTGATGATTATAAACATCAGCTGATATGAAAAAAAATATTGTGATAAAATATTTGGCCCCCGTAACGTCTAGCCCTACGGGGGAACTTGGGGGTACGTAGCCCCTCCTACAATTACCATCGCACCCCCACAGCACCCCCCAAAAAACTGGTTTGTTGTTTTCTTTTAAAACGTCAGTCAAATGTCTCAGCCAGTTACGAAAATTGCCCCCCACCCCACGCCAAAAAAAGAACCGAGGGACCCCCCCCTCCCCAGTAATTGACCAAAGGAGCTTAGTTAAAGCACCTCCACAGCTCCCTCCAGTGGTGGATCGAGCTTGTAAAAAAAGGGGTTGGGCAAAACCCCTTTTAGTGCCCCCCCAACAAATATTGTGTGTTTATCTCCCATCCCTGCCCTCCTGTCAAACCAAAAAACACCATTCGTCATTTTTATTGAGACATTTGGAATGATACAAATAAATAATTATAAAGCTGATGATCTAAAACTGATTTTACTGATTAAATTAGTACTGCACAAAGTTAGACATATGCTATTTGATGGATTTCCCCTCTCCCCCCACCTCGGGCTTCCAGTGGGGCGACCTGAGTAAACACAGCACCGCCCCCCTCCACATTTCATACTTCTAAGTCATGTCAAGTGAGTGGTAACCTGCCTAACTCACAAGCTATAATCAGGGCACCTACTCCGACAAGGTTAATTGACCCACGCGATCATTGATGTTACATGCAAATGAGCGATAGAATACTGATCGCGCAAATGTCACAGCCAAATATATTTTTTGTGTGTGTGGACGCCCTGTGCCACCCCTGACAAGATGCCACCCATATCTCATGGGGCTTCTTGCTAATAAACAAATAATATTTTCTGATAGCAACTGGGGTGCATCTCTGACTCTCCCAAAAGACATCCCATAGTCAAATAAAATAGCTTTAAATACGGCCCTCCCGCCAGAGACCCAGTACTGGGTAAGCAGTTGAAAGATGCACAGATGGGTTTCTAGAGCATTAAGACTTCCTATTGCTTGGTCTGATGCAAAAAAACAACAGCTCAGATAAGCTGAAAAATCTTCACAAATCTAACATTTCTCTAGTTTCCCCCAACACACAATATGATGTTTTAAACATGAGCATTCTCAGTATGTGAACATGGCTGTGACATAACAATTACCCCACCCCCACACCCATAAATACAGCCTCCCCATTTCCTGCTGGAACACAATCTACTCCATTACTGGCTAATGATAACATATAAAACAGTGTAATGTAGCACATTAAAATCCTAGTTTGGTCGATTTGTTTGCGCTATTGGTGGCACAACTGTGCCCCCTCCTTTCATAAACGTAACCATGCCTACCCAATGGACATCTCCAGAACAGAAACCCAAGATGGGATAAATAGATGAATGAATGCCAAGGCCACTTTCAACCTCTTGATTTTAGATCAGCTGCTGAAAAGCAATTAAAACCTTTTCCCATTTAACGCAGCTAAATATTGACAGATGCAATCAGGGTGAAGAAGGTTGATCAAGGACTGCGCAAAGACCATTGCTATCCTACTTGAAGTCAAAATCGATCAAATTCCTGCTCATGTCTTTCACAGCGGGCGTGTAAAACACACAAAAATGAGTATTTTACAGAATTTCACTCATGATTCAATATCATTAAAAAAGGGATTAGGCAAGACATTCACACACAGCTTAACATATAAAGGGTAGGCGCTAATTTTTTTTTAGTTTTATTGTGAAAATTCAAATGATGGATGAATGGAGATGAACTGGAATGTGAAAAACTCATGGCTGACCCATGCATCCATGATCCATGACCCTCTTACGGTGTTATTAAGCCACTGGGAGTGGGTTCAGAGGCTATTTCTACAAAACATGGCTTGAAACAGTATTGATCAGGCAGACAGTGCATAGAAATAAATGACTCGAAAAAGTTACCTTAATATCACTAAGGGCTGATTTGGTATTTACCCAGTGTCAGCTTGCAATGAATATGGATCTCATCCTAGGCAATACATGATAAACTCGTAACAGTATTTCTTTTAGTTCTTTTAAACTAGGCCCAGGCTATTTTTTTCTGTGGAGGGCCAAATCATAACTTGCTATGAAAAAATCCTAAAGTTATGAAAAAAAGTCTTGTGCATTTTTGGAGGTTCCATTTTTGCGTGCCATTATCGAAGTAGCAAATGTATTAACAATTATTCAAGGGTCTTGAATGTAACATTACATTTTTTTTTTTGTTAATGATTGTCAAGTCAGGTCAGGTCAGGGAGCATGTGCTGATGCAGCGCGTTGCCGCACCCACCACATGACGAAACGCCTCGGGATCCCAGCTGGCAACCCCCCAGGCAGACACACGGTCTTGTCCCACCCTTCGGAGATGGCCATCCATCTGCCGCAGCCAGGTGTTACCTGGGTGTCCCCTCAGCAATGAGGATCCTGCGAGCTGGATCACCCTCAGGGAAACGCACCACGTGGCCGTAGTGCCGTAACTGACGCTCCCTGTGCCTCATTCGGGACTCCCCTAGCAACTGCTCATTTGACACAAAGTCAAACCAGCGGTACCCAAGGATTTTCCGAAGAGACACAGTACCGAAGGAGTCCAGTTGTCATCTTAGCACAGTGGATAGCGTCCATGTCTCACAGCCATATAGCAAGACAGGGAGCACCAGGACTCTAAAGACTTGGACCTTCGTCTTCTTGCAAAAATTTCGGGAGCGCCACACACCTCTTTCCAGGGACCTCATGACCCCCCATGCTCTCCCAATCCGTCTGCTGATTTCATGGGAACATGAATGAGACATGAATGTTGCTGCCGAGGCAGGTGAACCTTTCAACAAGGTCGACACTCCCCCCGCAGACAGACACACTACTGACGGCTGTACCTAAGAAGTCATTAAAGGCCTGGATCTT
>JAAGVU020000092.1:15152170-15190473 GCA_011763525.2 Mormyrus iriodes | reverse complement strand
GTACATCTCCCATGCTTGTGTACATTCTCAGCAGGCCTCTGACCGTACATCTCCAATTCTTGTGTTCACTCTCAGCAGGCCTCTGACTACATCTCCTATGCTTGTGTTCACTCTGAGCAGGCCTCTGACCGTACATCTCCCATTCTTGTGTACATTCTCAGCAGGCCTCTGACCATGCATATTCCATGCTGGTGTTCTGACAGTAGCACACTGCCCTTTGTATTTCATTATTATTTGTATTTTTAGTTTCACCCAAAATACACTAAATGGAGAAAAGTATTGGGACACACCACTTAGTCACTGAATTCAGATGTTTCATTCAGACCCATTGCCACAGGTGTATAAAACCAAGCACCTAGGCATGAGGTCAGGCTTATAAACATTTGTGAAAGAATGGATTGCTCTAAAGAGCCCGATGAATTCAAGCAGGATACTGTCATAGGATGCCAACTTTGCAATAAGTCAGTTTATGAAATATCTTCCCTGCTAGGTATTTCATGGTCAACTGTAAGCGATATTATTGCAAAGTGTAAGCATCTGGGAATAACAGAAGCTGTGTCACAGACCACATAAAGTGACAGAGCGGGGTCACTGAGTGCTGAGGCACATAGTGCATGGAAGTCGCCAACACTCTGTTGAATCAATAACTGCAGAGTTCCAAACTTCATCTGGCATTAACCCCAGCGCAAAACTGTATGCCAGGAGCTTCATGGAATGGGCTTCCATGGCCGAGCAGCTACATGAAGCCTCACATCACCAATTGCAATGCCAAGCGTCAGATGGAGTGGTGCTATGCATGTCACCATTGGACTCTGGAGCAGTGGACACATGTTCTGTGGAGTGATGAATCACGCTTCTCTGTCTGGCAGCCTGATGGATGAGTCTGGGTTTGGTGGATGCCAGGAGAACATTACCTGCCCGACTGCATTGTGCCAACTATAAAGTTTGGTGGAGGAGGGATAATGGTATGAGGTTATTTTTCAGGGGTTGGACTTGGACCCTTATTTCCAGTGAAGGGAATAATGCTTCATCATACCAAGACATTTTGGACAATTCTATGCTTCCAGCTTTTGAGAACATTTTGGGGAAGGTCGTTTTCTGTTCCAGCATGACTGTGCCCTAGTGCACAAAATAAGGACCATGAAGACTTGGTTGGGTGAGTTGGGTGTGGAAGAATTTGACTGGCCTGCACAGAGCCCTGACCTCAACCTCAATGAACACATTTGGGATGAACTAGAATAGAGCTTGCGATCCACTCTTTCACGTCCAACATCAGTGCATGACCTCATAAATGCTCTTCTGGATGGATTCTGGAATGGCCAAAAATTCCCACAGACACAGTCCAAAATCTTGTGGAAAGCCTTCCTAGAAGAGTGGCAGCTGTTGTAGCTGCAAAGTGGGGGGGGGGGGCAACTCCATATTGATGCCTATGGATTTAGAATGGGATGTCATAAAAGTTCCTGTAGGTGTAATGGCCAGATGTCCCAATACTTTTGTCCATAGATTGTAGGTCCCCAATCCTTCCTCCAAATCCAACATCACGTGGATCTGTCCATTGCACCAACATAAGTTTGTTGTTTGTTGAAGAAAGATATACCAGAGATGACTTGGTACAAAAGTACAGCAGATCAGGGCAAGGGTCATGTAATAGAAATAAACTGGCTTCCCCCACTGCCATGGCAACAGGAGATGACCAAATAGAGCTGTACTGATTGGCAAAAACCCCTCACCCTAATGGTACTGCAGGTAAACATACACATATCCATACACAGATATGCAGGAAAACAGAGGTACAATGCAAACAGATGCTCTCGTCAATGAGGGGCTGGGCCTGTGAGTGCAGGGATGTCTCTTCATGCACTGCTGCCCTGTCACCAAGCTGGAACAGCTGACTTGGACCCAGGAGCTGAGGTGTTGTGCCATCCATCTGGCAACCAGGTCCAAGGTAAACATGCAGCTGTGTGAGATGATGGGTCCAAACCAAAAAGGGATACTTTGGGGGATAATCCCCGCTCGCTGCGCTGCGGCGCACTGGAGCATACCAAGGGGATGGCAGGAATGAGGATAGGAGAGCCTCTGTGTCAAATGCGCTTGGTGGCAGGCGGAAAACAAACGCCTGGCTTGATGTGTGTGAAGCTCATCTATAAATAGAAGGGGCTACATTGTTATAGCAGTTTGGTCACTGGCATCAACCACATCCAGTTTTATTAAAAGGACATAGCTGGTACTGTAAACAGCTGTGCTTGATCCACCCATTTTCCATAAGCACTTATCCAGTGAAGAGTTCAGGTGAGCCTGGAGCTTATCCCTAGAAGCAGAGGGTACAATACAGGAGACACCCTGTACAGGATGCCATTCCATCACAGGACATATACAAACCCATATGCTGAGGGCAATTTAAAGTTACCAGTCTACCAAACTGGAATAAAACCCCCAGCCCTGTAGATTTGAGGCCACCGTGCCTCCCTGGTGTACTTTAACATACTTAAACATAATCATAGCATAAACGTAACGGCTGAAGTCTCTTAATGTGTTTTAATAGGCCAGACAAATTATTTTGGGAGTATCTGGCCAGAAAGATTTATGGAATATCTACACTGAGAGGACATCAAATTTAGCGAGACACTAACTAGGCCAAGGTCAGTGCTATTGTGAATTGCAGTATCCGGGTTTTAATTTAAAAGGTGAATCAATGGATTAAAACCCATTACAAGTTTCTGTCTTCACAATGTATCTTACAAAGCAAGGAGTAATACCTTCGCTAAATTAGCATAGCTAAGCCAGTATGTCCACATCCTAGTTCCTTTAGCTGTGCTAATGCAATGATGACAGCACAAGAACATAATGAGGAAGACTAGATCCAGACTGTAATTGCAAAAGCTATTCGTTTGGGGCTCTTGGTCAGGTCTCGTTTGGGTCACCTCAAAAGCTGGAGCAACTGTAGTATGACAAAACAGCAACTGTCAGACAGGAATGTGAGTTACAGGTGGAGCATTGTTTGCTCTTGAAGGTTCCTTCCATAAATGTGGAATGGAAAGGAGTGGAAAACTTCAACCTAAAATCATAACAGTTACTCTCATTCATTTCCAAAAAAACATGGTTCTGTGCCACTCTAACACATTTCATCCTAAATCCCTTACAGTCAACAAGTACTTTGAGAAGAAAAGATCTGGAAAAAAACAGACATCTGCCATTTCCCCAGCATCATAAAAACTCTATTTATCTCTATGTGATCCCAGGAACCTGCTTCTGTCGCGAATACCGGGACCTTTCAGATGATGTCAGTGATGCGGAGTGCTCTGAGGACGCTGAGGAAGATCTGGGTCACGCTGATGCCACATCACGCAGAGGTGCTGCAGGGCCTGAGGGTATCATTAAACATCTCAGCGTGGAGCTCCGAGCACCCAGCAGAGCAACAGCAGAGAACGTGACAGAGGGACAGATCCAGCAAATCCACATCTCAGTTACTGATAGGTTTACCAATCAAACTGCTAGCTATTCAACACCCTGACATTATCAAGCAAAGCACAGACAATTAAAGACTTTCCTTGTGCTCTACTTATATGAAACTGACACAGGTCTGGGGAAAAGACACATTGTAGTTTTGGCTTCTTTCTCGCTCTCTCTCTGTATGCACACATACACACACACACAGACTTTGGTCCATGCTGACATAACGCCATCCCGCAGCCACCGCAGATCTCTCAGCTGCACCTTCATGATGTGAATCTCCCTTGATATGGTTGTGGGTGAAAATCCTAGTAGATCACCAGTTTCTGAAATACTCATATCAGCCCGTCTGGCACCAACCACCACGCCACATTCAAAGTCACTTAAATCACCTTTCTCCCCCATTTTGGTGTTTGATGTAAACATTAACTAAAGCTCCTGACCTGTATCTGCCTGCCACATCCACCCGACCCTCCTGTCTCCTCCCTGGCGAGGCCCTAACAAGCTACGCCTGTTACTCCTTTGTCTTATTTCTCGTTCCTAACCCTCTTGTTGATCACTCCTAGCTGCCTCTTGTTAGCTCCCTCATTAGTCTCGTATATATGTGCTTCACAGTCCTGTGCCCCCCAGTCCTGTGCTCCACAGTCCAGTCATTAACGTTGCTTCTGTCAACCCGTGTTCACTCCTGTTCTGTCCTGCTCATTTTGATACCTCATGATCTTGTTCATTTCATGTTCAATAAAATCCCTTTTGTTTTGCCGAACACCTGCCCACAAGTCGTTAGTCCTGCATGTCGTAACACATCTGATATTTGCTTCAACGAGCAGTTGAACAGGTGTTCTTAATAAAGTGGCCAGCGAGTGTATATCGATGGTGCCCAGTCAGCCATCTCACCATACAAACCCCTGAGAGACCCACAGCACAGATGTGCTTCTGGAGGAGCAGGCAGCCCTAGCAGGGGCCACCCTGGAGGTCAGCACAGTCTCGGTTTCCTCTCGGCGCTCTCACGTCTACTCTCGAAGCAGGACACTGCAGCCTGTGTTCCTGCCCCTCTGGACGACGGCGAACACGGAGCCTTCTGTGCCTTGTCTAAACGCAAGTGCTTATTCTTGTTTTTTTGCCTTTTTTCACCCTGACATAGGGTTTTCTGTTGCAGGCTGTGGAGTGTTTGCTGGAGAAGCTCGATAAAACCACCTTGTGCCGTATACTGAGGTCACACTACGGTGGGCTCTGTCACATTAATATCCCAGTTCCACACAACATGGGACAGGAGTCAGTACGTTAAAAAACAGAACTTCCAAAACTGGAAACACAGTGCTGTATTTAGCCATCCATTTTCTCCAAGCCTGACTTCACTTTCATGTTTAATTAAACTTGTAAAGTACGGTGGCAGATAAGTCACATATCCAAACCTCAAAAGCTAATAAAACACCAAGAAAACATGAATACATTTCACTATTCAGCCGTGATTCATTCTAATGCATGAAAACCCATAAAGTGTCAAGCTGATGCTGCCTTCATTTAACTTGCCATAAAGCTCTCTTTCACAGTCTGCTACCATCTGAGAAACTGGATGCTTCTTACTAATGATGAGAAATATTTGCATAAAAGGAGAGATTAATTTGTACACTCGCTCACATGCAGACACACACCGAGTGCTTCATAACTGCTGTGATCCACAGGGTTATTTAGCAAATGAAGAGCACCACCCCCCCCCCACCAAGAGTTGAGTCATCCTGGGCCTGGGCCATTCTGGGAGCTGGGAGTGGAATTTCCCAAGAATACAATTTTTTGTGTCCAGGGGCCCCTATACAGTGTTGGGCCCCCAGAATCTACCAGGATATCCATGGCCCTCTGACACCCCTAATCTTGGGCATCCTAAAACCAGTCACTGCCATTACCGCACACTCTAGAGCAGCCAGGTGGGAAACCCCCAAATCATAGCCCAATCACACGTTTGGGATGGCCAGCCTCTCAGGACAGAGATCGCAGAGCATGCCCCAAATAATCCGCATACCTGACACACACGGATCTGAATTTTTAAGGGCCATATGTGGCATTCATCCATTTTACCTAACCCCTCCATCCCACTGCTGCGTCTCCGCGAGCCTGGGGTCTATTCCAGGATGTCAGTCCATCATGCTATGGGCAATTTAGAGACCCCATTACGCATAAAACACATGACTATGGGAGGGCCCCAGAGAAGCCAGAGGAATCCTGTGCAGACACAAGAGGAACGGGTAAAAAAAGATGACTTTCCCCATCCATACCCTTCCACACTGCAATTATATGGCAGCTGCAGGAATGGCAGCAGGTCGTCTGGGTACCTGCCGGATTTTAATTCCATCTAAATCATTGTGACGCCAAGAAATACTAGTTCAATTTAAACTTTTATCAACCACATTTTACAGAAGTAAATAATAGACATAGGTAATAAGTAATAGACAAAACTTTTAACAAAAAAAAAAGTGTTCTGCCTTCAGCAGGAGTTATGAAGGTGTTCAAGGGATTTACAAAGGGCTGGTGTTCACCCTGAAGCTGCCCAGCCAAGCTGCCAGTTAGCGCGCAGTCAAGTTGTTTAAAGTTTTGGTGCAAAATGCTGCTCCTGAAAATCTCTGGCCACACACCCCATCATCCTCAGCTCCTGGCGCACAAAACTGGCCAAATGTCTCTATTGATCTTCCCTGATTTCTTCAACAAGCTATTTGCAAATATTTGGATCAGGATAAGGAAACTAATGTTGAGTAAATGTTGGTAGATTGTTGTTAATGCTCTTATGTAAAGGGTAATCTGAACTTTTACTTAAGACTATTTATAATAATATTTACATACAGAAATGGGTAGTTCTTGTTCAAACACAAACCATGGTATTTTCACATTCCAGAAATTAGAGTGAATTCAATTACATACATTTTCTATAGCCATCTTTATCTAGGCACATCAAACTGAGCACCCATCCCCACAACAGCATCGGAATTAACTCCATATCTTGCAAAACTACATTATATCACAACAACTGGGGGGAGGGGGTACAGGACTTCACCAGACAGGCTTCTTCAAACAGATGTACAAGCATAATGCACACGTAACAATGCATACAGGCTCTCTTTAGAGGACACTGCAGACATGGCAACAGGCATGACAAATATGATGGATTTCCTCTCGCATTTAAATACTTCTCATTTAACACTGTTTTGTTTCACGTTAGTGTTGGGCGGCATATTGAACTTTTACAATATATCGATACATTTTCAAAACACGATATAGCATTATGCAATACCCTTTATATCAATATACTTTAATTGTGCATTAATATTAGGGCTCTTAAAGATTTTTAATAGAAACCAATCGTATTCCTTCCTGGATGTAAACAATGCAACAGCCTCAGTTGTGACATTGCACAGAATCCACAGCTAAAATTAAACCAGTTAGGTTGAGGTCCCTAACTTAAGTGAGGTTCATTTCATTTTGAAACATTGAAAAAAGGCTCACAGTTTAAAAATGCTGTAATTTGCAATATTTGTTTTATTTTGTTTGAGAGTAACATCTTAAAATGAGGGTCTTTCTAGTTATGAAGCACACTGTAAATGGTTATCAGGGTTCTGTTTTTAGAGCCATTTGCCAAATGGGCCTTAGATTTAGATTTTAGTGTGTTTTTGTTCGGAAACATTCACCTGCTGTTTTAAGAGCAATGTTTGCAATAATGCAAATGGCCATACTGAATAGTTATAGTTGTATATTTGCAAACTGGGAAGGAATTTGTATTTGCATTTTTTGTTGAACACACTGTTTTAATAAAGGGGTTTGTAACATCCCACATGTGACTTTAATTTAAAATCAAACATTTAGCCCACTTCATACATACATATGTATCGTGCATCATTATTCTATCTAAAAATATCGAGATATCGGCTTTGGTCCATATAGCCCAGCCTTATTTCATGCCCTTATTTTTGCTGCTTTTCTGCCACACAGCAGGAGGCTAATAAAAGAAAAAAAAACAGGAAATAACAGAAATGTTCGATATTTGGATGTGAAATAAAGTTCGGTATTAGATTTGTGGTCATTCACTTTGTAATAACAGTTCAGAAAACACAAAACCACTCAGTCTCAGGAAAAGATTCAACTATGACATTTATCTCACCGATTTAATTACAGAGGAATAGTGACAAGCATGATTAGAGTCTACGGCAGTCAAAATTAATATCTCTGACCTTTTCCATGGTACGTTAGGAGAGTCTCCAATCACAAAACAGTCAGTTTAACAGAGGGTTTACTCAGGGCGGGGGGGGGGCAGTCTGGGACAGATCCCTGAGCACATAGCAGGATAGCCAGCCCTAGCATGAAGCTATAATTTCTTCCCCTTTGTTAGCACAATCCCTGCACAGGTAAATGCCAAACGCTCACACACCTCCTTTGCCCTATCAAAGGACCATGATCATGATTAAGGACTACAGCTATTGTCATTAACCAAAAGTAAAAGTATAAGAAAACATTTACTGTAATAAAATAAGATGGAAAATTTAAAAAAAACGATACAAACTATAAAAACTATACAAACTAAACAAAGAGTATAAATATCACTTCTGAACTCTAAATGAAATACAATTTAAAAAGTCAAATGCTTTCTGTTACCTTTTAAAATTCTATTTAGCTAAAGTAATGATTTATCTTTAATGACCACTGATATATTGGGAACATGTTTTGCCCATTTTGAGGACATTAGTCCATAATGTGCACTGTGTATTCATGCAGGATTCTCTAAGGATCAGACGCACACATTTACTCTACAACTTTTGGTCTGTCCTGGGAAATAAAGTTACTTCAACTGAAACTAAAATAGAAAAGAATTAAATAGAAATATATTTTTAAAATAAAAAAAACTAATACTACCACACTAAACCAACTAAAACTAAACTGGATTTCAATTGAAAATTGAAAATAAAAACTAATATTAAAAAATGAAAACTATAATTCTGTTATGGACAGAGGGAAGAAGAGTTTAATAAGACTAGGGTTAAAATGAAATTAAATGTATTGTAGGAAAATCCTTTATTATCTATGCAGAGGGGTTGTCATGGAAGGCCAGAACATTGCAATGTGTCTGTTGAATGTGCCAAAAATGTCAGAGTGTGACAAAGATTGACCTACACGCACAGTGATGGCTGCACCTTGGGAACGCGATGGGCTGTTAAGACACAGCAGCTAGTGTCAAGTGTGGCTGTGTTCGGAAGGCTGCCAGTTCAAGCCTCAGCAGAATAGTCACACGTCTGCATGCTGGCTGACCTTGTGCTGTGACCCCCCACCCCCTTTCCCATCCAAGCTAGCTCTCACCTGTCCATGTGTGTTATGGAGAGCAAGATGAAGTAGGTGAGAAGAGAGCTGCCCCATGGGGAACAATTAATTATCTCTATTCTATTCTATTCTGTTCTATTCTATTCTATTCAGAGTCATACCTCAAGTAGTATACAGTGTAGTATACTAGTATATAATAGTGGCTATAAGCCATGATCCAACCAAGAAAGTAATGACAGGTTAACAAAGTGTTTTCCTCCAATGGTACAGTGCAAAGCATCATGGGAAGTAAGTCCAATAAGTGGTGACAAACCCAAACCCATCATGTGACACCATGGAGACCACTCCCCTTCCTGACTCACCACCCACCCTTTGACCTACTTCTGAACAGGACAGATGGTATCCACACCTCAAGGAGCCTCGGGATCCACGTTCACCCCCCCACCCATGGGACGGCTGTATGGTAAAATTAACTGGAGGGGGAGTGCAATCTGCCCCACACAGCAGACAGCATACATCCTAAGGCAAGGATCTGAACATAAAAAACATCCCAGACTACCACTGACAAAAAAATGGCTAAAATCCAGCACTTCTTAAAACTATTCTTACTTAACAATTCATAACTGCCTTCAGCTTATACGTAAACATTTGTACTTTGGTTGATTAAAATCACACTGGAAAGTGGTTCCCTAAAGCAAACCCCAGGATTACTTTCAGGTACTGCATTTAAAAGGGGAGGGCACAGGAATAATAATCAGTGAGTCTTGCTGGAGTGAGCCATAAAGCCAGTGTTACTGTTAACCTGGGGGAGGCTCTAACACCAGCACTTTATACAAAGACAGACTGAGGAAATGGATGGTATTATCTATGCATCCCCTCCATAGTGCCCCCTGCCCCGTGCCCTGTGCCCCCTGCCCCGTGCCCTGTGCCACCTGGGATAGGATCCAGATCCCCCCCACGACCCTCCTCAGCATTGGTGGCTGGAAAATGAATCTTAGTACGGTTGGACTGCATTAACCAAGAACTCAAAATAACTGTCCTGTTTATAAAACTGTTTAATACCGTGGGCACGTAAAAAATGTTACAAGTAACGCATGAGCTACGCGAAACAAGCATGAATGCTACATAGGCCGTGTAAGTGAGATGCCCCAGGCTAACAACGTAGTAGAAAAACTATAGTACAATCAAAAAAACAAAAAACAATTTCAGTAAAGCATAGGAATTTAATTCTGTATATTTCCCATGCAGAGTGTAGCACTCATGGAAAGCTATATATTTTAATTACTCTTTGTTGAGAATTAATTGAGTAAAAGGCTCTTTGTTGTGATGCATTAATCTCAAGCACATGCTCAGCATAACTGCCTGCATATAAACACGTTTTAAAATACTGCTTACATGGTAGAAACGTGGAGAAAATGGTATCTTATAGCACATACTGTATCTTGTGGTGTAGCAACATCCCATTCAGGGTGTACCCGCTTGCTTTACACCATACTCTGTCTGGAACAGGGTATATTGGGTAAGAAGTTGGACGATGGCAATAACTCATGTTACCAACTGTAACTAGCGTTAGTGATAAATATCAAACAATGGGGGTCAGAGGTACTTGTGGAGGAGGGTTCCGCTGAGTGGATAGGCGACATGGTCCTGCTGCTGCTCTGCCTCGTTTGGGGTTTGAAGGGTGGGTGGGTGGGTGGGTGGGGGAGGCAGAAAGGCTGCTGATCTAGCTGTTAGTGCAGACAATCCCTTACTGGCTGGTACCAGCACGATCCAGGGGGTCATGGGCGTACTGAGCAAGAGGGAAAGGGTCACAATGACCGATGTCACATTTCTCAAGACAAAGGCTGTTTAAAAGTACGTTGAAGACTCTGGGACTTTTATGAGAAATTATTTTTGTGTATGCTCTTTGAGAGCATCCATTCTGTCCATCAGGAAAAGCAAGAAGCTTCTGAGTAGTAATTCAGCATTTTCATGTGGATTTTTATTATTGTAGCACATATCAAATATGAAACAGGATTATGCAAGGACAAAAGAAATGGTATTCTAAAGTAGCACAAATTGCTTAGTGATGTTTCTCAAGGATTGCACGAACTGCACTGAAAAAATAAATTTAAAAAAATTTAAAATGATGTAAATAAAGATTATAAAAAATAAATCATGAACAATGTAATTTGAGTCATTTCCCTCCACTTAACCAAATATTTGGCAGTTACACAGTGAAGGGTGCAACCTCTAACAGGAAGAAAGAAGGCAGAATTCGCCAACCTCAAAGGCAAGTCGGAGGTGCTGACGGATCTGTGCTCTGATGGACCCTCTGATTTCCAGATCATTTCCTGGGAATCAGGACGAAACCGATGGCAAGCTTGCTGTGCCCTAGCTAGAGGGTTCACGGTGAGTGAAAGGTGAGCAAACCTTATTAAAATAACAGAACATCTAGAACCTTCTGCTTTCCCAGGGATTTGTCTGACCACACTCAAGATCTTTTGGGGCAGGATCAAACAAAATTGTACATACACGGTGAAAGCCGTGTATATATCAATGAACACATTCTATAAATAAACAAGAATTGTGAATCGAGCAGATATGAAGACAGTGTTGGAGACATGAAGAAACTTAAAATCATTCATGCCTTCAGACAGTGCAGCTACACACAGACACACACAGTTCTGTTACTTACTGATAAATCGCCATTTTATGCTCAATCCCAGTGCCATCCATCAACATGAAAACTAATTTTAACTTTGATGGAATCCAAGGGGTTTCCCATCATTCATGGATTGGTGAAGTTATTATTGTTATTTATCATTAAACTACCAAAGCAAACGCTACCACCGAGAAGGACCTGAGGACATCTTCAGTCCGAGAGCATGCATGGCACCCATGCAGGGTCAGGCCAATAGATGACAGGAGAGCGTCTAAGACCTTGTTCCATGTCCTTGGGGATTTAGGCCTGGTACAGAAGGCACTAACTGCCTAAGTGCGAATAACCCTGCAGCAGTAACCCAGAGCATTCATTCTGGTCCAGTGGTATGGCTGCCCTGGTCTGATTTCAAAGATTTTATCGAGCCCTTCAAGGACACTTTGTCCTTTTGCATCTTGTACTAGGCATGTAACGATTCAGCAGATTCACAATTCATTTCTATTCATGATATTGGGTTCAAGACTGGATTTTCCCCAGAGTATTTTTGAAAAAAGAAAATAAAATGAAGAAAATTTTATTACCAAAAAAATATTTTCCTATTCTTTAACAACACATATCTTTATCAAAATATTCCTTTTGTTAAAAAAAAAAAAAACTTTTGTTTAATTTTCTTAATAACCTTAATAAAGGCTTCAGGTCATTTTTCTGAAAGCTTTTTGGTGACTCTGAGGCTAGTAATCTGTAGCGTGAACTGGAAGATTGCTGGTTCGAATCCTATGAATTCCAGGAGTGACTCTACTCTCTTGGGCCCTTGAGTAAGGTCCTTAACCTGCAATTGCTTTGTCCTGAGCATGACGTTAATCTACATCCAACCCTGCAAACAGGTCTTCCCTGCCACCAACCCCCAAATTTTTCCTGTAAGTTGGAGAACCTGTTTGCAAGGTTGGATGTAGATTAATGTTATGATCTACACCCAACCCTGCAAACAGGTCCTCCAACTTACAGGGAAAATTTGGGGGTTTGTGGCAGGATTGGCACTCTAGCCACTGGAAACAACTTCACACTTCCATTTCATTCAAGCTTGTGTGGTGGTGAGGTATCACCTGGCACATGGCTGCACTCAGGTTCTCATCCCTGAGGTGGTTCGTCGTGCGGTGCATGCAGCAACGTGCTGCATCAGTGCATGCTCCTTACCTCTCTTATCGTATCCAACTGACATATAGAAAATACCCCCTCTTCCCCCTACATCTGTCTCTGCCCATGAAATGCTATAAAGAAATCCCCCTATTATTAAGCCAACAATGGAAGAATGAAGAAACAGTGTCAAGTGCACACCTAGTGTGCAATTGAGAAAGAATGCCTTTTTCTAATTTGTCAGTATTTTGTGGTGATTTCCCTGAAGGCTGGCAACTCAATCGATGAACCAATGACAATTCAAATCTACTTTATGGTCCTCTAAAATCCCAATGCCACTCCATCAGTAATAATTCATCCAGCCCTGAAACCATCTATCCCTGTGCTGCAGGTTGCTTCCTGCACAGCAGTGTCCCCTCTTCCCCTCCCACGGAGGCATTCTTAAGGCTTCTTGCTGTTGACTACCTAATGAGCTAGTCTTTTTCATTTACTTCATTTTAAATCTCCTACAGTGGTTCCTTTCAAAAAAACTAAAATCAAAGAAGGGTACGGTTTTTAGAAAATGAGTTTACTCTGATTCTGCAAGCCTTCACCTTGAAGTATTAAGAACAGCTTGACTTGGAAACTGCACGATAATTTCTGCAATTTTTCACCTCAAGAACTTTTCATTTTTAGTAGAGCAATTCAGGTTAAATGTCCATTGCCCGATTAAATGCATCAGTTTGTTGTGGCTATAGCACCAGGGCTCAGTGATATTGAGAAATATAACAATGAAACACCAGTTTGGAGTATTGGGGCTTCTTGGAGGCCTTGGAGGGGGTGATGAAAGGCGCCCTTTCTGGGGACTCCATTATTCTCCTGGTGGACTTGAACATTCAGGTGGGTAATGACAGCTAAACCTGGAAGGGTATGATTGGGAGGAACAGCCTGCCTGATCGTAATCTGAGAGGTGCTCTGTTATTGGACTTCTGTACTAATTACAGTCTGTCCATAATGAACATCATGTTTGAACATAAGGGTGTTCATAAGTGCACCTGGCACCAGAGCACCCTAGAGGAGTTTAAGGGGTCTTCGTTCACGGGTGAGGGAAGAAGGGAGCGGGAGATGGACAGGCAGATCGGTGCAGCATCGGCAGTAATGCAGACGCTGTACTGTTCTGTGGCAGCAAAGAGGGAGCTGAGCCAGAAGACAAAATTACTCGGCGATCTACTTTCCTACCCTCATCTATGGTCATGAGCTCTGGGTAGCAACCAAAAGAATGAGATTGCAGATACAAGCAGCCAAAATGGGCTTTCCTCTGCAGGGTGACTGAGGAGATCAGACTTTCGGGAGGGGCTCAAAGTAGAGCCCCTGCTCCTCTGCATCAGAAGGAGACAGTGGAAGTGGTTCGGGCATCTATCTAGGATGCCTCCTGGAAGGCTCCCTGGGGAGATGTTTTGGGCATCTCCAACCTGGAGGAGGCCCTGGGGCAAACCTAGGACACGATGGAAAAGTGAGTAGTTAAAAGGGGTGACTGTGATAATGAATGTATGGGGGAGTCCTTTGGGTAGAAGTGAAAAAGAACATATTAGATACTAGATGATGAGTGTGACGCACACTGAACACCTGCAGTAGCCTCTACAGCAAAACCGGGAGTGAGGTTTAGGCTAAAAAATATTAAAGCTGCTAAGGTATGTTAGGATGTTAAGGTATACTCAGATACTGCTTATGAATGTTCTATGAATGCATTATGAAGGTGCACTGAACGTTCTATACATGCATTATAAAGGTATTATGAACGTGCAGTTAATAAGTTATTTTACCACTTATTTTAACAGTTTAAGCATTATTAGAGGAACTTGCTGGTCACAATAAGAATCATTTTAGAGGTACGGGCTGAGATTAAAACGTCACTGGACTCTGGTGGTGTTTCTATTGTCACCTGCTCAAATGAAGAACAACATACTCACTGCTTTACTTATTTCCCTCTGAAATTGTGACATTCCACCATTTGGTGTGCCCACACATCACGGAACTGGCTAAGGGGTCATAAGAGACTAAATGAAGTAATTTGCTGAGTGAATAGTCTCGCACTCATACAATATTTAAATAAAAAGTGAATCAAGAACTGAGCATAGGAAGAGTATCTAGGCTGTGATAATACTATTTTTTACATAATTACATAAATATTCCGAGGATGAACACCGCATTCTCGAACTTTTTTGTACCCATTAAATTTAAAATTCAATCACACAGCATTGTAAACACTGAGAATAGCTGACGCACCTCACATAGCTGGAAATATATTATGCGTCTGGAGGAAGCGTGTTACTACGGATCCAACTTCCTCCACCAACCATCGGTTGCTAAATTCACAGCACAGAGGACTCTGTGAACAAGACAGATGTGTGTACATTCTTACAGCACCCTGATCCCCGCAAATTAATTACAATTAGCTCTGTTTCTATGGAAAGGTTTTCTGAGGATCTCAGATTTACTTCCAAACACGACAACTTTACTGCTAATTTTCTCCTAATTGAATTCAGCACTTAAATTAAAGTGCCCCCATGATTTGTGATTATGCTTGGCACTGAATAAACTCTCTGTGCTAAGTTGTTATAGAGTTCATTAACGGGGGAGGGGGTTGGGAAGCAGGACATATCTCAGTGTAAGTTGTGTTAGGGAACAATGCACTCTCCTGTCTGATACTAATGTAGTGCAGCATCCCCGCTACGCAGGATGCACACGCATAAGACACCCGCCTAGAATGGGGATTTGGAAGATGCATCTCTTTGCTTCAGCAGGAAAACAAATTATCTTCAAATATTTTCCCGAGAAGTCAGCCAGAGGCGCATCATGCAGGAGTCGCAGCACAGAGCTGATTAATACGACACTTGACTCGGCGTCGACGTCGAGGGGCCGTGGGCTCACCCAGCTCCCCACCGAGTCCCGTCTTTTCATTTATTTGACGTGTTGCCGGCTGTTTGTCAGTTTCTGCTGTGCTTTTCCTGGCTCCTACACTAGCTGCTTTCAAGCAGGATGTGGTGCCGAGACAGTGCTGGACACCTGCTCCATGCCGTTGAGGTCAAACCCTGACATCCAGCGCATGCCTCTCATGTCTAATGCAGTAACAGGTTAGACTCCATTTATCTGCTGTCTTCCAACACTTGGGTTTTAGCTTTCTGTATTTTCGTGACTGTATGACATTATGTAAATCCATGATGGTGCCCCCGGTAAATTAAACTTCCATTAAGCACTTTGAGGCCACGTTGGAAAAGGTTCACAAAATAAAACTGAAAGAATAGAACAGAAACTGAATTTGCTACGTGTGGTTAATGCTGTCCCATCCTCATCCAATAAAATGGAGCACCTAAATGACATTTTACAACTTCGCAGCCAAGCACAACACCACACTTTCTCTGCCAAACCAGTTAGAAAGTGTCACACTTTACTAATTAGTATTATTATCATCATCGTTCACATGATGGAACCCAAACTACCCCTTACCAGTAACTAATCCTTAAAGATACGGCGCTTGGCATTCCCTATGAAGCACTGCATTGGTTACACTGGAAAAAAAGAAGCCAGAGTTTTATTGGCTGTTCATGGAGCCGTGGTAACAGTGGATTGCGTCCTTTTTAAAAGTGTGGGGAAAACCTTAAAGCCCTGCATAAATAGGCACAGTGACCTTATGCTAGCTTCCAGCAGGCTGAGATTACCCAGCTTTATAATCAAAAAGGTTCCTCAAAATGGCAGGGAATATCAAAGTTCCCACCATTCAAGGTGAACAGGCCTACCTATGGAGAACTTCTGATAACCCTGAAGGGGCACGCATTTCAAAATCCATGCAAGTGCCACCCCGACTCAGCTGAAACATAAAAAAACTCAGGCTTACATTTAAAAGGACATTCCACGCTAGAATATTCCAATTTCTCCAAAAATCTCACTCTGACCTCTGTCAAAGGAGGATGGCCCTCCCTATAGCATTTTTTTTCATTCATTTATTTTGTTGGTGCTTTGTCTACATTTTATTTGTCTATCTTTTGTTAAATGTGAGGGTTTATACATTTTCATATTTAAGCAAACCCAATCAGATGCCATATGAACACGTTCAGTTCACCTACCTAAAGAGATTCAGATGGCTGGACTGCTAGCCAGCACTGACTGCACAAGACTCTTGCTGAGTCTTTCCAGAATGGCAGTCTGCCTTTTGTCAAATGGATTACTAATGAAATATTAATTGATTTTCTTTTCTTTTTTTGTTTGAAGCACCTACCAAAGCACTAAGCTCTAAGTGCTACCTTAGCAGTTGTGCAGATTATGCAGTTCTCATGTTAATGGATGAAGTGTTGAAGTGCAAGCAGACTGGCCCCTCTGAAGAAAACTGTCAAAATACACTTTTATACTTTTGTAGACTAGATCTTCAATGAAAGGCGCTTATTAAACCACTCCACTGTGGGACTGGTTAGCAAAAGGGGTCGTATTTTCCAACTTTGTTCTCTCTTCAAATATAGCTGAAATATACCAGTAGCCAGCATTACTAGCGCTGTTTAAAGGGATTCCCTACATTGCATTCAATCAGCAATATCATACTTAGATACAAAGTCAGACAAAAATTCATTTTCTTCTTATTGTTTAGAATGACAGTCAAAGGGAAATAAAATTTTACATGCACAACCCCACTCTTTAAATGTAACTGTACGTGCATATTATATTCTAACACCTTCATCCAAAGTGACTTCAGAAAGCAGGTCAGGCAGTGCCTGGAACAAATGGGGTTAAAGGCCTTGCTCAAGGGCCCAATGACGGAATCACTGTGCCAGCCGCAGGATTTGAACCAGCAACCTTCTGATCACAGACACTGAGGCCAAACCTGCACAGTCACTCCAACCCATTTCTGGTCCTTTCCCACTGTAAGATGTACAGACTGTCTCCAGCTTACAACTGAGTTCCATTCCTACAGACAGGTCGTACATAGAAATGGAGGTTTGCCAAAACAGGATAATCACACTGGTTTTTAGGTGTGAGATCGAAACTGGAAGAAGTATGAGGCTGGGATGGTTGCACTGCCATACAGTACAGTACTTTCCGGTGGCAACTGTCTTATGGCCCACAATACACACTAGGGAGTGTAGCGCTGCCAGGTAGACAGCCACCCAAAGTTTACTTCATTTTTTCTTTATTTAAACTGGGTCGTATGAGCAAGTTGTCATAAGTCACATAGGTTCTAAGTAGGGGACAGTGTATTTAAAACATTAAGACACTGTGGCTCCGCCCACCATGTTCCTAAAGCACCTTGATAACGTTGTAATGCTGATGTGCGTTAGCAGCATAATGAGCCGGTCCTGGCGACTCACTCTGTGTTGATTTTTGCTCCAGCTGAGCTCTTAATTAGCCATGACTGAACCATTGATTGCATGAATCAATCCATGCTCATGATTTGCAGATTTGATTACTTCATCCCCTTATCAGCCTAGCAGCCTTTTACCCTTTGCACCAAACACTTATATGATATAATATTAATGAGGTATACTGCAGGGATTTTTGGGAACTCTAAAGGCATGTATCATTAGGGCTTTTCCAGTGCTGGTTCACACTGTTTGACAGTATCACTTAGCTATCATCATCATTTCTATTATGCCTTATTGTCATAATAATAACATGCGAGAATATTTTACATAATTTTAGAAATTTCACAGTAAATCAATCCATCCATTTTCTAACCACTTGTCCAGTACAGGGTTTGTGAAGAATCCTAGATTTTTGAAGAAAACCTCCCACTTACTTGGTATACAATAAAAACTAATTTAATGTAGCAAGACAAGTGCAGCTCTCCAGCAAATGGTAGGGATGACGGCTTCAGGTATTTAGCCTCTAAATCCATCTAGAAAGTGCCATTAGCCAGTTTTTTAAGTATCATCCATCTACTGTCATATACTGGTCAGGATCTTGGGGTGGGGGCAGGAGCCCCTCTCAGGCATAACATGTCACAAGGCAGATACGATCATTCACTACAGGCAATTTGGAGACACTAGTTAGCCTAACAGCATATATTTGGACTGCAAGAAGAAAGTGGAGTACCCTGAGGACATCCACTCAACATGGAGAGAACAAGCAACATGCACAGGTGTAGAGGAAGGGATCAGACTTCAAACCCTGGAGGTGTGTGGTAACAGTAATGTCCACCCAGCCACCACGCAGCCCCTGCTGCATTTCAGCCTGCTACTATTCCTATTTTCACGACAGATCACACAGTTCTCTTATTGTAGCGCCAAAAAGAGGGATCGATTTTCCCTAAAGCATCAGTTATTCCTCCGATCAACATAATGCAATTTCACTACCAACACAAACATAATAACATTCAGAAAAATATTCATGACCGAAAGAGTCAAAACTGTTTCTAAATTAGGAAATTTGATTTCACAAAATCTTTGATTTCACGTTTTGATATAATATATTTGTCATGCCTGCATCAAACTCAGCATCCCAGCTAGGTCCCACTACTACCCTTAAATTCTAGGATTATCAACCAGGTTAACTGGTGTACATTTATAGCGCCTTGTTTATTAGTTACTCCTTGCAAGGGATTAAGAATTTGCCCCTGAGTACTTGCTTTGTAACTAGCCTGCTGCTGTGTTTAACCCCTGCCTGACACACCACTTTCTCGCTCTTCATCTTGTATTTTGGACTCAGTTATTTTCTCTATGTTGTTCATTTTGGCTCAGTGACATTCAGACAGTCTTTAGACTACAGCTCTTGGAACATGGTTTTGATTTGGCCTTCTTCTTGTGCTGTTTTCGGCTTGTCTATTGCTGTGCTTTGGAATACAAGTTTTTGGATGGTAGATTGGAAATAAACCTGGTACTTCAGCATTTGGATCCTCTCTTGTTTAATCATTATAACTGCAATATTTAAGATAATTAATTTCAGTTCTGATTAAGTTGAAAAATGTGTTTCTGGCACGGTAGCCATACAACAAAGTGGTACTGTTGTTTGAGAAAATAAATATTTCATGATGTGAGAAAAATTTAATTACACAGTTGCCATTCGGACTTCTAATTTCCACCAGCAGCACAGAGATCAAACGCTCTTATCATACGAACAAACTGAGACGTTCAAGCGACCCCATAAAAACATCACGCACTATGGAGCATAGCTTCCCAGTTTGCGCACGAGGACTCTCTGTGTTCCTTGGACTGAATAAACAGACTTTTTTACCTACAGGCGTTGCGACATTAACAGCATGTATGATTTATGTGTGAATAAAAAAAACTTTCCTCCCAAAGACTACTATCAGTAATTAATCACTTAAAACTTTACATGATAATTATTTTGTCTGTGACAACCTAAAATTATCTGTCGGGGCTTATAACATTACGATTCTGCATTTCTGTCTTGCTAATACCTGACAGATATGCAGACCCAAGTACTTAACTTTGCTGTTAACAAGTCAGCTGCGGTTGTTGTGACGATCCCAGACTCAGCAAATAATATTATATTCTTATTCGTGCAAAACTGCTTTTTCTTTATTTTGTTTAAAAACGTCGAAATTGCAGCAAAGCGAACTTTACTCAGCATATAATTTAATTCCAGAAAGCATGGTCTTGCTTGCTAAATATCATGCAGCGACTATTAATCTTTTCAATACTTCCTAATAGGCAGACAGCGCAATGAGTTCTCTACGAAGCTCCCTACAAGCTTGGTGTTACAGCAGATCAAAAAAACGGTAATCAATTTAGCCTAACTAAAACTGGGAGAATACTACTGAGAATCTTAACTTATTTTAATTATAATCATATTCTGCTGTACCAAACACGCAGGGCGGAATTATAATGAATAATTTCTTACAAGTGTTTTAACTGCTCTTTACTCTTATTTTGTTCAAGCGGAAAAAAATGCATTTGTTCTCCAAACTGAATGCAAAAGATTGAGACCTGGCCACGGTTGAAATAAGAAAAATAGAAACGCTGAGTATACGAATGTTTGAGGACATCTTACATTGCGCTTACCTGCTCCGGTTGGATTCCGAGCCTGTCCCTGGCTGTCCTTCCCCATTTTACTGGCATCCTACTGAGGAAAGTGAGCCGCGCCGCCGCCCCTTCCCCTGTATATGCGCGAAAGAGGAGCTTTCCACTCAGCAGACGGGAACGCGCTTTATAATGAACGCAGATAAGCTTCACCCTCCTGCAGAAGCGTAGCATACAAATTCAACACATGGGTTTCTAAAAATTGTAACTAGTAAAGTTAGTAAAGTATCACTTATTCTCTGTCCTGGTTAAAATACATTAGTAACAGTTCAATAGGCGTCCAGGATAGACCTATATGTTTGGCGTATTAAGGGGGCATAAATAGATTACCACAGCTGCTGTTCCAACCGTGCCTACATTTTCCACCCACTTATAGTGGGGTACATATCCCAAAAGCATAGTTGCTAACATAGTTGAAACAATGTTAGCAACTTACATAGTTGGAACTATGCAACTGAATGGTTTCAAGTATGTAAGTTGCTACCAGGAGCTTTTGGGAACTGTACTGCTGGACAGGTCAAAGGGAGCCCTACAGCATGTCTCATCCAGAACATTCATACTCCACACTCATGCATGCACATGCATATACACAGAGCTAGGATTTGAACTCCAAACCCTGAAGATATGAGCCACCATGCCACTAGGGTGCTTTCACAGTTTTCACATTAAGATAATAGGTCTTAAGCTAGTGGAGTTTAGCACAGTTGATTTTGAATAATAAAAATCTAATATCGGTTTTTACGGAATCAGTCTAACAAAAACAGTGGTAGTGGTAATCTATCCATCCATCTTCTATACTGCTCATTTACATATAATTTATGACATAGACAACAAGCTTGCACAGAGTTTTCATTCCTTCCCCACTTTATTTTTGTTTTGTTTTGATGAGCTGTTGACTTCTCATTGGGCTGTAGATACCTCAAGGTCAGTATTCCAGCGAGTCACCATTGGTCACTTGAGGCAGCTGTCAGCCCGGCATTGACTGATACACTGTAGAAGCACTCTGGGAGCATACTTGGATGTCACCCTGGCCCGCAGACGCTTTGGCACCCTGCTCCACCAACGAGGGGCCTCATAAAAATACACGCTGATGGGCCACGGGGGCTAAGGAGCTCGCAAAGTAATCCTTGTCATCTGCGGGCTGTCCACCTGGACACGGTGCTCCTTCACTTACTCACTGCTACTCAACACTGGGGCTTAGTGCCTAACTAGTCCCAAAGAGATTCACAAGAGAGAAAGCCAGTGCATATATTTGACCAATGTCTGGACAAAATACAGCAGGAAAAAGTGCTTTCCAAGTTGTCAATATAAAGTCATTGCATTATTCCATGAATATTTTCTGCAGTTATGAATACAGTCCCATCCCGGGTGCTCCCTATCCAGGGTGACCCCTGTGTCGGGTTTCCCCAGCCTTGTATTATGCACTCCCAAGGATGGGCACCAGCTCCACCTGTGACCCTGACCAGCGTAAGCAGTTGAAAGATGAATAGATGGATGCCTAAAATCAGACTCTGCTTATTTAATAGACTTAAACAGCACAGAACAACTAGCCACGAAGAAAAAGTTGGTCCTTATAAAAACACTTATCCAGTCATGGTCATAATAACCACAAAGCTGACCTATGGGATATGAGGTGCCCACTATGATGTGGATCTGGTCTAAACACCAGGACAAAAACAGAAGACTATACAAACATGCCGCAAAGGGAGCTGTGGCCAGGTCCCATTAGCCGGGATCTATGAACTAACAATACTCTGCTTGCAAATGTGTAAATTTCCAGCCAACCAGCATTTTCAATAACCTCCTTGAATGGGGACTGTTACAGGAAGCATGGGGCACACGGCTGGGTACCCCCCAAGGGAGCCAGGTGGGACACAGGATAAATCAGATGTACCCAAATATGAAGGGGGTTTATAAGAAAGTTTGAGAGGCTTGTGGGAAAAAAACAAAAAGAACATCAGTCCCACACTCCCAGAACATGGTTGATATCCTAGAGCTTCTGAAGAGATGCACTGCTGCCTCCCAACTTTCCAGACAACAAGTTAAATATTACATGGCAAAAATAAATTGGAATTTATCTACTGCAACAAGTACCTTTTGGGAGCGTGAGCAAGATGGTTTTGTGTACTGTCAGTAACACCGGAAACCTTTTAAGCAGGTATGTACTGTAATTGGAAATTAGATTTGTTTGAACCCCTATAAAATACACTTCATGCATTTGAAGAATATTGAAACCTAGTAAATCTCCTGTATTTAAAAAGGACAAACAACTGGAAACACTGAGCCGAAGTTCATAACCACAGAAATTCCATTTGCATTGTTTAACAGATGCTTATATTCAAAGCTACAAACAGGGTCAGCCAGTCCCTGGAGCAATTGGGGTTAAGGGCCTTGCTCAGGGGCCCAATGGTGAAATCACTCAGCCAGTCCTGGGATTTGAACTGGCAGCCTTTGGTCACAGGCACAGCATCTTAACCCACTGATATTCCAGTATATGACTCCATTAGGCCTCACAAATAGGCCTAACAAATCATCATCATAATGCATGCTATCATTGGCCCCTGACTCACTAACCTCTATCAGGGTGAAAATTGCTAAGAGGCTTTCAGGTCGCAATGACAAACATAACCATGTGACGAGGGGATGGGGCCTGATGGAAAGTGTCACAGGAAGGGGGCCCCTCTCTAGGACCGACAGCGGTTAGGGTAGGGAAGAGAGAACAGATTACATGCACAAAAGACAAAAGTCCCTTTGGCCAATGGAAAAAAAATAAACAACTCAAGCATTTCACAGAATAAAAAATGAGCTGCACACTTGCACAATTCTATTTAACATTTTCACAGATAATATATTATAATTTTAAATACTTTTTATTTCTAAAAAAAACAAAAAATCTCCTGTTCATTTACCTGGTTCCTAAGACACTTAACCCCTTTCAGCTAGAACTTTAATTAGATTCACTGTTACCCTTAAAGCCCATCACTACTCATCTAAAGGATGTGGCTAGATGAGAAATGAGAAAGAGAAGAAGAACCCAATTAAACTTTGGGCAGCCGATTAAATTCAGAGTGAAGGCAAAATAAATGGAGAAAAGAGCTTTAAGTTAACAGCCAAAATGAAAAATGACAGCTGAAGTTTTTCCGGGCTCCAGTTTAGTATTATTAGTTCGGCGCTCTTAGCTGGACTTTCTCATCAGTGGCGAAAAATCTTGGCCTGGCAGGTGGCCAGATAGACCATGCCAGCTGTGCTCAGATTAGGCTGCATAGCAAAGACAGCCTCCACTGTAACAGAAAGGTGATCTGCGCACCTTATGGCTTGGAGACAAATTGGTAAAATATGAAACGGATCGCACCCATTTCTCTTTAAATTTGAGATCATAAAAGAGCATTTTCAAGAGTTATTATCTAAAAATGATCATTTCTTGCTAGGGGATTGCATCCAACTGTCGCTCCTTGTAGGTGTGGATTTTGAGTGTGGGTTTTGTTCCCTGGATACTCTGATTGCTCCTGGACTGTCCAAACACATGCAGCTAGGCTAACTGGCATCTGTAAATTGCTGGTGGTGTATGATTGTGTGTCTGTGTGGGTATATATGAGCCCTGAAGTGGACTGGCATCCCGTTCAGGGTGTCCCCAGCCTTGTGCCCCGTACTGCCTGGCACAGGTTCCAGGCCCCCCACAGCCCTAACCTGGATTTGCAGTTGGAAGTTGGGTAAACAGTAATTTCTTACCTGAAGGAAAAGGGGGAATATGCAATTCTCAACCCTTCAGTAACACAATAATAGGTATTTGTTTAATTTTAGCTCTTGATTATTATCCATTTACATAATAGCCTTAAGGAGCTTAAAAAGACTGTATTCTATAGTAAGTGATAACAGTCATTAAGTACCATTGTATGAAAGCTAAAGTAAAGCACTCCACATGATGCACTTGGTCTGCTGAGGAAATAAACACAAAGTTGGATGTAATGGACTCCAGAATGCTTCACAGAACATGATCACATCTTTTCGTGCAACTGAAGCCAATCTCACGGCTTTCACGGTTTCGCTCTTTTAAGTACATGCAAATATCCCCAACTTTTCAGATTAATTCAATGACTCATTTTTAGTTTTTTTTTTGTAAATACTGTATCATAGAACCCTATACTGTTACTTTTTGCAGTACAGTTTTGCTCAGATTTATTGATGTCCTAGCAAATGTTTTTCTCCCTGTCGTCTAAAATAAATTGAAATGGGAAAAAAAGAAATATTTGGTCTTCCTACTTTTATTAGTCCGATTTACAGCTGAGAAAGCAGAGAGGAAAAAAATCCAGAATTTTCGCCAATAAATTTGGCTGCAGCTATAAATGTCTGCAGAATGATTTGCAATGAAATGCCTAATATGTGTTGTGGAGTATTCTAAGTAGATTCACTATATGAAATACTCATAAAACACTCATATACAAATCTTAGTGGGTTCAATTTGATGGCTGCAGCAAAACTGTTTGACTCACTTATGTCAGGTAAAATTAAACATGCAATCATGTCTTAAAAGTTAATCCAAACATTTTGTACATTACCTCTGAATGATGAGGAATTGTTGTGCATGTAAATTAAGCCATTTGGGTGCTTTACATGCTTGGTGATTCAACAGCTATTACTGTGGCTCCACAGCATCGCGGTTGTCGGTTTGATTGTGTCTATGGGGCTGGTACGTTTTCCCTCACTACTTCCAATGTACAAAGGATGTAAAGGTTTGGTTGATTTTTAATATCCTTATTTAACACCCAGATCTATGCATTGATACAGTCGTAACATGGTGCTCTATGGAGAGCTCCTTGGCCTTCATAGCACTGTCGTCAAACTCGTTTATCGATCTAGAAACCCGCAGTTTCTTCAAATACTATCCGGATTGTGACCTGACTGTGTTGCCCTCAGACTCTTCGTAGGGACAATAAGATGCTTTAATACATCAATCTCCCTGAGTAAATTCCATAGTTTGACATTGTCATAATCAAATAACTTGCAGGTGTTGTAATCCTGTCTTTCCTGATACCTTTCTGGAATTTGCAATTTATTACTTTTAAGAATATTTTGCCTAAAATTGGCTTCTGCTCTCTTTTTTAAAATTTCCATCGTACCTCCTGTCATCTACTTTTGATTTCTTTGGCTTTTACATTTTGATCAATCTATTCTTAGATTTCTTCTTTGAATTACACCCACAGTTCCTTTGGAGCTCTATCCAGTAGACACAGCAACTTTAATCAGTTTCTGATGTTTTCCTTTAAGACCGTGGATATATTCTCCAAGTCATTTTTTGAAAATCAGCTAGTGTGATGTTCTTTTTCAGCATCAGTGGGAACATAAGTAATTCAAGCTGCAGAAATAGTTTATGAACTCTTCTTATGAACATTCAGCTCCAGGCCATGTCTTTGCTACAGTGCCGTGACAAAGTATTTGCCTCCTTTCTGATTCCCTCTATTTTCTTATTCATAACACTTAATTGTTTCTCATCTCTAGACAGATTTAGGATAATACAAAGGGCAGTCTGAGTAAACACAACACGTTTTTTAAATGAACATTTGATTCACTGAAAGAAAAAAATTCACCAACACCCATATCACCCATATGGTAGTCATTGCCCCCTTAGTCGCTCAATCAACCAGTAAAGCAAATCTGAATGATAATGGGTTACATTAAAATAGACGTACCCAAGCTTGTTTGCTGCCAGGCCTGTTGAATCTGCACAGCACTTAAACAGAAGCATCTATCTATCTATCTATCTATCTATCTATCTATCTATCTATCTATCTATCTATCTTTCTAAAAAACAATTGGAACAGTGGCAAATCCACCCAGGGCTGGCCCGTCTGGCAGAATTACTAATAAAAATAAAAAACTCATCAGGGACGTCACAGCAGACCCCAGACAAACATCTAAGGAACTGCAGGCCTCTCTCCGGTCAGTTAATGTCACCATTCATTATTTCATGATTGGAAAGACACTGGGCAAAAATAGTGTCCATGGGAGAGTTGCAAAGCGAAAACCACTGCTTAACAAGAAGAACATGAAGGCTCATCTAATATTTGCCAAAAAAAACATCTTGATTACCCCCAACACTTTTGGGAGAATATTTTGTGGACTGATGAGCCAAAAGTAGAGCTATTTGGAAGGCATGGGCCCTGCTACATCTGGCGTAAAGCTTACACAGCTTTCCACACAAAGAATGCATTAGCAATGCAAAGGTCACTGGATTTGCAGAGGCTGAGGAGTCACCCTCCAGCTTACTTTTTGTTTCCAAGTCCATACTGGCCAACTGTGTTTCCCACCTTCTCGTTCCTGCCTTTTGACATTGTAATTTCCATTACCCAACAGCATGCATTCACAGTATTGAATCCAGTTATAGTTTTTCCAATGTCCTTCCATGAAAACCATACCATGTTTTCTTTACTGTCCATTTTCCAAGTAGTAAATAGTGTGTTCACCTAACTGAGTATGTCCTAGTCCAGTGCATTTAAGGTCATTAATGCCCAAGACATCAACTCGTAAGGGATCCATTTCCATCTTTACTACATCCAGCTTTCCTCAGTTCATGCTCTGTATGCTCCATGTTCCATGGCAACATCAACAGCCGGATGTCCGAAAGGCTTTCATCCACCAAGGACACATCATAAATGCCAGGTGTCCTGAATAGATCTTAGCTCTTCCTCAGTGTCATATTCAAGCCTTCTGACTTGAGAGGTCCAATTTGCAGCACTATGTCTTATTCATTACGGGGTGTCCATTCATTTGATTTCTTAGTAAGTGCTTTGCCATTATATTTTCCAATCAGTTTTAAATTATATCACTGCTATTGTCACTACTGTGATTATCTGCCATCGATGCAGTCCTGCATTACTGCTACCCAGAATAGGTGGTAAATTTGTTGTAGTAGGAAACATAGCTGTACGCTTCCTTGAAGCCTCCTTGCCCTAATAAAACATCATACCATGTGGAGATTCATAAGATGTTTGTTTCTTTATTCAGCATGTGCTTTCTTCCAAAGAAAAATTCAAGTGTGGGAAGTTTTTGGGTCAGCAAGCAGAGTCAGCCAGTGTCCCTTGAATGGTTGGAGTTAAGGGCCCATAGTTGATTACATTATTCTGCTAGCTATGGGATGTGCACCTGAAACCTTCTGGACACGAGCACAGATCGTTAACCCGCTGAGCTATGAGGAAGACAGCTAGCTTGATTCTCTATTTAGGTATGTTGTACTTGTGTCAACATAATTAAGAAACTAGGGATTTGCATAAAGCTAACGAGAAAAACAAAATTCCCTGATATGGAGGATTTGAGTTACTTTCATTAAAAACTCAGTTTCTTGTTAATCAGAGCATGAATTTACACCACAAAATTGGCGTTTAGGTTTATTATATTGACAGGAAAGTCAAAATATAACTCCATAATGCCATCAATTCTGCATGAACCATTTAAGAGAGAAAATGTCAAGAAAATTTAATTGTTGCAATTAAGGCCAAAGATGTAATTTAGTTAAAACCAGTTTCTGCTACAGCCCAAGTTTTTAATGCTTTGAAACTCTCTAATTCTCTGAACACTTGTAGCTTCATCTTCTGCCCTTATTCATTGGTTGCATCAATTCAGAAACTATCCAGATGAAACTGCTAATATAATCAATGCACCATCTGCAGTCAGCGTGGTTGTTTGATTAATTCCTATATCTGATGATCTTCTGCAGGCATTAAGTAGGCAGCTAGTCATAAATCTTGTAGGCAAGTTGCTGTGTGTGTTATGGAGGTCTGGAGGTTTCATCCAATGCCAGCCCTGATAAATGCACTTTGCTTTCGTTTGTTTGCAAAGCATAACCTGGCATTTCATTAACATTATAGTCTGTAGTTCCGTCCATCCATCACCCAATCCCCTAATCTGATACAATTTTTCCAACTATTTATGTCTTTGCACTGCAGGTGGAATGCCTGGCAAACACAGGGACAATGTGCAAACTCCACATGCAGAGAGCAGAGGCAAACTGCAGCCCTGTAGCGGTACATCAGGGCCTTCAGAGTGTTTGATGAATACCCAGATAGACTGGAGTCAATGCATTTTTATAGCAAAGAAATTATAATAGAACAATTACAAACTGTAGTATTAAGTTATTTTCTGTCTTTTATTGTTTTTCTTACATTTTTGCATGACCTGTGACACCTCCTTCTTTTTATGGTAAAACGTATTATTTGAGGGGTGGGAACATCACAAGGTATTCTGGATATTCTGTAGAAGGCTCTATGATAATGTTTTTTAGGGACTAATCAGAGGCTTGCCCAGTCTCATGTGATGTGGCATTAGCATGGCAGCAATGGTATTGACAAATTTGGAAAAAATGGCAATTGGTGGAGGTATGGATCAGTGTTGGGGAAGTTACTCACAAAAGTAACCCATTACAGATGGAGGTGGAAAGCTCAGGTCCAGAAAGTAAAAATCCAGACCAAGGTTTGGTTTCAACCAACCAGTTGAGCATAAAGAGTCACAGTCACAGAGGACTCAGCTGGTTGGTTGAAACAAAACCTTGGTCTGGATTTGTAGTTTCTGGACCTGAAATTTCCACCTCTGCCTGTAATGGATTACTTTGGTGAGTAGCCTCCCCAACACTGGTATGCAGGCATAAACTGATGCCATAAATGATTTGTTAACCATGCCAAATTGTCATAGAAATTGCTGAAATAATGGATAGAGGAAGACCAAAACCAACACGAGGACTTTGACAACCTGGAAAAGGCTGCAGAGGAAAATTTTGATGCTGCAAATAGCTAAAAGCTACAATTTTTTTATAAACTAATTTTGTCTCAATCAGGGAGTACATATTGGGGGCTGGGGGTGGAACTGAAGGCCCACCATGAGAGAGCACGGCTCGCTGCTGCCCCAATATGCCTCATTAGTCCACAGCTGTTGACTGAAAAACACGAGCAAATAACTTTAGAGAACCTGAATTCTTGCTAATTTTGCAGAAATAACTTCCTGTCCTTTTTACATTTACTTTTATATTTATTTGGACTTGTTTTGTAATGTCTTCCTCGAGTCATCTGTCACAGCTGAGGCATCAAGTTGAATTCAGCCGCCAAGCTCACCTATGCCTGACAACTTCCAGACAAGCTAAATAATCACCTGTCACAGGCGCTGAGACCGGCCTCACTCAGTGAGGACACAGATGCGATGGGTGAGTATTTAGAGCAGGCCTGACACAGCGGTACATATTAAAAGTGTGCTGTCCGTTTGCCTTCCCTCTTATTCAGTCTGGAAGCTGGTAAGGCAGGATACAAAGGAACATTTTCACCTTGAAAACTGCTAGACAAGGCATGCCAGCCATGGCTTGAGGGTGACGCATGTTCACATCCTGCAGCAAGGCAACCCAGTTCAGTAGAGAGTTACAGTGCCAGAACACCTGCCAAGATAGAAATTCTCCAAAAAAGTGGGCTGTCAATTTAATATATACTTTTAAAATAGACAGTGAACAAAGTCCCTAAAGTCAGTTTTGGAAGTAGAGCTGTTGCTCCTCCACATCAAAAGGAACTAGTTGAGGTGGTTCAGGCATCTATCTAGGATGCCTCCTGGATGCCTCCTTGGGGAGGTGCTTCAGGCTTGTCCAACCTGGGGGAGGCCCTGGGGCAGACCCAGGGCACGCAGGAGGGATTATATCTCTCAGCTGGCCTGGGAACGCCTTGGTGTCCCCCTGGAGGAGCTGGAGATGGAGGCTGGAGAGGGAGGTCTGGGCATCCAAATGGCAGAAAATGGATGGATAGAAAATGAACAAAGTGTTTATGATGACAGTTTGCAAAGAGGTTAAGAGTCCAAAAAATGTTGCTAAGGTGAATCATAGCATCTGATATTTGTATTATTAAAAATCATAACAATATGTATTACAAAAAATGGAAATTAACATGGCAAAATCATATTTTATAGGTCATACTTAGCTGGACATTCTATTGAAAGTTACTTCAAATTGCAAGTTACTTCAATCCAAGCACCAGGATTGAGAGCATGCAGTGGGAACATTTTCTGGCTTAAATTTAATTTCCCTTCAAGTCCCTGAGTCATTACTCCTGAGTTCATTAAAATAATTATAGACTTGTTAGAAAACAATTCAGATAACTCGCGTCGCTTCCAATACTTATTGTAGAAGTCAAACCGACAGCTACAGGCAGATGAAAGACATTTCATGTTGATGTAAGATCAGTCAACACACAAAGATGTGATGCCCTGTAATGCCTTTATTCTGCACCTTCAATCAATTTGGTTTTAAATCAAAATCTCTCTCCTTATACTACAACCAAGGCTACAGCAAAACTCTTTATTCTGCAACTTATTCTGCATGGTGCGTAAGTCAAATCAACGAAGCAACACTCAGTGACCTTAACTGCAGTACACGATAGTTCTTGGTACAGAATTGTACTTGGGAAACACTTCAGGACTGTATTAAGACTCAGAATAGGGGAGAAAGAATACCATAGGCAGATGAGTACATTCTAATTATAAAGAAAACACTATGGTTATAACCAGGGCCACCCCCCGATGGGGGGCCCCGCTGCCCAAAGCGAGATTCTGCTGGGCGCCTACCGCACAGAGCAGCATAAAACAAACTGATAATTTATTTATGCTAAAAACATTTCAGTAGCACAGTGTTTCTGGCTGCTAACTAACTAGCAAGAAAAGTAGTGAAATACTAAAACTAGTGTAAATAGCAAATGTAACAGAATGAACCCAGAGGTATTTCTTGTCATTTTTTTCACTCACTCTTTGGCACCCCCTAACCAAATCGATTGCCTGTGTAACCTCTAAATAAATAAATTCAACATGTCCAGACTATCCTGAGATCTAAGGACTGAAGTTACTAGAACCTGTAAAACCTGGAGCTCTGATTCGTCTGGTGCAAAAGGAGTGTGATATCCTAAAGTGAACTTGTCTCAAAGACCATTTTGACTTCTAGATCAGGTATAGCAAAGTGCGCAAGCAGTCACACACACACAGAGGCTCTCCAGCAAGGTAAAGGTTTGAGGACCTGGCAACGATTGAATGTGGAGATGCGAGTCAATCTCAGAGAAGACTCATACTTCCATAGTGGGCTGCACAAAGGTCTCTTGCAGGCTGCTCCGTTTCCTTCAGAGAGATGGCCTATCAGCATGGCATAAGAGAGTCTTTGAAACAAAATGTATGAACTGTATTTATGAGTGTGTTTCTTTCTTTGGTCAAGGCAACAGGGAGGGTATTTACTGTGAAAATGGCTGTGGAGAGTTTATTACAGTGAAGCCAAGTGAATATATATGATTGATAAAGCTGGAACAGGAGAGGTAAACAAAAGGCACCTAATACTGGTTCATCGCCCAAGGAATACTGCATTTCATGTCCAACAACCTGCCAATATGTACGTCCAGACTGCAGACGAGAAAATCACAGGGTGAGACGTGCGGGGGGAGGGAGGATGCTGTCGGGGAAAGGAGAGATGGGGATTGGGTTTGCCCGTGCTGAATCACTGCCCCTCTCTCGTTCATGGCTGCTCTGTACACTGATGCGTTTTATTTTTTCTCATTCGGTAAACCTCTCCTTGGCCTTCCCACCCTCCCATTTTGTTTACATTTCACCAACCCCTCTCCTTGAATGCAATTCTCATTTATTTTTTGCCTCAGTAATAGTTTTTCTCTTTTTTTTATTTAACATTTTATGACTCCCTCTCTGCGTTGACCTCATCCCAGCACAGTTTCTGTAAACACTGAAATAGAAGCCCCACCTGTAATAAACCAGCTCGCCTTTCCTGTACCCTGTCGCCATGTCATGTTTTTTTGCTCCCAGCAGTGAACACAGCCGTTCTCAACGCGCATAATGATCAAATACTGGAGATGTTTAAGCAATCTGGGAACCTGTGAGGTAGACTAAAGGACAGGTTTTCCCCCTCCATTATGTCACACTTAAATACTGCCCTCTGTGGATTAAATTAGACGCTTTTTTTATTTTGATAGCATCACATAACCCAAAAATACAAAAAAGAATTCTCTAAGAATTCGCACAGTCCCCACAGCAATGACTGGATATCGTTCAGTACATGTACTACAGGAGCACGAAGTGTAAGTAAAATCATAAAAAATGTATTCATATTCATTTACCAGGGATGTGGGATGTTAACCTTTGTACAGACATATTGATGTTGAAGCATTAATGTTGATATTGATGATGGTGTTTAGAGCTCAATTTTATTTATAAAAATAGGTGAAAAGGCTAAACACTGTACCAAATTTACGTTTTAGTCATGTTCAAATCATACAGAAGGTTTAGGCCCATTTTTCAAAGGTGGGTCTTGTGCCAGCAGCCTGCAGGTTAAGGTAACAACTCACTAATTCTTTGCTGCCTACCCCATCTTTCAGGAAAGGATCATTTTAAGAAAAACCAGTCAGTAGTTAAATTTTCCTTTCAATAATTCATCTGCTCTGTTAATTATTCATCACTCCTTGTTGAAAGGGGAATAGAGTAACATAAAATAAAGACATTTAACCATAAATGAAAGGTAATGAAAATGAAATCTTTTTCAAAATTTATATTCATACTGTCATACTGTAAAAAGATCAAATTCCACAGATGACACCCCATTTTCATTTTTACTCATAAGGGACATTCATCATCCAAGAAAACAGAAGCAGACACCATCTGTATGACACAATGTGCTTTAGAAATTAAATCCCTGCTCCCCCCTACACAGGTCATCAAAATAACCCAAAGCACTTATTAATAATGTTGATTTATTAATGGGCTTCTCAATTAAACTGCCTACAGGCACAGGAGCTGGTTGTAAAGGTGCCTTTGAAATGCGGAGATGTGCATGTGATCTCCTTCCATCCAGGAAAGTGCCATATTGCCCTCAACGAGGCTGCCATTGGGCCAGGGAAGGGGAATGTTCCTGAAGCCAGTTCCTCCCCATGCATATACACGCACAGACAATCAGGCTCACTGTTCTGCTTCTGTGACTCTGGGACAAGCAATTAATTGACGGCAGAGTTAATTTCACTGCTGGCTGTTTTTCTGGATGTGCTCTCTCTGAAGCTTGATTAAGCTCAGGAATTAAGCAGGGCCAGAGGCAGGAGCTGTGGGCAGCCAGATGTTGCTGATCAAAAAGCTACGTATTTCAGCATCAGCTGAGAACAACAGTGTGCTTCACATTTCCAACACAGCATCTCCATTTCCATTGCCGAGAGAAGTCTGTCTTTAGCGACGGGGCGACAGCAAAACTCATTAGCAAATCGGTCCCCAGATACAACAGGTAGTGTTTATTGATTGACCCGTTGTGTCGCAGGATTGTACCCGAAATCATTTGCCTCCAGACCGTTCAATCAACACCTGTCATCAGTAATTTCAGCCAGCTTAGGCAGATGTAACACCATCTGCAAAAGCCATGGATATAAATTACTTGCCAGGTTTCTCCTTTGTTTACCTATATACACTATATTGCCAAAAGTATTGGGACACCCCTCCATATCATTGAATTCAGGTGTTCCAAGCACTTCCCTGGCCACAGATGTTTCAAATCAAGCACCTAGGCATGCAAACTCATTCTACAAACATTTGTGAAAGAATGGGTCGCTCTCAGGAGTTCAGTGAATTCAAACGTGGTACCGTGATAGGATGCCACCTATGCAATAAGTCCATTCATAAAATTTCCTCACTACTAAATATTCCACAGTCAATTGTTAGTGGTTTTATAACAAAGTGGAAGCAATTGGGAACAATAGCAATTCAGCCACAAAGTATTAGGCCATGTAAAATCATAGAGCAGGAACAACGCATGCTGAGGCGCACAGTGTGCAGAACTTTCTGCAGGGTCAATAGCTACAGACCTCCAAACTTCGTGTAGCCTTCAGATTAGCTCAAGAACAGTGCGAAGAGAGCTTCATGGAATTGGTTTCCTTGGCTGAGCAGCTGCATCCAGGCCTTACATCACCAAATATAATGCAAAGCATCAGATGCAGTGGTGTAAAGCACACCGCCACTGTACTCTAGAGCAGTGGAGACGTGTTCTCTGGACTGATGAATAACGCTTCTCTGTCTGGCAACCCGATGGACCAGTCTGTGTTTAGCGGTTCCCAGGAGAACGGTACTTGCCTGACTGCATTATGCTAAGTGTAAAATTTGGTGGAGGGGGGATTATGGTGTGGGGTTATTTTATCCGGGGTTGGACTTGGCCCCTTAGTACCAGTGAAAGGAACGCTTAATGCCTCAGCATACGAAGCCATTTTGGACAATTTCATGCCCCTAACTTTGTGGGAACAGTTTGGGTATAGCCCCTTCCTGTTCCAACATGACTGTGCACCAGTGCCCAAAGCAAGGTCTATAAAGACATGGATGAATGAGTTTGGTGTGGAGGAACTTGACTGGCCTGAACAGAGCCCTGACCTCAACCCAATAGAATACCTTTAGGATGAATTAAAGCGGAGACTGCGAGTCAGGGCTTCTTGTCCATCATCAGTGCCTGACCTCACAAATGCTCTCCTGGAAGAATGGTCAAAAATTCCCATAAACACACTCCTAAACCTTGTGGAAAGCCTCCCCAGAAGAGTTGAAGCTGTTATAGCTGCAAAGAGTGGGCCAACTCCATATTAAGGCCTATGTATTAAGAACTGGGATGTCATTAAAGTTCATTTGTGTGTAAAGGCAGGCGTCCCAATACTTTTGGCAATATAGTGTATGTTTAATGACCAGGCAAAAACTTAAATGTCATAAACATTCAAAAGAAATTAAAATACATTTTTTGTTACAATGGTGGGGTGGCACGGTGGTGCAGTGGGTAGCATTGTCACCTCACACCAGGGACCAGGGTTCAAGTTTCCACCAGGGTTTCATGTTTGTGGAGGTTGCATGTTCTCCCCCTGTCGTCATGGGGTTTCCTCTGGGTATTCTGCCCCCCCACAGTCCCAGAACATGCTGAAGCTAATTGGAGTTGCCAAATTGCCCATAGGTGTGCATGTGTGAGTGAATGGTGTGTGTGATTGTGCACTGTGGTGGGTTGACGTCCCATCCTAGGTTGTTGCTGGACCCCCGTGACCCCAAATGGGATAAGCTGATACAGAAAATAGATGGATGGATGTTATAATGACAGCTTATTACATTCTTCTTCCTTATATTTAAATGTAAACAAAACATTTTCCATGCATAGAAGGCATGGCATGTTTGGTAGCGTGGATGAAATCAACCTTAAATATATACAGTAATGCAAAGACATAACTTTGGGTTGAGCATTGAGGGGTTGAGGTCCCCATCCATTTAAGGGGGTCCGGCTGGTTTTCGGCTGGTTTTGATTATTGGGGTGGTCACAACCCCAGCCCACCCCCCCATAATTTACACTCATGCACTAATGTCAATGACATACTTTTCCTGCTTGTGTCCAGGGTTATAACCTGGACTTGTAGCGATGTGCAGTTTTGATGGATAGTTTGCAGACTCAAAGCCTAGGAGGACCTCAGTGTTGCAAACATGAGTAAGGAACTGATCCTGAATGGCATCGGAGTGTAATATCCGGCTGAGTAAATGAGTACAGTTTCACGCACCGTAACTCATTCAAGATAATGGCTTGGCAACTAAATTATATATAAATATATATAACCTCCTTTCATTCTCATCCTGCTGACTCCCTACAGTTATGAGGCTGTGAAAGCCCAGTTATAAATCCTAAATGGAAAAAAACCCAATGAATGCAGCTCGGCTGCTCAGCCCTTGTCTTGCGGAACAGTTTTATTGATTTTCTTTACCTGCCTTCCTGTTCCTTTGCCTTCATTCCTTTCAATGAAAAGTGAATC
This sequence comes from Mormyrus iriodes, assembly GCA_011763525.2. Taxonomy (NCBI): domain Eukaryota; kingdom Metazoa; phylum Chordata; class Actinopteri; order Osteoglossiformes; family Mormyridae; genus Mormyrus; species Mormyrus iriodes. The sequence continues at coordinate 15,154,144 of JAAGVU020000092.1, read as the reverse complement.
TGTGGCAAGACGAACTGTGCCTCACTGGCCGAGGATCTTCCATTAGCATCATCCTTGCTCTTATTATTTGTAATGAAAATATTATTTGACTGGGGCGTCTGGGGCAACTCAGCTTTTGTCAGTGGATAAAAGCATTATGTTTGGCTGCAGAAAAACAAGGGAGCACAACTTACAAGCGAGTGACACAGCTTGGATGGGCTATCATCTGTCACATTGGGTTTGTCTCTATTAATGGTTTAGAACATGGATTGGGAACTTAAAAGACTTAAAACACAACAACACATGGTCCTTTTTGATCCAATTAATTGTTGAGGTCACCAATCTGGTTGTGCCATTCGATGAAGTGGCTTTGTTTCAAACATGTCCTCTGCCTTGTGCCCTATGCTGCCTGAGATACTCTTCAGGCTCACTGTGATGCAGTGCTGCAGAAGTGGCTGGATCATGGATGGATGGGTTATAACTTCAAATCAGTCGTTAATTGAAAAACAATTAAAAAGTCTGCATAAACTGTTGCCATCTGGAGTTCTCCATTCCTGATTTATAGACCCCTGTTTATGCCACAGATATGGTTCCCATTTAGAAGGAGAGAGTAAGTGTTCTGTAGTGTTTTCACTGCAATTACTGTATAGCAGGTTGTCAGTGCCTGAGTGATCACTTTTGCATCGAACCTACTGACTTTCACTTGGGAATGACGCAGCAGAGCTTCACCAGAACGTCAACTGATTCTGAAGGACGAGCAAGAGGAAAGGGTCAGGGGATGCAATAATATTCCCAATGGAGTTTGTAACAGCTGCGTCATGAACATAACGTACTTGTTTGGTCAGGAAAAAGTGTATATTTCACAGAGGAATATCTCCTTGTGAACCAAGGACGATTCTGCAAAGCGCTCTTCATCATGATGGTGCCCAGAGATGCCTTGCCTATTCAACATGAGGAGAACTGCACACCTCATAACATTTTTGCCTAGGATACAAAAGTCAGTGGTAAAATAAATATAGTGTTTATGTACTCTTCAATAAGCGGTTTCTTCATTTATAGTGAAACAAAGTTCCTTTATTCGTGGTATTTATTGTCTACCATTCCACTGCTAATTTAAAATGTAGCTAAAATCATAGAATTTAAATATTAAAATTAGCTAATGAAAGCTAATCAAACTTATTGAGTGCAGCTATACATTTCATCTCGCCTAGCTTATGTGAAGCATATATATTAGCCTTATGAAAAATTTGACATCGATATTTGTGCTAAAAATAAAATGTTCAGAAAGTGTTGCACCTGTGCTCAGGTTACGGCTCATGTGGCACCACAATGATCAAAAATTGGTGAACAAGTCATTTTAGATGAAGACATTTAAAACAAAGCTTGACCATTCATTGTGCATTGCTGAGTAAGGTGCCCCATGGTCCAGTTGTGATCGAAACTGGATTCTAGGGTTTGGTAACATCCTAAAGGTAATCATAGGAAACTCATGGCCATGTTACTTAATCAGATGTAGGCTACCAATATTTCTTTTTATCGTTACATGAATCATACTATTTTTATCTACTTAGAAAGTATCTTGTTCATCATATTAAAATGAACCGATAATGCTCATCACTTTAGATTCATACATAGCATTAGCATTCATTTTAAAAGCTATATTAGTGTTATATTATAAACCAGGCTAGCATGTTTAGCCAGCCAGCCATATACATTAATAAAGCTTAGAAACCCTTCTTCTGCTGCTTCTTGAGCAGGACATCATTTGTGATTTTCTGAACAATACATCAAAAGTAACACTGTACTATAATTATATAACTGAATTAGTAATATATGCCATTTTCAAATGATTACTCTAATAATGCTTCATATTAACCCCTACATCCACTTTGTGGTCCTATATGACCCCAATGGGGTGAAATGGGGTGCAGAAATGTGAAAAAACGAGCTATCAAAAAATGCTGACAGACTAACGTTTCGTTTTGCCATCTTTAC
>JAAGVU020000092.1:15120267-15137268 GCA_011763525.2 Mormyrus iriodes | reverse complement strand
CCTCCCTGTTTCCCATATATAAGCTTCCCTGTCCTGTGGTTCCCTGTCGGTCATTGTGAAGTGCATGTTCGTGAATATCTGCTCCTTGTTTGTGCTTACGCACAGAATAAAGTCCCCTGAAGGGGTTCACCAGTCCACGCTGCCTCCTGATTCATTCTGCCCGGCACCATGCCTCGCCGCTCCGCCCACCGGCATGACACAAATGAGGACGAGAGTTAGGTTATTAAGGCTAATGTTCCAAATAAAATATTTTATAAGAATAGTAATTTATCCCTTCACATTCGTACATTTGACATTCGCGGTTTCAGTCATTTGTCAGTTGGCCATGAAAAATTAAACTGGAATATTTTTGGAACTGGCTGAAAGATCAGAAGACGCGTTAGCCAAAAAGCAATATAAAAAATTATTGTGGTAACAAATCAAATGTATAAATATTAGTAATACATATTTGTTCATGTAAGTGCATGCCAAAAGTCTTAGCTTGGGTATGTCAAGAATCATTGTCTTGGCAACCTGCTTCCCTCACATGCATTCACGTAGCTGTCTCAGTGACCGTGGAATCTCGCACTTCTCTCGAACTTTTTAATTTTTCATCGATGTTAATTTACATTTTTAATATTGAGCCCAAATTGTAGTGCTCTCAGTGTGTACAGCAATAAGTCTCTACATACAGTACAGGAGCACAATTTAGATGGTTAGAATATTACATAAAAATGTCTTTATCAGGGCTACCGCGATTAGTCGATGTACTCGATGATGTTGACGCTGAAAATGCGTCATCATCAATCTATTAAATCGACATCGTTTTTTAGAATTATTTTTATAAAATTACCTTTATGGTTTCTAAAATGCTTCAGTTCATTATAGCAAATGTTTTCCTTTAATATCACTATGTAATTATGGGGGTAGTTGACATCACAAAACAAAAAGGTAGTTTGTAGACTATGCAAAGTTTCTGTGGCGTATCACAGTGGCACTAGCACTATGCACGAGAACCTGAAGAGAAAACACACTATCCTGGATGATGGACCGCCAGAGTAGACAAAACTACAGTGGCACTGAAGTGCAAAACACAAAACAAAAGGAAAACATGAAAAGAAAAACTTGCAGCTCTGAAGTGCAAAATGCAAACACACAAAAAGAAAATATGAAAAAACAAAAATGAGCGGTACTGAGGTGCAAATCCAGCCAATACATTGCGGAAATTTGTCATCAGCTACTCCGTTTTTGGTATCTCTGTAGTTTACAGAAGACTTGAAGAATAAAGGCAGTCATGCGAAATTTCATCCTCAAATATGTTTTATTAGATTATTAAAATGTAGCAATGTGTTTTATCGATTCCTCTATATTTATCGATATATTTATCCTATATTCTCCTATATCCTACATAAATATAGGTATCCTATATATATATATATATATATATATATATATATATATATATGTATATCCTATATTTATTGATACCTATATATTTAACTCCATAGTACATGTATTATTGAATATTACCTACATAAAAAACCTTTAGTAATGGTTTAAAAAGGTGTTTGTTTTATTATTTAATTTTTCGTTCACCTTAGCTGGACAGTATAACTGATGTTTTATTATGGTTTAACCAACATGATTGATTAGATTATTATTATTTTTGGATCGACAGCTATTGTTATTGGTGTATGTGTTATTGATTATAACTAGGGCGGTCAAGCGATTAAAAAAATCTAATTAATTACATGTTCTGTGATTAATTAATCTAAATTAATCACATACATATTTTTTTGCTTTTAAAGTATTTAATCCTTGTATATTTTACTTCTTCCGTTCTAAATTCTAGAATCTATAGAATTTACCCTCATTTTGAAAATGGACTGGGGTAACTTCGACCCCAAAAATAGGTTGACCAGAGGGCGGGACCAGAGGGACCTGGGGCAGCACACGTGACATGGAGGGACCGCCCAACGGTGGGACCTGGGGCGTAGCACGGGGAATGGAGGGACCGCCCCAAGGTGGGACCTGGGGAGCCCTGGGAAGACCTGGAAATAGGACCTGGGGAGCTACCACCGTCTGGTGGCCACTTAGGGGAAGGACCCGGGACCCCCGGGTTGGGGCCCGGAAAAGGTACTCAGGGAGCAGTGGTTAAAAGTATTTCATTTCAAATGAATTTTGTCAGATGAGTGCATCAATAAATAAGCAACATTATAGATTTTAAAGTTACACATCTCTTTTATTTCTTAACAGTATATTAACTGTTCATGCGCTATAATGGTCATAACAATTCAAAATATGCCCTAATATGCTGACAAAGGGCACGGGGTCAAAGGGCGCTGTTATGCCAATTTTTTTCCGCCTGTGACGTATCGCTCAGTTGTTAGGCCGGTGATGCAATTGCGCGTGATGCAGTTTCAAGGAACCCTGAAAGTTTCAAGTTTACCTTCAAAGTAAAATGCCCCATGTTGTAGATTTATCAAGGAAATAATTATGAAAATCAAGCCGATGTTCTGACGAGATGAGCTACCTATCGAGACGTGCTATCGAGCCGTTCTGCGTATGTGCATTTCCACCATATTTTGGGATATCGAGGTAGGCTACCCTATATTATTAAGTGTCTGTGTTAAAATAATGTAGCCAAACAGGCTCCCCTCATTCATACATATTGGGCCATCGAGGTAGGCTACCCTATATTACTAAGTACAGTTTTATGTATTAACATTTTTTAGATGTCAATAATATATTAATAATTAAAACGCATAAATAAAGATGCCGTAATACAATGACAGTTATACCTCGAATCGACACACTCGGCTATCGATTAGCGCTACGGTAGCCTAACTCGACAAAGCAGCTCAACTCGTCAGAACACCGGTTCAACAAACGTTGTTATAGAGCGAAATACAGAGATACAATCATTAAAACTTAATTTGTGCTAAATAAAACATTTGTGCTAAATATATGGATTTGTCGAGGTAAAATCATACCGGTTAAACGTCACTATCGATCTGAATATGCATTTCTTATCTAATAAAAGTTGGTTATGTTATCAAGTTAAATGTAAACGATTTTTGTTAATTAAAATTGATGTAAGTAACAATAAAACATGACGCTATCCAGCTAAAAATGCGGTTGTAATCGATAAAATGTATCGCTATGGAGCCAAACATTCATTAATAAACTAACAAAACATGTTTGTTGTACTATTTAGCTAAATGCAAACGAGTTCTTGATAATAATTAATGAAAACACTTAAAAAAACATTTGTAAAAGTAGTTTATTGACGTGAACTCTTGCTGCAACGGTAGGGGTGCACTATGAAACATATCGCTTTCGACCTAAATATACATTAATAAACAAAAAACCTGTCGGTTGTACTATCGAGCTAAATGCAAACCAGTTCTTAATACTAATTAATAAAAATACACTTAAAAAAACATTAGTACATGTAGTTTATTGATGCAATAAACTTGCTGCATGGTAAGGGTGAACTTGAAACGTCCGAGGTACCTTGAAACTGCATCATACCGATTGCATCATTGGCCTAACAGCTGAGCGACACATTGCAGGCGGAAGGAATTTGGCATGACAGCAGCACTGTACAGTGATCCCTCCTCGATCGCGGGGGTTGCGTTCCAGAATCCCCCGCGAAAGGTGAAAATCCGCGAAGTAAAAAGCATATGTTTATATGGTTATTTATGTATATTTTAAGCCCTTATAAACCCTTTATATTCTCTTAGATATTAGATAAAATTCATTGAAATTATGTATGTAAGCACACTGTTTATATACTATGCACAAATATACGTACTGTATATCATTGACTTTTAATACGTAATACAGTTGTAAACACATTGTAATAATACATATTTTAACAAAAATAATTTTAATTTTATATTTACTATAATATACAGTAATGCACTAGTTTTACTTACCCAGTTATGTTAGATATATTATGATTATTCCTTTAATATTAGTATCATATTTCTAAAATACGAACACTGCAGTCATGCTCAATTTGCATTCTGGTGCTCTGATTGGGTAGCTTCTCTGCCATCCGCCAATAGCGTTCCGTGTATGAAATGAACAGGGCAAACCAACTGAGGAAGCATGTATCGGAAATAAAAAGACCCGTCCTTAGCAGAAATCCGCTAACCTGCGATATATATTTAGATAAGTTTGCATATAAAATCCGCGATAAAGTGAAGCCGCAAAAGTCGAAGTGCGATATAGCGAGGGATTACTGTATGCAATTAATCAGGGTTAATTTTTTAACAAGTTATTTTTTCTGTGATTAATCAAAATTAGCGCGTTATTTCGATAGGCCTAATTATAACCATCTTTTTTGTATGTTTCTGCATTTGTGCTCCATTGCTGGTCCTGACAAGCAGTCACAGAGGAAGTGACATCAATAATTTGGACTCATATATGTTATGTCGAATTTTCATTGAGCATGTTTTAGAATGATATAGAGGAAAATTATACTGAGATAATTATCGTTATCATTTTATCACTCAGCCCTATGGAGCTGTAACCTAATTAGCATTAGCCACAGGAATCCTTTTTATGATGATTTTACAAATACTTTTATTTTAAATGTTGTTAATATGGCAATTAGTATGATTATTTTTTGTTGTGTATATTCTGCAGTTAATCAGAAGAAGGGTGCGATAGCCAGTCTTACTTCTGCTGACAATATGGTTCCTGTAATCTTTTTTGTGGTGCTGTACTGGAGCCGTTTTCCCTAGCACAAGGCCAATTTTTTTTACAGTGGAAACACACAAAACTAATTGAGAAAAAGCCTGGCACTGGCACCGCATTGTTGGAAACAGGGTAAAAGAGGAAACATAGGAATCCCATTATCCACAATATATGTATAGCACGTCACATCATCCAGATCCATGTCAATCCAAAACACTGTCAACCACAAATAATACGCATCTGATACGCATTTGAAAGGCTGCAGATTCAAATCCATGTTCTGCCCTAACCCTGAATTGCATAAATAAACTATGTTCAGCCTTATGAACTCACAAAAGTGCTAGCTAGCTAAATCATCTCAGATCCCACATGCTATGGTACTATGCCATTTCAACTAATCAGTTAAATTATTCCATAAACACTCAGCATAATCCCAGAAATTCCAATTGGGTGCTAAAAATAAAGGGTTGTTTTACCCCTTTGACCAGCGATGCATCAGTTGCAAGTTTAGTAGTTAATACTCCCACGGCATTTCTGCTGTCATCAAACCAGCCGATTTCCTGAAGGAGACAATGTCAGAAAAACCTTCACTGCACGTCTGTGTTCAAGGATCCCAGTTTTCTAGAAATTTCTGTGACTTTTCTTTACTTATCAGATACATAAAAAAAATGCAGCCTTACCTGCCCCATCATGGCTCTGAAACACTGACTTCTCAGTCTCATTGTCAGAAGTTCTCCAGATTTGCCAAACATGTAACCCTGAAATATGGGAGAAATAGGGAATGAGCCAGCAGTTGAGTAAGTCCATTTCCACAGTCAATGTCACTGTAAGTAACAAAAATGACTGATTTGTTTATGTGCAGGGTAACTGGAAAGACTTTTTAAAATAGTTATATTTATTGGAACAGTACATCTAGAGATACCAATAGCAAGGGCCCATCTTATCAGCATCAATGTTGTCTTTTAATTTAATAATTTAATACAGTAATTACTTAGCCTTCATATTAGCAGGGAGGTTAAAATGAATAAATTTACGTGACCTAGTCTCCAGGGTTAGTTAACTAGGGAACCGTAGAGATTTCCTGTATTAATTTACTTCACACCAACATTTAAATATATTTTAACTATATTAATATTTTAAATTGTCAAATGCTAATTAGCTACATATAAAGTAAATAGAATGTGGCTCAAAAAGGCTACATAATGGACCTGTAAGAAGTAGGTCACGAATGCGACTAGAGCAATCAGAAGTAAAAGCAATGAAAACATCGTGGTTTGCTGCCATTTCACTTCCGGGTCAGTTTCAGCAAAAACCTGCAGTGGTAGAACAGAATGAGCATGACATCTCAAGTAAATACTCCACCAGGAAGATCAGTGACTTATTCATCAGAAACTCTGTAAAATTACTCACACCAATTATTTTTGCAAAGACAATAGCGACGCAGGGATAGACGGCTCCGCTCACTAAACTGGCAAGCACCCCAATCACCAAGTAAGGCCACTCCGGCTTATTTAAAGTTAAAATTCTTTTGAATGGAACTTCTGGGACCTTCTCCTCCTACAAAAAAAATCCACATTTAAAGAGCCAAATTAATATCTGTGTTATATCCATACAAAAAAAAGAACAGTACTTCATGCTAACATGTTTAAAAACCGTGATTCTTCTTGCAGGAATCCACTGAATACGCAAGGCACCTTAACTCGCATTAAGTATACCTTATTCTCCTTATCTGCAGATTTCTTGAGAAACTTCCCCTTCTTCTTCTTGGATGATCTCTGGCAGAGGCTGCGTGTACGCCTCAAAGAGATACTCTGGGATATGCCATGTTCTCCCACATCAGGGCTTAGAATTTCTATGTAGTCTGGATCCTCCTCAGAGGACTCCTCCTCCAAGTTCTCATCAAACGAGTCGTCTTCGCTTGACTCACTTGCATTTTCTGCTTTACCTGAATTCTGTAAAATGCCCGCAATAGTTAAGGTTAGTTTATGGAATTATTTTAGAAGAGGTTGGATTGTAGTTATCAGTAATTAAAAATAAATCAACTAAGCTACACTATATTGAAAAAAGTATTGGGACACCCCTACAAATCATTGAATTCAGGTGTTCCAATCACTTCCATGGCCACAGGTCTATAAAATCAAGCACCTAGGCATGCAGACTGCTTCTACAAACATTTGTGAAAGAATGGGTTGCTCTCAGGAGCTCAGTGAATTCAAGCGTGGTACCGTGATTGTCACGGCGGCAGACAGAGTGGCGAGGCATGATGCCGGGCAGAAGGAAGCAGGCGGCAAGCGGAGGCAGGTGAACCCTGTTAGGGGACTTTATTTAGTGCGTGCACACAAGCAGGGAGAGGCTACACAATGACCAACAAGGAACCACAGGACGGGGGAAGCTTATATCATGGGAACAGGGAGGAATGAACGAGGGGCACCCGTGGGTGATTAACACAGGGAAAGAACATGAGGTAACATAGCAACACTCAACAGGCGTGGCTGCTACCCAGCCCCGCCCGTGGGGAAACACTGGGGAAACGTAGACCAGGAAGGGCTGGACGTGACAATCACAGGGAAATTTAATACTCTGCAACTACTGAAATGTCCTGCTGGGTTGAGTCATGTGATGTTCAGCTTGCTACACTGATCTCCAAAAATGCCAACAAGACAAAAAAAAGAAAAAACTGTGTACAAAACCCAGCTTGCTGCAATCTGAAAGTCATGGCTCTGTTTAATATTGTGCTGAAGTCACCTGCAGTTCTGGATATTGCAGAAATCGATGCAGTAGTCAAGCAGCACGTGTGTTTTGCATAAGTTGATGATAGGCCTAGTCAGTTGTGGGTTTTGCTATTGAAGTTTAATAACGTTAGAGGTATAATTGAGACTATACATTCCCATAGTCTTAATTCCACCCCTGCCCTTGAGACTATACACTACCATAATCCCCTTTCTATGAATCCCTACCTGGCAAGTTGGATCCGTTGGCAGGGGAAGATGCTGGATAGACCTGGTAGCCATAAACATATTGTGTGGGTGTGCTGGGAGCATCTGGCAGAGGCCCCTGTCCGGAAGATCTCCAACACATACCTCCGGCAGAACTTCTCCTGCATGCTGAGGGAGTCAGGGGACATTGAGCCTGAACGGGCGATGTTCCAGCACTCCATTGCTGAGACGGCTGTGTGGAGCTATGGTTGTAAGGTTGTTGGTGCCTGTTGCGATGGCCATACCCAAACCCGATGGTGGACACCAGCAATAAAGGGAGCTGTCAGGCTGAAGAAGAAGGCTTTCCGAGCTTGGTTAGCTTTTTGGACTCCTGAAGCAGCTGACATGTACTGGCAGGCTAAGTGGAAGGCAGCTTTGGAAGTTACTGAACCAAAAACTCGGGTGTGGGAAGAGTTTGGGGAGGTTATGGAGAAGGCCTTTCGGTTGGCCTTTAAAAGATTCTGGCAAATCGTCAGGCAACTCAGGAAGGGGAAGCAAGGCTTTACCCATACCGTTTACAGCAGGGATGAACTGCTGACGTCAAATTGGGAAATAGTCAGGTGGTGGAAGGAGTATTCCAAGGACCTCCTGAATCCCACTGATATGCCTTCCTTGGAGGAAGTAGAGCTGGAAAACCCAGTTGTTGGGCTCAGCCTTAGAGATGGGGTGAGGAGCTTGGACATTCTGGAGGAGCTCAAAGTAGATCCAATGCATCGAAGAAGCCAGTTGAAGTTGTTCAGGCATCTATCTAGGATGCCTCCTGGATGCCTCCCTGGGAAGGTCTTTCAGGCATGTCCAACTGGGAGGAGACCCTGGGGCAGACCCATGACATACTGTAAAATATATATCTCTCGGTTGGCCTGGGAACACCTTGGTATTAATCTGGAAGAGCTAGAGGAGGTGGCTGAGGAGAGGGAGGCATCCCTGTATAGATTACTGCCCCTGATAAGCGCCAGAAAATGGATGGAGGGATGGGTGGATGGACTCCCATAATCCACTACAAATCTACCAAGAAAGGTTTGGTTTGCATGGATCCTGTCAATGGATGTCATCGAGCAGAGAATTTGATTCGTATTGATTCCATAATGTAACACCTAAGAGGGCTAGTCTTTCAGGCATGGGCTCAATATGAAATAAGAGCTTTCAGTTCAATATTGATCATGGGTCAAACTCATTTTGTGACATGCAGAGCATTTAATGTAAGTTGAAGGTAATCAGCATGTGTACATTTGAGGTTTTGTGAGAAAAGCACGTAGTCCCTGATTTTAGTCAACAACCTCTTCTCTACACTTCACATAGCAAAGCCACCTAACGGGCATGGCCCAGACAGTCCACAACTCTGAACCACTGTTGAGTGCAGCAATTGGAAACTCTCCACTGCTAATCGATGCAGTAATTGGGACAAAGGGGCCAATTGTAATTACTGCATGCAGAATTATCTTAAGTCTTCCCGTACAAGGGAATTAATTACAGGAGCAATTATGAGACTGAACCTGTGTCAGCCTTCATCCTTCAGCTTTGGTAAGTGTTTGTGACAGTTCATGGCCAGAAAGTCCTAGAGGAACCAGCAGTGTGTTGTACAGATGAACAGTCACAGAATGGAGGCACATCCAAGGAACTATTTACAGATCCTAGGTCTAAGAAATACCAGGAACATGAATGGAGCTATAAAAAAAACCTGCTTTATGCTCCCAACAAGAAGGAGGAACGAAGAGAGCTGGGCTACATAGAGCAGGTGTAGATGGCTGGGAAGGCACCATAGGACGGGACGAGGTGGAAGGTCCTCAGGAAGGTAATGGTGGGAGCGATGGCTCTTACTGCACACATGCGGCATAGCATTTACATGATGCAACTTTAAAAAAGTAGAAAGACATGATGGCCATGAGCATCACGCAAAAATTAATGCTGACTCTTATATCAATTATCATGTATGCAGGAGCAGTGGAAAACAACAGAAAAATATCAGCTCCAGTAAGGTTCAAGGAAACACCAAGTGTCTCAAGCTGGCACTGATTGCTGGTTTCAGACTCGCCCGCTCGCTAGGCTGGGTTTGCAACCCCAAAGGCAAAGCCTGCAAGCCTGCAGCTGTTAAGCTGTGTGCACATCCCAAACATCACAAGCTGAAAAACCTCCAAGACTCCCTACCTGCACTGTCATTGCTAACACATTTCACTCTGTTTACTGTGAATTTCATAAAAGCAGCTCTTTTAAAAGCCACCTGGATATTCTTGGGCAGTTCGCATAGCAGGACATCACAATTCAACGATATGACTGAATAGGAGATTTCTTAAGTGTTTAAAGCTGAAGGGCAGAACAAAAACCATAAATGAAATCCTGCTTAATATATCACTAGGCATGCACAGAAGATACACATTTCTTACTTTATTAGTATTTAGACTTGCAATTGATATTCCCATTTTACACAGGTGTGGGTGAAGTCCCATCTTACACAAAGCAGGTACGGTACCCTATCAGGGCCCAAAATGAGGTCAGGCTCAACACATCAAAGGGACGGAGTGACAGATGTTGAGACTAATTTCTCCACACTGGGTTTTCCAGGAAAATATTCATGAGGCAATCCTTTCTGAATGAAGTAGGATGAAATGCCAGTCCAACCACAAACATATCAATAATAAATTATATTAAAGCAAATAAGAGCCCTTTATGGCATCATCTACATCGTTGTACACCAGACACAATATTTCCACAATGCTAGTACATACATTTAAATTCAATAAGTTATAAACTTAAATTTTGTGTATTTAAATTTACTGTCTATGAGACTTGTTCTGGGGTGAGAAAGGGAACACAACCATGTGACATAGGATTGAAGGAGAAAATAGGGACTTTATTTGGTGACAGGACAGGAGATAAGGGTATAAAAAGGTGGGATAGAGGTATGAGGATGAAACAGAGACATTCTGATATCAGCATAAAGGGAAACAAGAAAACAGTCATTAGTTCATGGAAGGGATGTGACTGGGTTAGGGGCCAGGCATCGCGATACTCAGGGCAAGAGCAAAGAAAACTCAGTGTTACATAGTAACGCAGCAGAGGCGAATGAGCTGAATGAGTCAGCTTCTGCTGTAAATTTGCTTGGCCCTGAATGGCAAGCATTGCTCTAAGTTATGAACAAAGAAAAGGGAAGGTGATGTAAGTACCTGCGGAACACCCTGATCCCACTCAGCCATTGCTCAGACTGGTCCCTTTTATTCATATATTCACATCTGTGGGCGATTCCGTCTAAGCACACGGTGTAAACCTTAGTGATAGTAACATTACAGTAATGACAGCTGTCAGAAAAGATTACAACTAACAGCAGAACATCGATTATAAATCATATGAGTGTTTTTGTTTTCAATCTTAAAACTGTAATGGTGGTTTAAATTGGTTATTGATCTAAGCATGCTGATTCATCAGAAAAGGGCAGACACAGACTAAGGTCCCTGCTTGTAATACCTCCCAGTATTTATGGGAGCTTTGGAGTCTGCTGGACAAGGAGACATTCCTGCCAGGACATCGTTCCTCAGTTCTCAGTTTGACCTCCTTGAGATGAGGTGGCCCAAGGCGTGGCCTTTGCAAACGAATTAATTAATTAACAAAGCAGCATCGCTGGTGTCATTTGGTCACCCGCAGGTCCTTTCCGGACACAGTTCAACTCAGCCCCATAGCTGCTGTGCTAATTAGAGTCGCTTCTCGTCATGGAGTGTCAAGTAAATTAAACACATAAACATAAAAATGCAGAAATAGCCAGAAACATCAAAAAGCTTACATTTTAATTCTTATAATCATAGTTCACACTAAGGGTCACTTACAGGAGTGCTGAAAAGCTCATGAAGGCCTTCAAACAAAGTAGGCAATGGGTATTTTCTTGCATTGGGGCTTTGAGAAAACCAGCTACCTTGCGAGTACATTGACTCCCCTGAAAAAAGCAATATCATCCATCTGCAGAGCCGGAGAATCGTGACATCACCACAGTTTTAAGACAATGGTTTTATACCCGCAATTTTAGGACAGACTGTTTTAAAATTTCCGCCAGCTAGTGCTGTGGAGCGTACATTACTTGATCATGACATCGCCACAGTTTTAGGCCAACAGTTTTACATCCACAGTTTCAGGACGAACTTAAGTGATCAGAGGGTTAGGGTTAGGATTAGGGTTAGGGTTAGGATTAGGGTTAGAGTTATGGTCACAAGATATAAAGATAGCGGAGGGCACGGTGAGTATTAGTTGTCGTTTAGACTGTCATTTCAAAATATATTTTTATTAAAATGATTATATGTATGGCAGTTGTAACATTTTAAATACTTCCTCATAATTTAGGTAGTAGGGTATGTGTATGTTTTCCTCAGAAAGGGGCTTTCATTTCTTTTATTCTCATGTCAGTGAATCGCAAATCCGTTTATGTGTTTCTGCACCGATGTGTTCTGCTTATACGCCCATAAAAGCATGCACAGTGTTTGTAGACATTCTGTCAATTATAACAAGTAAACACTAAGATCCTTCAGCTCATAATTGCCATGACACAACAGTCTAAACAACCACAAATACGCACTGTGCCATCTGCCATCTTTACATCCTGTTACCGCCTCGATCATGTATGTTCCATTCTGAAATTGGAGCCGTAAAACTGTTGGCCTAACACTGTGATGACGTCATGATTGTGCGGCTCTGCAGATGGATGCATCTCAAAAAAAGGGCCATTTATCTTAGTGGTAGTCCAGTAAGGACACTGAAACCCATTCCAGAAGGACGGCTAACCTTCTTCATGGCCTTCCTTCAATCAGATTTGTGACTGACATTGTGAAGCTCAACAGGGATTCATTTGAAGCGGTTTTGCACAGACATTAATGAAGTTAATTTGACCCCTCGACGATGACAATGCCACCATGAATCAGCATTCCAATCTGCAGCAAAGGACATCTCTCAAATTAAACAGGCTGCAAGGACTGTGCTGCACAGGTACCTGGATTAATTACCATGTGTTGGCATTTGGTCAAAGCCAAGAAGGACACAACCCAAATGTCTCTGGACTGGATGGCAAGAAAACTGGTCAGACTTTGTGAACCACATGCCAAAATGATCTTCTCTGTGCTCTTAAAGCAAACCGGGCACAGCACGTTTCACACACATGTGAAAAACACAGAATTACATTATAAACATCCAGCCACTCCCACTCAAACAGAGACTTGAGACTGCAATGAGACAACACAAATGAGTATAGTACCTAAGATTCAACGACCCGAAATCTTGCCTGACACGCACCTGCATATCAATCCTACTGACAATTAATGCTGTGGCATCCACTGCACGAATGCAGAGGCTCACCCAACAACTAGAAAGTTCCACATTCAGATCTCTTACACACAGGTAGCACAACCCAAGTGGTCAAGATGGTGCTCAGACCATCATATGGTAAAAAAAACACCTAAGCCACCTCTCTGAAATCCTGCCATTTTTCTACACGTCACTCTCACTTCACATCTTTTATTTGTGCCAGTAACCATGGAGCAATTATGGTCTGTCACGGTTTATTAAAACTGACACACAGAGCTGGGCACTTACATTGCTCTCACAAACACTGAGCACCAGAAGAGAACTAGTGCCACCTAGTGGCTTTTCTAAATGCACACATTAGTAACAACTGTCATAGATAGGGTCTTTTTCTGAGATGGAATGTATATTGTAATGGCTACACATTTGACATGCAGCACTTTTGCTTAACTACCTGTCTAGCATAGGACCACAGAGTGTCTGAAGCCTACACCAGGAAGCCCATAGCGCACACTGACCAGGACTCCTGTCCATCACAGGATACTCATTCACATACAAAGGAAATTTATATGTCACCAGAACCAGTCAAACCAGTTTTGGAGTCATATCTAAAACCCTGCAGGTGTGAAGTCATTATGTTGACCCCCTATGACATTACAGGATAAAAAAACTGTGTTTATTAAGTGGAGGAAAATTAATTTTCAATAGAAAATGCCAATAAAATTCCATGTAACTAAATACACTCTAATATGCATTATTTATGCAGAGCAATTACATAAATAATGCATGCTGCAACGATATATCAGAAACAACCTCAGTGTAACTGTTTCTCAGTCTGAAGTAGAGATGGATTAAGTAAATAACACAGGATATAATACACCAAAAATCTAAAGATTGATGATGCAAGAGTAGTTGGTAAAGGGAATTTCTGAAGTAAACTGACATTTAAATCACCATGAAAAAAACCCATATTCTATATTTATATATAGTACTGGAATTAGATTCAGAGCGGTAGACATCATTTTACGGAGACTGCAAGCATCGACACAAATATAATTAATTCTACAGCCACATATCAGTAGGAATACCACTTTAAATGCAAACATTTCCTGTCAACCTGTATCTTAGCTCGGCATCTGTAAACAGCTCCGCGGAGCAGCGCACCCGGCCGAAATTATGCGAGTTAATATGCTTAGCATGCATGGCTGCCGTCGTGGAGAAGAAAGGCGAGAGAGGACCTTAGGCATAAACAAAGCTGACATTCTAATTTTACCCAGGTCATTGTGTTATGCGGTGTCGCACCCAACCCCGCCCCCACCCATTACGTGCCCCTACCAGAGTGCCATTCAACCCCTCTTGGATTTAACAAGCTAATGAGTGCAACTAACTCGTCTTTCGTGACAAGCACCAACGAGAAAATGGGTCACACTTGAACTCTAGCAGCTACTCGTCCTCCATAAATCAGGGCATTAACTCCCCATTAATAAACATGACTTCTACGCCTCCATTAAATTTGAACGTTTGGCAGGTTTAAGTCACGCTTTTATTTATGTGGTCAGCTGGTTGTCAGATACTTCCTTCCAGTTCCAAAGAAGCCCAGTAAATCTATCGTTTGTTGCCTCAGGTTTCAGGGAATGTATGTTGAAAGAATTGTCTGTTGTTAAGAGCCATATAGTGTTGAGATAATTAACAAAAGCAAACTGTGCAGGCCAGCAGGTCAAGGGCCAGAGGTGAGCCACATGATCAAAAGTCACCCTGCATTAAAACAAAGTTTCAGTCACACTTGCCCAGCAATAAGAAGAAGGGTCTGCTCAATTGCAGATGACAAGGGGCACTTTAGACTGCATATGCCTTCTCAATTCCAGTATCACTCAGCTAGGAATGTTGAACTTCCTCTTCAAAGTGCCTTTGACAAGGGGTGGGACTAGTATGTGCGGCTCAGCACTGGGTGGCTTACATTACCTGACAACACCTTTTGAAACCGACCCTCTTTGCTGTCTTTCAGACCAAGTTAAAGAGCTCTCTAGCAGCATACATAAATTTATCTCAGTGTGATGTCTAGAATTTTATCAGAAAATCTTCTTTGGACTGTTCCAAGAACAGCCAATGGCAACTTGTAAAAGTTTCTCTCCTTATTTCAGACTTTTATTGCCATTAACATGAGAATTCTATGAGGGAAGAATTCTGGAGGAAACGACTTTTTAAGGTGAGTGAAAAAACTCACAGAGGAGGAGATCACAAGGGAATACACAACAGCCAAACAAATGTGAGTTTTGCTGTCTCTTTGTTTATTGCAGTGGTTTTCAACCCTGTTTGTGGCATCCCCCCACCCCTGACATAAAGTTTACCTTACCCAACCTTATTCAGGCTTATATGGTCCTTAATAGGCTAATAATGAATGTGGCAGATTGACAGCAGTGTGGGTTGGAATGAAATATTCTGGCAGGGGGGGCACCAGGAACAGGATTGAGAACTACTGGTTTATCTGAACAAATCATTGCTACTATTTCCACGAAATTTGAGGATAAGCATAGGCACCTCCACTGTAGCTCTTGCCATTTCTATTTAGCTCAATCCGCCACTGTTTCACACAAAATTGGTGAAGTCTATTAACCAGGTTAATGACACCCACACCTAAACTTTCATCCTAGTCAAGTAATGAGAAACTGTCCCTAGTATTAAGTGAAGCTGCCCTCCTTCCCCAACATAAAAATATAGAATCTCAAGTAACTCCAATGAGATCATTATGAACCCTTAATTTATAATGTGCCATCACAAAGTATCCCTCTGTCCATCTTCTAACCTCTAATTATGGTTAGAGTCATAAGGGCCCTGGAGTATAGATGCCATGCAGCATAGGGCACGAGGCTGGTGTACGCCCTGGATGACAAGCCCAGTCTTAGCAGGGCACATACACACAATCACACTCTATGGGCTCATCAGAATCAGCACTCAGCCAAGTCCACACAGACAGAGTGGACTCAGGAGTCAAACCCCCAACATTACTGAACCACATGCTATCCATCATCACAAAATATGAACAGCACCATTCAGATGTTGTCGTTCACCGTGCCTTCGACTCAGGACCTCACCACTTACTTAGAGATCTTAAACTTGTATTTCCAGTAAGCATGGCAAAAATTACCTTTAATTCATTTAAAACATGATGCTAAATGACTAATTAAAATACCCAGAAGAATTTTCCACAACATTTGGCACACATGCATGAAGTCTCCACAAAGTTAGGCTCCCATCCTTCTTCTGAAGCCTGTGGTTCCTGCACAATGCCATCCTTATGCTGTAGATAGTTTGTGTCCATATTTAATTTCATTTTTACAGAACTGTTATAGAACCATTACAGAAATGTGAGGCATTCAATTACAATTAGACACATTTTTCTGATACATTTGATTCTGGCTAGCTATTACAGTATCGGGATCTATCCAGAGGCATGCGGCGCACCCATCCAAGCTCATGTAATGTGAGGAAGCATAGCTGATTTGTAATGTTTTCTTTTGAGTTTCTGAAAAAGGTACGTCGTCCTTCCATCCGATGTGAGAACTGTATCTTTGCTAATACATGTTGTTTGCGCTGTGTCGGCTTTGAAAGATCCAAACAAGTTCCATATTACAGACGTCGAATTTTTTTAGGGATCAACTCCTTCGTTTCGTCCATGCCACCACGTTAGCAAAGTGAGAGATGAAGAAATCCAAGGCACTATCTACTGTTTGCTGTTACCGGTTTATTGCTGTGTTGCAACGGAGAACTTCAGATGCTTGAGCCATAGACCTGCGACTGAATGAATGTGCACTTTAGCATGATACTAACGATCTCTCCGTAAAGGCAGGTCGTGGAGACATTTTAATCATTCACGATCTGGTCGAATCGCACACCCCTACTTTATGTTACATAACGTGTCAGAAAAGATATGCAAAATATTTGTGGGGATATTGAATTTTGGAGATCTGTAATGAATAACCCATTTTTGAATGAACTATTTTTACAATTATGTGAAATTAATGATTTTATTTGCATATATTATATATTTACATAATATATGCCATAT
>JAAGVU020000092.1:15103017-15119826 GCA_011763525.2 Mormyrus iriodes | reverse complement strand
GTTCCTAACCTTATTGACACTCTGTCAAAAATGTCTAGGTCTTTTTTTTAGATATGTGATTTAATCAAGAACAGTATGAAAGTCCAAGAAACTCTGAAATGTTTGTGCTAAAATGCAAACCATTTATTTAACATAATTGTAAAAATAGTTAAAAGTGAATTATATGCTGACTAGCAGAAATTCTATCTAAACACATCTGTTCAGACAAAATGAACAGTATATAGCAAGGCATTTAAAAAGGCCAAGCAAGGGAAGATACCATTTTTATTTTCTACACAAACCAACAATGGTCATTTATGTACGTCTGATAAACAGAGTCACATATAGATTCTAAGATTAGTACAGCTCATATATGCATAGAGTACCAGTTAACACACCTGCACAGACACACCCAATTACAGTCAAACCTTTGTAACCACAAGACGCACGACACTTCTTACATAGAAGTCAGTGTAAACTTCACAATGTACATGGGGATTTTATTGCAAGTATTTTTCCACCCATCCATTATCAGTAAGTTTTTCTAATTAAGTCTGTGGCAGCTGGAGCCTGTCCAAGGAAGCACAGCGTCCTAGATGATCTGTAAGTCCATCATCTCATGTATACATGCCTCATATCCAGGCCCATACAAATACACATTCTTATCTGAATCACTAGTCTTTGGATTGTAAGGAGATTCCAAGCAACTCGCGATGCTAAGAAAATGAAAGATGTAGTGTCAGCCAAACAGTGCCAACGGGAAACACTGCAGAGGAACAGAGAACGTGCTGATCTGCTTCTGTGCTCACAGTCTGTGGCAGAAACGTGACTGTACAGGGATCACAGTTCCGCTTCAGTCAGTTCCATCCTGCCAAAGAAAGGAAAACCCTCTTCCAAATTAATGTATGATGTAATAAGTATCATTATTGCAATTTTTAATTTTCAACTGAAACTAGAAGAAAATCATCATATAAAATACAAAAAATAAAATAAAATAAATAAACCCACATCATCTAAAAAAAAACAAAACTGTTACAATTTATAAGGTCTGATACTAGGATACAGGAAAAAAGGTCACAACGGAGGAAAATTCCCATATTAGTAATTTGACCACCAGGTTTTCTGAAAGCCAAATCATCAACAGCAAAACATTTTCCATATAGATTTCCAGCCAACAAAACAGTGTCTGAATTCTGAAAGGCAGCACTGGCTGTTTTTTTGTAAATAGTCTGTGATGGGGCATGCTTACTGAAAAAACAATGATTTACCTTATTCCATACTTCAGTTGTACAAGTGGATCTGGGGGTATTTCTTCAGAATACTTAGGTTTTGAAAAGTAGCACTTATACTAAAACTGAGAAAGATGTGTTCACACTTGTTAAATGAAGGAAAGTACTGGCAAAAGAAGGTGATGTGTTCTTCATACTCTTCTCCTAGACTAGTTACTTTCAACCTGGCATCCACAACTGATTGAAGCAATGTGAAAAAATCTGAAGGAGGACCCCACCAGTCCTTAATTTTAGCTACTTAAGTGATCACACGTTCCTTTTAGGGAGTTCCTATCAGGAACTACGAGGGAGCAAAAACAGACTGCCTGGGAGTTTCTGAGGACCGAGTTGGGAAACACTCTGCTAGACCAAGTAACCATGGAATAAAACAAGGATTAGCTCAAAAGCCTCCCATTTATGGTGAATAAGATTCAGTTTGTTGATACATTGTTTTGGGCAGAAATACCCGTCAATGGGCCTTTTGCTTGCAATTGGCCACAAAACACTGATAATACTCTGAAACAGCCAAATTGCCACTTAATTAGAAGACCAGGGTAGTGCTCCGCAAAGCAAGATTTCTCAATTAGCTGGGTTAACTTAAGATAGAAGTCATGATTGTCCAATAGGAATGGTCCTTAAACTCTTATTGGACAAATCTTGACTTTTAGCTTAAGTTAACCCAGCTAATTGAGAAATCTTGCTTAGTGGAACCGGCCCAGGTCCACATACATAGTAGGGCCTTGGGATCAACAATGGCATTTCAGCTAAAACAAGTTAGAGGATGTTAGCTTTAAAACCCCACTACACCAACAAACTGTATACATTTCTGTATACTATTGCTATATTGATACATTTGCTTAAAAGCAGAGCAAAGCAGTGGGAGGAAAAACAACATGCTGATCTTACAATCACTTCGCTTTTCTGGGGAAAATCAATGTGCAATGTGCCCCACTGAAGAATTCTTATAGCAACATCACTGAAAATGAAGAATACCATATAAAAACACTTTATTTGCACGTACAACAAAACAGGGGAATTAAGTTTAACAAGTGACTGAAAACCGAATGCTTGACATAGAAGCCTTACATGGACAACTGGAAAATTTGGCTTTGAATGAAGCGAAGGACCTGGGTATCAGCCCCTGTAAATTCTGACTCCCATCACTGTTTGTGCGATCAGGATACTCAGGCACAACAGGCGAAAAGACAAGCATAAAAACAACTAACACAAAAAAATCCCATAATGCCCTTCATGTAATATCCCACAATTCCATTTGTTAAAATTCAAGCAATAGAGACAAATGAGCAACAATTAACGATGGAGTGTAGCTTTCGTGACCATTTGTAGCTTACAGTACAAGGAATGCAAAACCGTGTCATTATCAGTGCTCATAGTAGAGGGCCCACAAGACAGGGTGACACCTACACAGTGCAGAAGAGGGGCAACCAGTGGCACAAGGGCTCAGGTGCGAGTCAGGTCCAAACCAGGCCCTCCCAATGAAACGTGACCGATATCAAAAAACAGGACCCTCAAAAGTCACACCAGAGGTTTAACTTGCCACTGAACGTGTACCATGTAACCGGCACCATATTGCCATTTAGCTTAATATTACATTGATTAACTGTATTGGTTTGTGACTGAGCCTGGTGGCTTTGATTTTTTTTTTTTTTTTTAACACATCACTTCTACACTTATAAATGATCAATGGCCTGTTGCAGAGCCTTAGCTAAATGTTGTTTGAAGGTTGCACACAAAACAGCTTCATGCGAGCACTTCTTTCATAACAGGGTTCATAAAAAAAGCAAAAAATAAAAATAAAAATTAATAATCCATAAGACAAACATCACAGAACCAAAATGTTTCCACTGTCTTCACCTTATTTTAAACATAGTAACTTGGTGCTGGGAATAACAAATCTGGAGGAGCTTTCAACTCTGGTCCTGGCTGGCTCTCGACTGTAATTTTAATCAGACATTTCTAAAACCCAATGCGTCTACTTGAAGGAATACATACAATAGTCACAATATTTGCCAAGATTTTTTGTTTTAACGGAGAAGCATTTAATTTGATTACTTGATTACAACATGTACATATAGGATCACTAAATAATTCAATAACAATAAATTAATACTTTTTCCACAAGTGACAAAAAAATAGCAAACCCTTTAAACACATTCACTCATGACATGACGCAAACCTGGCAATTATTTCAAACAGCTCAGTTCCTGCTAATTAACAACTCAGCCAGAACATCGCAGGCCAAAATGTGAGGCTCCGCAAGCCAGAGCTGAAAACACCTCATGCAGGAAACTCTCAATCCCTGCTGACTCTTGCCACAGTTACCCTTCACATTCCATTCTTAGTTCCATAGTTTGTAAGCTTCATCTGTGGTGTTCTCTTGGACCCTGGCAACCCCTCTCACACTGCAATGCCTTTGAAGGTGGTACCTCATCCTTATTTGTCAATCAAGCCACTCTCCTTCAGCTTGAAGTAGAAGAACTTCTCCAATGTGTTGGCACATTTGCAGTACTCGCTGTCGGGTGGGTTATACTCCCGGCAGTTTGTGATGACGCGCTGCAGGTCAGCGATGAACAACTTTTTTGTCACATAGTAACGATTCTTCAAGCGTTCTGTCATGGTCTTCAAATCTGGGGGGGGGGGGGCAATGAGAACATTGATAAGTTCCTGAGATCACAGGAACTACAGAAACATACGTCTGACTTACCGATGGGAAAGCGAATGATTTCATAGTAATCTGGAGCTTCAGCTTTCTTCACTGGCTCCATGAAGGGCCAGGCGTCCGGATGAGTCTACAGTTATACAAGGTCAAGGTTCACAGTCTTGCAGAGACTTTAATACAAATGCATGTAAATGAAGTGGTTGGTGACCAACAGGTAGGTTTCTAAAAAGGTTGGATTAGTTCAAGTGAAAAATATGAAAAAATGAACAAACAAAGTTGTTCAACATCTACTTGCTGAGTGTGAAAAGCGATGTTGGCATTAACAATGAGTGAACCATCAGACACTTAAAGAAATATTCTTACCTTAATTTGGGCCAATAGGTTTTTCAGAATATTATACAAGAGATCAGGGTCTTTCAACTCCTTGCTACTACAGATGGGGAAAGAGATTTAAAGGGAACATTTACAAGTTAGATTATTATTCGAAAGGTATTCAAAAACATAACTCCGAAATCATCAATGTTATTCCCATTACTACTCCACACTAGGGTACTTCAGCAGGACTCACCACTTATCCCTCCCGCTGGGCTTCCATCCAGCTTCACCTGTGGATAGACAAATGGCATCTGTGAAACCTCATACCTGGCCTGTGGTCTACAGGCTGCAGAGACAGAGGAGCAGGAACATACGGATTCCAGGGATGCTCTCCACTGGGATCTGGCGGACGCCCTCCTTGAAGCAAGTCAGACCCGGGTAGACCTTTCTGATCTGACTCTGCTTCCTTTCAATGAGCTTCTTGATAATCTGAAAAGGGTATATGGCACTAGCTCAGTGCTCAGACCCTACACCCCAAGCCAAAGTGGCAGCCCAGCCAACTTTGAAGGTTACATCACTTAGGACATTTAGATTGACTGAAAATTCATGAAAAATGTTCGGCCATGGTAGTGAAATTCACCTCCTTCTGTCTCTTGATGATGTGAGACAGTTCTGTGTAGGGGATTCTGGGATTGAGCTCGCACTCCATCAGAGTCGCCCCCTCATAATCCTTGATATAGCCCAGGTAGCGGCTCTTTGGTACCTTGATGTCTTTGGAAAAGCCCTGTCAAAACACAAGGTCACGACTGATGCCGTCACCGACAGGCAGCGGTAGAAACAGGAAGCACACGAGGCATCTCACTGCAGATGGGCCGGTCTGCGTACTTGCTTCTTGAAGTAGCCAATGGCGTACTCGTCGGCGTACGTGAGGAAGTACAGGATACCGTGCTTGATGTGATACTCCTTCAGATGGTTCATCAGGTGGGTGCCATAACCCTGAAACAACAGAAAAGCATGTTAATACAGAATCTCCCAGGGAGGCTACAGGAAAATTCATCATTGATCTTTGTGAGAGACCTCATCCTCCACGACTTTTTAACCAAATGAAAAAACTGCCAACTGCAAAACAGACACATCAGCACTATTATGTAAAGTAGCCAAACAGCTATGATAGGGGTTCTGCTTCAAGCTTTAGAGTGGTGGCTCACAGACAGCAGCATACCTTGACCTGCTCGTTGGATGTAACTGCACAGAAGACTATTTCAGTAAAGCCTTGGGTGGGGAACATCCTGAAGCAGATCCCGCCAATAACACGTCCATCCTTGATAAGGGCCAGAGTCTTATGCTTTCTGAATAAACAACATCGGTGTGCACCTCAGGGACTGTGAAAGCCATAAACCATTCCCTTTAATTAGCAGGCAAAGCACTTTGCTTAATATCTGGAAACCTGAGCGAGATCTTCAATACTTAAAGTGACTTGTACAATTCCACTTAGCACATGAAACAGACACTTCTTGGTATTAAATGCCAGGGTGCCGCTTTCCCAGTACAAATGCAGTTTCAGCGTTAGAGTCAAAGACTGGGCAGCCCTCAGGAACCAGTTGGGCTCTCGGGCCGCGTTACACTCACGGGTCGAACACCAGCCTGGTGATGTACTCCTTGGGCATGCGGGGAAGCTGGTGGGAGAAGACGTTCTGCAAGCCCACCAGCCACATCAGGATCCTCTTATTGGACTTCTGGGAAAGCGAGTTGCCAATGACGTGGAACTCGATAATGCCACGCCTCTCCTCTAGCCGGGCCGTCTCATCCCGTGCCGCGTTTGCCGACAGCAGGCTCGTCTGGGAGAAGTGGTGAGTGTGCAGCAGGTGCATCAGCCCCACCCACCTCTGCAGGCTCATTTTGACAGCTCTAATGCCATGTTCACACACATTTAGAATGACCACATCCGGTCACTGTAGGCTGCACACCTACCTCCGGTCCCAGCATGGCGGCCGGGTCGGTAATGGTCATCATGACCTCGTTCACCAGCTCCATGGGAATGTCACCCATCACGCGGATTCTCTTGGCATCTTCCAGAGTCAGTGCCTCTGGAAGCCTCCTCTTCTCACCTGGAAGACATCGGCAAGTCTGAGATGTTGGAGCCACCACGCCTGGCACCAACAATTGCACTACATTCAAGATCTCTTAGGTCACGCATTAACTGTTCTAATTCTTAGCCAAACTGTAGGGGAACCTCTTTACTCTGTCTGGGTGCTGCATGTATTTTGTAGATACCATATGGTTCACCGTTTGTAAACGTTTCGCACGCACACACAAAGATTCAATAAATAATCCTGCTTACTTTTGAACATTTTCCGGAAATACTAAACAAAGAATTTCCCTTTTCTTTAACTGGTCACTAACTTTCTGAAAAAATAACTGCGTACTGCAATAGACAAAAATTACACACCACTTTCCAGTTCACTGCCTATATAAAAATCCTGGCATTAAAAGGCATTTCACACAGTGTCTTAATAATCACAGAAGTGGTTCAGAACACAAAAAATCCAAGGGAGAAAGTCGAAAGCCCTGATTAACAAACACACAGGAAAAAGAACGTTTTTCCAAAATGGCATAAGTTGTACCAGCTGATTTCTGCTTACCTGGCATGGGCTCCGAAACGCCAGCATCCAGGCTAGCACTGCCCAAAGAACAGGTGCTGCTGCTGTTTTTGGTGAAGGATGGGGTCCCAGATACGGATGCAGGGCTGATCACTGCTGTGCAACAGAGATATGTGCCACAGCCAGCACGGACATACAGACAGGCGCACACACAAAAAGAAAAACGAGCCTGTTAGCCACACTCAGAACATCTATTCAATGCTATACTAAATAATGCTTAAATTAGACAATCAAACAGGCAAACATTCAAATGATCAAGAAAATCGGCAAGCAGACTGCAGTAGGCTTTATATTTTCTCCATACTCTGATCATTTCAAGCACATGAAAAATAAAGCAATGCACATTTAAAACACAGGTGGCCAAGGTATTAAAAATAAATAGCGAAGGTCAGTCGGGGGCATGACCTCACCTGTCTGGTGCCCAATCTGCCCCCCTTCTGAGGCGGGCATGGTGAAGTCTGCATCCCAGATGGGTGAATTCTCCCCGTAGATTTCCTCCTCCAGCATGGAGAGGAACCTGCAGGAGGGTGCCCACACATTAGCAGCCCCCCCTGCCCTTTGCTGCCATGCCACGGTCTCGCCTGTCCCTGCTAAACAAGCAGTTTATTATCATTTTTAAAACAAAGATTCAGAGAACAGCATTTAGTGACTAGAGGTACATCCCTCCCACCCCTGCCCACGCCTGGCAGACAGGCGCAGCCTGTTCTCAGTCAAACTGGTGGTAGAGAACTTTATTCAGTGCACAGAAATTAGAAGTGACAAGTGCAGCAGACGCTGGGATCTTTGGGGGGACATTAGCCCCCTTCTCTGTTCTGTCCCAACACTGCTGTAAGGAAACAGTAGGGGTGATATTTACTTGGGGAAATGGGTGAGGATGAGAGTGCGCTTCTCGGGCAGCAGCTTGTCCTTCTCGGTGCGGAACTTCTCCAGCAGCTGGCGCCGCGTGACGGTGAAGATGGACTTGAGAAGGCTACGGCCGAACACCTGTGTGGTCTCGTAGCGCGGCAGGCTGTCATTGCACTGCGGGATGTGGCAGTAGCACAGCCACCTGCGCACAGGCAGAACGGCGCGAGACGGCCACGGTCACACCGCGTCACTCGCCATACCGTCACCCCCAAGAAAGTGGGAGATAACAGCAGAAACGAGAATGGCGTAGAAACAAAACAGCACCCAATAATACTATTACTGTGTCACTGTGTGACACACAGAGAGCCCTTTAGGGTGACAATACACGGGGCAACATTTTGAGCAACGTTGGCAGGCCATATTGCTGACCAGTGTTGTTTAGACACTTTCCCATTGATATTGGGCAACATATTTCTATTTGAAAATCTTTAAAATCGACAGTGGGCAACTCTTCGCGGTCATCCAGATCCAGATGAGTTGGCCTTTGTCTAGCCTGGTTGGCAATTGCCCAGCAATATTGCTCAAAAAAGTTGCCCCCACACCGAAGACAGACACTGGCCGTTTCAAACAATTACACATAAGTGTAATAGAACCATTACTTGTTTAGCGACAGATATGGTCCAATGACCCGGTCCTTCAGCGAATTGATCACTGAGTGAAAATGACGGTAGCCTAGGTGCGACCGTGATTGTGCTTATGATTTAAATTTAGCCTTTCATACACAGTTTCATTTATCCTACATCAAGTGGATATTTTAAACATTTATTGCATTCTACTTAAAAGACCTCTCTCACTCCGACACGTGTTACTGTGTGGCATACGAAACTTGATCATAAACGTGCAAATCGGTCAGAATATTAAATTTTTTATCACAGTCTTATTTGCAAATATTAATTAACTGACGTACTCATAAAATGAGGAGTGATTGTACTTAAAGTAGACATAAATCAACATGCACACACTTGCTCTTCAACAGACATGCTCACAAAAGCAATATGTAAAAGCTGTAACCGGCGCCCTGCAGTGCAGCAGACACACCAGTCATCACAGTGTGGACCTCACCACACCACAGTACCTGGTGTAGTTCACTTTGTAGGCCGTGCTGTCATCTTTCTGGGATCGCTGGCGGAACTGCGAAGGTGTCTCCAGCTTCCAGTAGTTAAGGCACAGCAGGAACATCTTGGATAGCTCAACCATTGTCTGCCTCTCTTTGGGCGCCAGGTGGCTGAACTTGTACTGCACGAAGTTCAGCACTCCCTAAGAGATTATGCGACAGCGTCACCATGGCAACCATGACATCAGGCCCACTACCCCGGTGAGCATCCGGGTGGCCACTTCACCTGCTCGATGTTGGGCTTCTCGAAGGGTGGACTGCCCAGGGATCCTTCCACTATGGGCTTACTCATCTGCAGGATGCACTTCCTGAGTAACTGGGAGTGTGAGCAAAGTATTAGTCAACAATTAAAGGGAAAAAAAATAGATGAATTGCATCACGACCCCTCTGGATACTTCAGTAAAAACGGCCAGTAAAATGGCTGAATACTGCTGTTCCTTACGCTCTAAAATAAGCCACAAAAACATGGACAGATATCATCCCAAACATCAGAAAGACATGTAAGCAGAACCAAGTACAGAGAAATACAAGTCTGTGAGTCACATGTGCACATGTGATACTTGCAAGGGGAGTAGCACACACCTTGAAGAGGTAGAAGTACACCTGTTTGGTGTCAGTGTCTTCCTCCTTGTGGACAGACATAAAAAGGTTCTCCACATCCACCACCATCCCCAGAAGCCGGTTAATCTCCTCTTCAGACACGTTCTCCAGGTGTGACACGTGTTCCGCTGGGAATGGGGGGGGGGGGGGGGGGGGGGGAGGGGATAAAGACGAGAAGGAGGAGAGAAGAGGAANNNCGGTGGGCGCCGGTGGCGCGGCTCTGTGGGGCGGGGGCGGGGGGGGGGGGGCGGGGTGGGGGGGGGGGGCGGGGGGGGGGGGGGGGGGGGGGGGGCGGGATGAGAGACCAACATCCAACATCTTGTTTACCGTCCTACAGACAAACTGTGGGCCCAGTGTGGATCAAGCCGAATGCTGCGGTGAGAGAGACCTCCAGGAGGATAAGCACTTTGAAAATGAAATGGGAAAAGTATGAAAAGAGCAGCTAAAGTCAATCCATCTCCCAGCTACTTATCCAGCACAGGGTTGTGGAGAGCATGAAGGCTATCCCAAGCAGGCTACCCCGAGGATGACATGCCAGTCCATAGGAGGGCAAGCACTCAAACACCACAGGCAATTCAGAGACAGCATTTAGCCTAACAGGAGGTCTTTGGACCGCGAGAGAAAACCGGAACAAAACATGGGGAAAAACATGCAAACCCCAGGGGCAATGATTCTACCTACTGAGCCATATAAAAACGTGTACATAATGTAACTAATAGTAATGACATGATTATTATTAGGGGTGTAAATCGTAAACTTTGCCATGATATGATTCCATTTCACAATGCAGCAATTTGTCATCTGGTGGTATTTGAAATGTTACTCCGATACGATTCGATTCAGTATAACATGATCAATATTTTCAATACAGTGAAACATAAGATGATTTTAGTGGAATTTATTTGAATTCAAAGAACATTAACACGTTTAATTTTTCATTTTGTCAACAGAATACATCTTGTACTTGTATTTTAAGAACAAAACACTTTTTGAATATGCAAGCTTACTCTGCAAACGTAATAATATAGGTGTTCTAAACTACATAAAATGTAATATATTGGTCTCTACTAAGGTGAGTTAATTAAATCATATTGTAGCCTTAACAATCAATATATTATTTAGACTCAAATTGTTACACCCCTAATTATTATGCTGGCTAAAATGTATTGAAATGTAACCTCCATGTACATCTGCATTCAAACTAATCCATCTGTTGTCCATAACCACTTGGCTACCAAAGGTCCTCAGTGAGCCAGAAATCTATCCACAAAACACCCTGGTAGAAAAGCCAGTCTACTACAAGGCACATGACGCCACACAATCACATACTATCACACACTGAAATAGAGTCACCAGTTAACAGAAAGTGCATGCCCTTTGCCTGTGGGGCTTCCTTATAGGACATCATATGATCATAGGAAGATCATACAAACTCCATACACTAATCCATGGAGGTCTGAGGCTACAGGTCACAAGATGCAGGCTAGTTAGGCGGCTTGGACACTTCATAATATGCAGTTCCTAATTTTAGGTAATGATGGAAAACATTTTTTTTTTTTATCACTACTGCGTAAATTTTTTATATGACTAAAAACAAAAGCATTCAAACTTACAGCACCTGCTGTTAAAGCCTCATATAATTAGCCGTTTGTATCTTTTGGACCCACAATACTTCACAGAGCATTTAAGATCAGCACAAGTTCAAAGAATTGCTAGTCCAGATTAACATCTTGAATTATGAAACAGGATTTATAGTACTGGGAACATGACATTTTTGGGAATTTTAAAATATCCCTGGCAATATGTACGATACAGATAGTAAACTCAAACCTGTCTCATTTTGACATGAATTTTAAAGGATGTTAATGTTAGCTTGAAAACTGTAAATGGAAATCCAAAGTCCTAATAAGAATCTAAACCATGTCAAAAAATGACAGCAGCAGAGAATAAAGGGGCGTTTGCCAAACTTGGAGCAGAGCCCAACCATACCGCCATCAGCGCCACAAAGAGCCAACATCACAATAACACTTAAGTACCCAAGGCATGTCCGCAGCTGCGGCAGGGTTCGCTCAGGCTGGCCGCCTGCTGCTGCAGGTCCAGCCGGGTGGCAGTTGGTGGGTGAGGGTTCTTCCACCCATTGCACTTACAAGTGTCGTTGGCCTGAAAGAGGAGAAAAAGGTTACTGCAGTTGAGATTTAACCATAGAGGGGAGACACACAAAAAACACACAATCTTTTTGGACTGAAGCACACACTTAATTCCACAACCTCTGATCGATAAGGGTAGATGACATATTCCTTTAGGAAAGCATTTGAGTATTGGCACCCGTCACAGAACTTCGATAAGACACCCAAGGATCCGGTTGCTCAAAATAAAATTAAAAAAAACTATGAAAGTTTGCCTATACACAAACATTAAAGCAAACCTATGAAAAACAAATAAATGAGCCATTATTATTTCGCCTCCGGTAGTCGTTGCATGTATGAAATGCCAATACGGAAATGGCGTTGTAATCTTGTTTTTATTCACCATTTCATTCAACTGCGATTTAAGAATGGCAACCAAAAAAGGATCCGAATTCACTGCGATTTAAGACGTAAATAAAAGATAGACAGACAAAACACATCGTAACTATCCGCGAAACAGCCCGTACTGAATCTCTGGTTATTCTGCATGCGCAGCTGATGTACTTTTGTTTATAAGCGGAGCTAGCTATAGGCACGTGTTTTGCTTGCTCAAAACCCCACATGCATGGTAATAAATTAGCTCTAATAACCGGCCGATAAATACATATTTAAAAGTTAGCATGCAAGTTTCTCTGCTGCACTCGGCTGCGGCTGTGTCCCGCTCGGTTTCGGGTGGGGGCCGCCTTTATTCCGGCTGCTCCCCAACTGCCATTAAACGGGCAGGTTACCTTGCAAGCAGAAAACACTCCCAGCTTCTCCAGCTTCTTGGCCCGCGGAAAAGCACGGACCTGCGCTTTCTTCTGGCTGGCGCGCTGCTGCTGGCTCAGACCCGGCCTGGCCGGATCGCTATTGCCGGACCCGGATCCAGAGCCGGAGCCCGAGCTGGCGTTTGAGCCAGCCATCATGCTGGCCTGGTTCTGCTGAAGCCGGGGCTGTGGGGAGGCCTGCGCCGCCGGGTCCGCCATGACGCCCGTCCGTAACTACTCCCTTTTTTTTGGAAGCGACGAAGTTTATTGATGTTTCAGCTTCGTCGCGCGGGGGAAGCCAGCGTGCCTGAAGAGGTGTCTTCTGGGTATTGCAGTTTTCTGCTTTCAAATCATTGCGGCAGCCCTGTGAAATCTGTAATTTCTTGTGAATGGAGAATTTAATAGAAACTGATACTTTAAGTGCCCCCTTTTTGGATGGCAATGCTTAGCTCGTCATTACACTGACTTGTGTATTATTAATAATCCTCTCAAATGTACGTTTTTCCTCTGTTAAACATCCATGTTGTACACTGGACTTGAGCGTTCATATCAAAGTGTTTACTCCCTTTTTGGTTTAGCAGTGGAACTGAGATTCATAAGAAGAACTACATGTGTGTCATATGTGGTTTTTGCCAGATATTAAGGGGGGCTGCTAAAGGTAGAAAAGTGTGGAAACTAACTTAGGCACTGTAATATTAGCATTACTATTATAAAGCAACGCAGAAATTAGTCTATGGTATCATACACCCAATCCCGCTGTTCCTTCCAGTGTCACAGACAATATTTAATCTTTGGAAATAATCACGGCTTAAATTATACATTTACTATAAAAGTCTGAGCATGGATAAATACACGCAAGCCTTTTTTTTTGACTGAAGTCCAACCGTTTTTTTCAGGAAGAATACAACTAGAGGGCGCAATGGAGCACACAGTTGTATTTATACTTCAATATTTATTGGTAAAATGTACATGACATTTCCCACTTCCTCTTTCCTCTCTGTCTCATCCCGGCCCCAGTACACAGTACGGAACACCAGCTTTCTAGGCCAGGCAGGGCCTCGTCCCCACCTGTTCCCAAACCACACTTAAGCCACATTTCAGACACCGTCTCGTTGTGCTAGTCATTTGTGTCAACAGTGATGACCACAGCGCATAATGATCCCTTAAAGGAAGACGGAAACAAACAAACATAGAAACATTCTTAAAGGCTCAAGAGATGAAAGAAAGAGCCGTTATTCAATACCAGATCTCCAAAACTAAAGGTTAAAAAATAAAATAAAAATCAATATCAGACATAATATACATTATATAAGGAACTGTATTGACAATAATTACTGATTGGTTACATGTTTAAAGAAAAAAAACATTACAAATACAGCAAAATTATTTATCAATACTTAGTGGTGATTTTGATCAACATCTACTGTTTATTGTTTAAATTTCATTTATTGACATTGTATCTTACCAATTCATAGACAACGCTAAACATGACTGACTGGTATAGTAACTACTGTTAATTCTCTATTCTTATAGCTG
Source organism: Mormyrus iriodes (assembly GCA_011763525.2). Taxonomy (NCBI): domain Eukaryota; kingdom Metazoa; phylum Chordata; class Actinopteri; order Osteoglossiformes; family Mormyridae; genus Mormyrus; species Mormyrus iriodes. Next base: position 15,105,836 of record JAAGVU020000092.1, on the reverse strand, counting down.
GAAGCCTTGCACACAGAAACCTGGAAACCGGAGACAGTTCACCTGTCTTAATATACTTCATGGTTCTTGTGCCATAACAGTAGTAACAACAACAATACTAGTAATTAACTACGAGACAGTTAAATCTGGAAGAAAATCGCCAACTTCCTCTCCTACTGTTCCAGAGAATCAGTTGGCCAAAACAATCAGAACAGAATATAAAATGGCAATTTTAATATTCACCCACAACCTCACCAAGAAAAGAGCATGTGTTGTACAATTTAGTCTTTCCTTTTAAAAGTGACTTACACACATAACTGAATTAGTATTTGTATAGAACAAAAGATACAGAGTGTGGTTGTGTATGCAAGGGAGGACTCCCTGTGGGACCTCCTTCAGCTTATTATAAAAACAAAAAAATGCTCAAAACAGGAAAAAAAACAGTGAGCAAGTTAAGGCTCTGTTAAGTGCGATCATCTTTTTTTTTTTCTTCTTTTCCTCCTTCAGGGATGATTTAGACTCGGTGGTGTCGTCATTGCTCAGCTGGTCGGCTGCTAGCCCGCTCGCTGCCCTAGTTGCTGCCGCTGCAGCATTGGCCACTCCGGCCTGGTGGAGCCGGGTCCTGAAGATCCACCCCTCTGGTCCGGCCACCTGGCCCGGTTCCACTCTGTGGCTCGCTTTTCGGCAGTTTCTTGGCTACGAAGATGGCGGGCGGATGGAAAAAGCAAAGTGAAAGCCAAGTGAGACCACACCACAGCACTCACACAGAAGGCATACAGAAATGTATATGCAACATGCATTATTCTCTTCAAACGGCACTATGACCTGTATGCAAAGGGGCAGAAGCCAGGTGAAGTGTAAAAAGCATTTACAACCCTAAAATATAAACAAATGAGGTCTTCTGCAACTATTTCAAAACCGTTTTAATACCAAAAACATTAGCCAAGAAAAATGTGAGCTACCTGGGTGCAAAGCCTAGGTCCATCAGACAAAACTACCACTCTTCTTCAACAATATCAAAGTTTTCCTCCCATAATATGTCAACATAACTTCAAAAAGGGGTGAAAAGCCCAGTTTGGAGTAGCTCACAGTAATTCTCATAAAAGGACAATATATATGGAAAGGTCTCATTTGAATAAGAATGTCTTTTAGAATAATCTACAAATCTAGAGCAGCAGGAAAATACATCTAGGGATCCACTGCATAAAGGACCAAGGGTCATATTGGTTCATTTCATGTACATTTTTAAGTATAGAAAGTGCAAATGGGAATTAAAAATTACTGACAGTGGGGTAAGCATAAGTAAATGTAAAAAAAAAAAAAAGTAAAAAATAAATGAATAAAAAAGCATAAGTAAATGTATATTCTTAACACCATTTTCTCTGAATGACAATTAGTTGATCCGGCTACATCCAGAATGCATTAAAAAAGTCATAGCTTGAGGCTACAGGCAATATTGAGCAGCAATTTACCTATGGCCAGAAAGATTTCATTGACGTTCATAGCGGTTTTGGCTGAGGTCTCCATGAAAAGTAAGCTGTTGTCATCAGCATATGCCTGTGCTTCCTGAGAGGGGGGTAGGAGAGAGACACTTCAGCATCCCTGGGAAAAACTCGACACAACAAAAAAAAATGCCGTACTACTATGCTGAAAACGAGCCATATTCATGTGACTTGACGGATATCCAGTGTTCAGAACGCTTAACAGCAAGAGTCTATGATCTCCATAAAAAGCACACCACTATAAGGCACAGTACGTTCTAGCGTATGTGGCATCAGCACTGGAATGACAACTAGCCCCGCAGCCCGGTGGCGCACCTGGAAGTCGACAGCTCTCTTATTGGCCAGGTCAGCCTTATTCCCAGCCAGAGCGATGACGATGTTGGGGCTGGCTTGCCGCTGCAGCTCCTTCACCCAGTTCTTTGCACGTGCAAATGTATCCTGGAAAAGCAACAGGCCCAATGCACATAAAAAATGAACAAATCCTAAATACGCATTTATTAGAATTTTTTTGTTTGTTTCCTTTATTACACTATACAGACTTGTGCCATTCACAGGTAATGGGATACGACAGTTATGTTTAACTTAGTTGCCCAATTCTTCATATTCATTCCCACTGAACTGACCTGATCTCTCATTATTGCTGGGGGGGGGGCAGGGCCTTATTTATAAGTGACCATGCTGTACAGATTCTGGTATTTCCTGGCAAATTAGGGGGAAATCACTTTTACACTTCATGATATGGAAAGTTAGCATTCCAGCTTTCAATGCATATTTTAGACAGAGAACCAGAATAGGTTATTCTTATTTTCTGGTAAAAAAAAGTACTGTCAAGCTACTCACTTGGCTATTGTTAAGCTAACTCTGAGATACTGAATTGTAAACAAATTTAAATAAAGAGTGAAATCTAAAAAAGAAAGATTTCCAAATAGAGAGATAAGAGTCTTAACATGCCAAGCATGTTCTCCCCCCATCCCCAGCATTAAAATGCTCAACTGATGACACCCGTGTCAACTTGGCATGTGCTGCCAGCCTCTGGCTTCTTTGGTGGGGGGGGGGCACTCAGGTGAGGAGGACAGGAAGGATGCGTACTGTGTTGGTGATATCGTAGACCACGATGGCTGCCTGCGCTCCTCTGTAGTACATGGGGGCCAGGCTGTGATATCGCTCCTGGCCAGCTGTGTCCCAAATCTCGAACTTTACCGTTGTGTCATCCAAACACACAGTCTGTGTGAGGAAGGCAGCTGGGGGTGGGGGGGGGGGGGGGAAAATCCGAATGGGATGTTTTTTAAATTCAACACTGCACACTTGGTTAGACTGAGGCCGGAACGTGCTGGGTTC
>JAAGVU020000092.1:15079059-15102917 GCA_011763525.2 Mormyrus iriodes | reverse complement strand
CATGTGCGGGGACTGTGTTGGGTGGGGGTACGGGTGGGCGTAAAATCAGAATGTGATGTTCTTTAAATTCAACACTGCACACTTGTTTAGACTGAGGCCAGAACGCAGTGGGATCAAGCTTTCTGTTGCGGTTCCTCTCGCCTCTGTATTGTCAGGGTTTTCAGAGTACACCCATCTCGCTACTGGGCTATTTCAGTTCCCATAACACAAATGCTCCCAAAGGCACAAACAAAAAAAAAAAAAAAATGAATTAAAAATCACTCTGGGGGATATGATCCGCTAATGTCAGCCTAGTATGTGGTAACTGACCGAGCAACACACAACAGTGCCGCCCTGAAACGCTATACTGTTACTGTAACTAACACACACACACACACACACACACACACACACACACACACACACACACACAGTGGTGCTGTCATGCTGAACAATCTGATCAATTACAAAACCATTTCAGCTGAGGTTTTACTTAAACCCAGCTGAATGAGTTACACGGCAATGAAATGAGGGGGGGTGAGGGTGGTGTGGTGGCTCAGTGACTAACGCTGTGGCCTCTTAATATGTCTATCCCACGATCCTGATATGTGTGTGTGGCTTTCCTCTGGGTACCACAATGTCTTATCGCAGTACGCAAACGTGTGATTTTGATGAATTGGTCGCAAAATAGTGTTTTCTCATGGACTGGATTGATAACCCAGCTGACTACGACAGTTAAGTAGTGAGTAATGACTATGATATTAATATCACAATGCAAATATATGAAATATTATACATTTGACACTTCATTTTCAGAGGGTGTGGCTGTCACAGCTGTATTTTTTTGGACTTACATCCAATGGCTGGATGTCATTTATAAAGCAAACAGACATGCAGCAGGTAGGCCAGGAGACACAGAAGGGGGTGTGTAGCTTAGCAGGTTAGGTATATGTGCACATATCCAGGAGATTGTGGGTGTAAATTCTGTGGCCTCCAAAGTAATATCACTATTGGGCCCTTGATTAAGGCTTTAACCCATCTAATCCAGGGATTGTGGCTGACACCCTGCTCTCTGATCCTCACGTCAATTTGGACAAAAGCACCCACTAAATAAATTGATTCAAGTGTAAGAAGCAGTTGCGATAAACCAAATCACAGCAGAGGTTGTAAAAAGTTAAAATCGCCAACTCTCACTAACCACAGAAAAGAATCATCTTCTGAAACGCATCTGCGAGGCCAGACGGGGAGCCGTACAGGCGGCCTCCATATCGGAGGCAGTTATCTACCGTTGTAAGGCCGTTCCACACCGAACGAGACACAAAAAAAGACAAAAATTTGCAAAATATACAAATGCAAATTCGACAGATCAAAACTTTTATATAAAACACGATGCTAAATCTTCACAAGTGACTGAAGAAAGTTTGCAAAAAACTGTCCAAATGGAACAAGCACTAGTAGCGGTGATGACAAGTTTTGCTCATTTCTTTTGAGCAAAATATGTATACAATATTGTATACATCCAATTCTTTAAAAAAAAGCCTCAAGAACATGGAGAATTTAAGCTCGTACAAGAGCGGAAACTTTTCAGATGGTACTTCAGGATAAGCAAAATTAATACTGAAATCATGGCAGCAACATCTATTATTGGCCAATTAACTACAGGAATAGAGAATTTTATTGGCTGTTGATCAGGTAAATCCAGCGAAAATAAAATTAGTATATATATATATATATATATATATATAGCCAAAATATATAGTTTAATAATATCCAAGAGACATAAAACCTTAAAAAATTACAGAAAAACCAACAAACACTAGGAAACTGCTTGAAAAGTCCCTTGTCAGTATAAGATTGACATTGTAAACCAAATTAAATGTTTTCCTCCTATTCAAAATACCTGATCACATGTAAAAACATCCTTATAGACATCCTGTTGGTCAAACTTTTAACAAATTTGAAACCTGCAGAAACTGAGCTCTCTCTGTCGTGATCTGTCCTTTTTCTTTTTATTCAACGTGACTTTGTGGGACATGGCATGCAGGCCTTCATAGAAAAATGTTTCTTTGTTTCAGAATGTTGTCGTTTGGCATTTTCACACGGAAAAAATCTGACTACTAGCATGAAGCGGCCTTCGGACTGCTGCCAACAGGCTACTCAGCACCGTTCATCCCATAATAGTGAGCCATCATGACGGGCGAACACTAGCTGCAGTGCCCTCTGAGAACCAAGCAGCAGCCCTCTGCTCTGGAGCAGCAGATTGGCAAAACAGATATGTGGACCAATCATTGCTGCTCTTTTCGCCATTTCACTTCCATTTTCCACTGTCCTTGGATGCATGTGTGCATCGGTTACATAACGGTTGACAAAAGAAACCATCAAAAAGGGAGTACACTGAATGTGTCCTGCTCCTCTGCCAAGCTGCTGATGCCAGACGTCAGTGCATATTCTACTACTATTCAAATACAAACTGAACCTTAATTCATGAGGCGAAGAGATTGTTTGAAAACCAACTCTGAATTCTGATATTGTTATTATTGGCGTTTTAGTCCTAAGCATAAATCAGGTAGAGAAAGGTGCCAGTCTTCCAGTCCCCAGCAAGTGCAGCATAACCCCTCCTACTCTGAAAAACATCACTCTCTCTGCTTCGAGATACGATACAGCAGGCTTGTCTTCTTCCTCACCAGAAGTGTGGTATGGTCTGATTTCTTCATCGCTCTAATTAATTTTTTCAAATTCACAAGACATACCAGCTTGTGTAGCCATCAGGAACATGAGCTGAAGTCCCAAGCGGATACATTAAAGCCTGATCCTGTTTTCACGGCACTTTGGGAAGACGGGCCCTGGGGACACGTCTCTTCCTTCCTGCATCCGCCATCTCTTAAAGCCACACTCAGTTGGCAGCACTTTAGCAGAATTACGCCTTAAGCTGGAGGCCCTTCTTTGGCCCTTTGCAGCTATTTTAGGGGCACCATAAATAAAGCATACCATATAATTATAAAACAGGCACATGTGGATCAAAGCACGTGTTATTTTTTCCTGTAACAAGGCAATTTCCTTCTTTGAGGGAAATCATGTCCAAAACAACGCAAGCAAACAAACAAATCCTGACATCAATTTACCTGCCTGTTACTGCAACTGTACAGAGCATAAGACCAGTCCAATGTACTGGCACATGTGTAAAAGAAAAAATGGCTGTGGCTTCACCAGATCATGCAAGACGTAAGGGGACAGGGGAGGAGGAATAAGGGAATATACATAGATTAGACATATGTTACGTACATTATACATAAATTATACATGTATACGTAGATTGGTCATACATTGCATGCACTGTTTATGGATTGTACATACATATTTAAATTGGACTTGCATTGCATGTATTGTGCATGAGTTGTGAAAACATGCATCGATTGAGCATACGGGCTAGATACAGATACATAGTAACATATACATAATATATATAACGTATGTCTAATCTAGAAATATTGCCTTTCCCCACCTCCCTTCAAAAAAGCCTCAAAGCATACCCTAAAGTAAACCAGGGAGCTGGGCCGTGTGTGAGTACGCCCAAAGAATGGGAGTGCGGGTCATAAAGGTTAACAAAAAAGGAGGTTAATATTAGCAAACTTCTAACACATTTACTTTATCTCAGTATTTGACAATTGGAAGGATTTGAAATCGGCGACCTTCCAATAAAGCACAGGGGCCTAACCACACTATACGTTTAATATATAATGTACTAAAACGAGAAACCAGTACTTCCTCCCCTAAGAAGCTAAACGCAGGGGGTGGGGCACTTCATACCAAGCATGAAACTCATACACGTGTATGTGCCCTTACAGGAATCACACACCCGGGGAAATTCTGAGATTCCCCCATCTGCTTTAATTTGGACCTCGGTAGGAAATGGAAGCACACGGGCAGGCAAACGCGAAAGTGGAACTAAAAGCCCACCTCTTCTTTTCACATCTCAGCCGCCTTAATGGCCTCAAAGTGATCAAAGTAACAACAGGTTTTGGCATAATCGGACGAGAGACGGCTGTGTTCTTCTCTGCCTGCGTTATCAAGAACCACAGCAGCAGCAGCACAGGGCAGACTGTGACCACGGCTCAACTTCCAGCCCCCTAATGACAGCAGCATACAGTGCAAGTCTGAGTCATCCAGCAATGGCACTATTTAACCACCTCCGAAGACGATGGCTGGAACTCTAAGCTCTATTTGGAGACTGACAAACACCAAAGGCCCTGATAATTATATACATTTGACAATATTTTCACTGCTGCACATTAAGAGCTTATCTCCTTCCAAAAGCATGTTTACATATAATCAAACAAACAAAACTAACCCAACCCTTCATTTTCTGAAGGTCTGGTATCAACAAACAACGGGATGCTTAGAGGTACACTACTGTTCAAAAGGTAAGGGTCGCTTGGAAATATCTTTTTTTCCCAAAAGAAAAGCATTTTGGTGTATTTAAAATAACACCATGTTAAATCAGAAATACAGTATAGACATTGTTAATATTGTAAAGGACTATTGTAGTTGGAAACAGCTGGTTTTTAATGTAATATCCACATTGGCATACAGAGGCCCATTATCAGCAACCATCAGTCTTGTGTTCCAAAGGCACCTTGTGTTTGCTAATGCAAGTTTATCATTTTATAAGGCAAATTTGATCATCAGAAATCCCTTTTGAAATGTTAGCACAGCTGAAAACACTTGTGCTGATTAAAGAAGCAATAAAACTGCCCTTCTTTAGATTAGTTGAGTGTCTGGAGCATCAGCAATTGTGGGTTTGATTGAAGACTCAAAATGGCCAGAAACAAAGAACTTTCTTCCGATACTCATCAGTCTGTTGTTGTTCTGAGAAATGAAGGCTATTCTATGGGAAATTTGTAAGTACCCCAAGTTTTGAACGGTTGGGTATTTAAGAGTGTGATGCAATAGAACACCATTACAGAAAAACAGGCCAGCTGGACCGAGCCAGGACTGCCCTCTACTACAGTTAATACACCATGTCACAATGTAACAATAATGATACAATTGTCTATTTGGCAACTGTACAAGTAAGAGTACAAGTTCATAACTAGGGGTCAGAGCACAGGGTCAGCCATGTATCTAGCATCCCTAGAACAGTTTTCAAGGTTATGGGTCCAACGGTAATATTATTCTGCTGACTGCAGAATATGAACCAGTGACATTCCAACCACATGCATCCAAATCCACAGAGCCACACACAAACCTCTGCAAGAGAGCTGAACACCGTCCCTAGTCTGAAGACGGCTACAGAACTATTTCAAATCCCTATGGAGTTTGTCAGTCCAGCGCATGACCGTTGGCATACAAATGGAGAATCTCAGACCACAGTAACTCTACCTACATGAGCACTTCAAGCAAATTTATTCCACAGAGCAGCAATAAAAACTGCACATGATTTCCAAAAGGAAAACAGGACGATATTCAATTATCTGCACGTTTCTGTTTTCTGAAGCTGATGCCCATGTTCAAAAGTCAGCAGCAGCATAGATGGTTAATCATGAAGAAAACACCCTGGACAATGCAAGATAAACAAAAACATGAACTAAAAACTGACTGGAGTTATATATTGGAAGGATTCCATCCCGAGAGGAAGACAAGACAGGAAAAGGATCAGGACAATAAAAACCTAGAAAAGCAATGACTGCAATGTGGACATTGAGGCCGCTATCAAGAGAATACACCACCATGTTAATTATGGCTGGGCAACTCATTTTGAAAAGGCATTCAAATTTTTGTAAAAACAGATTTATCATTCGATGAATTTTGAATATCAATTATACAATTATACTACATGCTAGGCTTGGATTGTTTTAAGGTAATACGGTGTACTGTGGTATTTTGGGTACACCGCAGCATTTTAAAATCTTGGCAATACTGTATGAAATTAAATTTGCTGAGCTTTCCTATCTTTTCCCTACCCTTCTAACACCCTTGTTCTAATGGCCCAGCACCAAGGTGGGGTTAAGGTGGGCCACCCAACCATAAATTTCCAACACCTCTGGAGCAAAATCGGGCCAAGGGCCTTGCTCAAGGGCTGAAAGGTGCCATCACTCTACCAACTATGGGATTACTGGTGACCTTCCAATAACAGGCATAGAATCCTAACCCGCTAAGGAAAACGCCACCCAGTGAAGGCCAGATATAGCTTTAATGAGGACTGGTCTAAAACACATGCATGGCTGGGATGGCCAGAATATTTTGCTTCTACAAAGAGCTAAGCATTGTGCTTTGTCAGAAATGGACACGCTGCCTCCCAACAAAATTGTTCTATTTTGTTCTGAACAGGAATGCACACATTCTCTGAGACAAATCCCCCATCAGTTACTCACAGGTTATCACACAGGCCCATTATTAACTTCAATGCACACATTTACATTTATTACTCATAATACCTAGGATGCAAGTTTTAGAACACATGAATGTATTTTCCCAGTAGAAAAATGACTCACAAACATTACAGTAAAAAAGAAACAATGGGGTGGAGTCAGTCGATGTGAAAATATATCATTAACTTAGCAAATCAAATCTAACATTATCTATCCATCTTCTAAACCACTTATCCAATACAGGGTGGCAGTGAACCTGTAGTTTCAGAAAACGCAGGGCACAAGGTCGGGTCATCCTGAATGGAAGGAAACACTTGCACTCCTTGGGGCTATTTAGTGACAGCAGCCAACTAACCACAAGTGCTTGAATTACAGGAGGAAAGCTATGCGGATACAGGAAGAACCAGCAACTCTCAACAGGCAAGAATCAGACCCACAAACCTTGGAGGTGAGAGACGACAGTGTTAATCACAGTCACTGCACCATCCCATTAAAAACCACGTTTTATTGCCACGCATAGCACCCCACTCACCTCCAATGGTGCTCTCCTGGTACTCATGGAACTGGCCCTTGACAAAGCGGAGCACCAGACTGGACTTGCCGACCGCCGACTCGCCGAGCAGCACCAGCTTGAACTGGCAGATCTTGTTGCCCGCAGCTGGGCCGTTGGATCGCGCCGGTCCTCCGCGAGCTGCCATGGAGATTGGTGAAGGCTACGCCGGACAAGAGGGCTAACGCAGGGTGGCAATGGGATGAGAGGGACCGGGGATGGGAGGGGAACAGGAACACGCTCGAGCGAGCTGGGCTGAGCTGGGAAGCCTGGGCTGGGCCGGACTGCTCCGAGGGGCCGGAAAGCTGCTCTGAGGAGTCTAAAATGAACACAGAAAAATTCTGAGCACCTGTTGCTGCTTTCTCTATTGCAAAGCACAAACAAAGCAGTCATTCCATTATTAGACATGACAGCGGTGTCCCCATGTCTGGAAGAGCCTCACTGAGCATTCAGGCTGCCCCCACCCACAAGAGCCAGCTGTATAGAACCCCATGTCCCCCTCCCAGCTTTGCACTGAAGTATTCTGGAACAGCTTCTGGATATCACGTGGATTTCGGTAGCTTTCCAAATGGCTAAACAGGAAAGCTAACAAACATTCCATCAGTATTTATGCCTACTAGTAGCCCACTTTTCTTCAAAACCAATAAAGAGTTCTGTGCTCTGAGGAGGCTTTCTGCACACTGCCGCTTTACTGAGCTGTTATTTTGTACTTGTGATCTTCCTGTTAGTTTTAATGAGTCTGGCCAATCACCTCTGACCTCTCTCATTACTATTGTGTTTTCAGCAACTTAACGGCCCCTGACCAGACGTCGTTTTATCGTACCATTCTCTAAATTCTAGACTGGGGTCTCCAACCTTATGCACTGTGAGAGTTACTTTCACAAATTAACATGACAGCAATTAATTATTCTTTAACGTCCACTCATATCATCCAAGACAACGTTAAATACACATTTGTATGCAAATACACTCTAGTCCTAATAAATGTTATAACAAGTGTTACTCACTGGCTCCCTCCGGGCTGCTAGGAGCTCGAGGTTGATGCGTTTGTGACCACTGCTCTAGACATTGTATGTGAAAGCCACAGAATGATAGCTGCTTTTGAGATGCTGGAACCACCACCAACACCCATCATGTTCAAAATTGCTTAGATCAGACATCTTAGCCATATGACTGCTTAGTCAAACAGTAACCGAACCTCCTGACTCCGTCTGTGTGCTGAACACAATTCACTGCTTGGAGGAGCAGGCTCTCTTCGTTAACAAGGGTACTTTATAAACTGGACAGCTATAGATGAAATCCTTGCCTAAAAACTATGACTTCTCACTAATAAAATACCAACCATACAATTTGAAACTAAAAGTAATATTATTTCCTGTAATCTCATACATGTAAGAACAGACAGTTTACGCCTCTTAGTCACACATGCTTCCGAGTAGGCTGCTGCTGAAAAGTAAGCCCTGGAAACATTAACAGACTCCCTGTTCTGAGAGTTAAACACGGCTGTGTCCTGGTGAAGGTGAATACCTAATTAAACTAAGACATCAAGCAACAGTAACTGACAGCTCTTCAAAAAAAGGAAAGAAAAATAACTGTGTGTGGTCCTCAGGGTCTCGCCATAAATGTTGACATAGATGCTCACTGTCTGACGCCACGAGTGGGTGTGGCCCAGAGCTGCAGATCCGCTTACAGAGGAACCAGCTTCTAACGGGGACTTATCACATGATTCTCTGTGCTAATCCTACAGCAGTGCTGATTCAGCAATAACGTCTTCCCTTCCCATAATACCGGTAAAAAAAAAAAAAAAAACAGTAACGTATCAGCAAGACTGGAGGCACTGAGAGCTAAGAGAGATTATCAACAGTGACACAAAGCAGGCTGAGAGGAGCAGAGGGCAAGATGAAATCACAAATGACCACTGATTAACCGGACGTGTTTCCACTGTGCCTGTGAAAAGCCCCCTGATGTGTAAAGTGAGCATCGCCAAAAGACAAGCTGCACTCATTGACTTGGAACAACAGTGCCCAAGACATTTTCATTAACCCTGGGGAGCGCAGGATTCAAACACACAGCGATGTCTAGGATCGATCTTACCAGTCTGCGGATAAACCAACCACAAACAGTACCGGGTGAATCACCTTTGTTTAGTCAACTGCTCACATTCATGTTTCTGCAACAACTGTAATAAATTAAAGAGAGATCTTTCAGGCATTCCATTAAGAGGGAATCGCAGATACTGTCACCATAAACATCAACTTCAATTCTTTTGAAACAACCGCAATGATGTTCAGAAATACGTAATGCCAATCTAGATATAAAACACTTTTTCATATTAAAACAATGTGGTTTCATTCATTCTCAAAATTATAACAGGCTGAGAAGAGAACCTAATTCATCAGTGGCCAGGGAGGAGGGCAGGAACCAGACAGTCAACCACAAATTGTCATTTTCTCAACGACTGATACTAGATTACTACTGCCTGTATTCCTGAACAATGTGTGCATCACTACATAAAAAATTTATATAGTGAAACAGAGCACTACATTTCCAATTTACCCTAAATTCTTCAAACTACAGAAATCAACGCACATCACAAATTATATAAAATTACTATATTTTAGCAGAATGCAATATTTGCTGACAATACCTTCAAAAATATAAACGAAGGTAACACTTTGAGCTGTGATATACAATAAATTATTGATACCTTTATAATGGTCATTATAAGAATTAATAAAGCATTATAGCATCTTCTACCGGCAGTCATAAAGCATTATAATGTTGATTATAATACTTCATAAGCTCCAATGAAGCCGTCATCTATAATGTACTACAGATACCTTCACTATGCATTATAACGGTCGGTAAAAGAAGTAAGGATATTTTTACTGCATAGTGAGGGTATCTGTAGTGCATTATAGATGAGAGCTCCACAGAGAATTCATAATGCATAATAAACATGCCTACAAGGTGTTGTGCCTTTTTCATTATATTGTGTTATGAATTTGTTCATAGATTCTTATAAAAATGGCATTCATAGAGAGTGTCACCTAAAAGAAACCATAAATATGTATAGGTGATGTTTTTACTACTGTAATTTGAGGAAGGACACTGGGTTGAAGTTATAAAGACAGGTGGCTATATACAGACTGCTAGTGCACCTACAACACAGCACCTATACTACAGTATAAATCTAATACGATGAATGAACTGATTGATTCAAGTTAATAATGTGGCTAGTTAGGAAAACATTCAGCATGTGGGACTTCTAAACACTTTTTCTCAATAACCCAATAAATAAGGGCAGAAGTTTAGTATCTTTCTGCAGTGGAACCAAAGTGGACAGTCGCTGGTATGTTCAGGACAACCTGCTGATCATCGGGGAGGACTCTCTACTGCTGCTAAAAAGATTTAAGGAGGACACTGCCACTAGGGTATATCACCAGTCACAAAGCTTAAGCTGAAAAGAATTAAAAATTTCTCTAATGGTCCACCCTGAATTCTCTCACATGACCCTGTCCCATTGTAAATTAGTGAACTGTACAGAACCCCACCCTATGGATATTTTATTACTGTCATCAAGACATAACCCAGGCAAGACAAGTGACCAGAAAAAGAATAAAAAGACAAAACTCAAATGAAACCAAACCCAGAAGGTCAAACGGTATGAATGAAGAAAGACTTCACCAGTGCCAAAGGGACAGGGGCATTTGGTAGTCTGCTGGGAAAGCACACTCATCTCTCAAGACATTTCCAATTTTCAACTCATTCAAGAAGGCACCTTAGCACCTCCAACCTGAACACACAAAGTTTAAAGATCTCTCCGGTCTCATTCAATGTAATGTAGCAATGGGGACTTCACTAGGAACACGTTTTAAGGTACAGTCACACTAGAGTGAAAAATATCCACTGTCTTTGTAGAGTCAAGTGAAAATGGACGCGACCATATAATGGGGCGTAGCAGTGTTCTCAGTATATCGAAGCAGTTTTGATGTTCCGCATTATTTTCATTCAAAAGATTTTATCGATGCGATCCCCCCCCCAGCAACACAGCAGTATGCATGGTATGCAAGTACGCATTACCAGTATGAAGGATAAAATGCACTGGTAATTTCTTTTTGTAACAGCGCAAATGCATTCTTCTCCCAGTTTTTTCTTTATTATTTAAAAAGAAAAAAAACCTCATCATAACAGTGTACTAGTACGTTAAATAATTATCCTACCCCATTTTGCACTATTGTAAACCTGAGGGGTCATCCCTGCCCATGCAACATCGGATTAGTTAAGAAACAGGAATTTGTGAGTCAAAGTACATTTAAAAGAGTGGAAATGCCCTACGAATTTACTTTGCTATCAGAAGCAAATTTTCTGCTTGTTGTGTCAAGCAAGTAGAATGAAACTGAATGAGAAACAAATACTTTTGCACGCTAGTGTGACTGTACCTTTAGTCTTAATAAAGCTCACTGTGAACACCTTTCTCAAGTTCATATGAACAGAGGAGCACACACAGCTCACCCTCAGGTCTGCACGGAGCAGTCACAGTCCAAAACATTTCTGATGTTCTCTGATAATCAGATTATGCAATGTCTTTTGGTTCAGCACTGATCTCTCAAGTTCAATACCACTGTACAGAAAGGCTGTTCTCCACCACAACAGCATGAATGCAGTCATGAAAATATGGTGTGAAGTATGCTCAAGAGATTAGCAGATGCCCAGTTTCTGTTTGTTCCACCTCTTTCTCAATCTAGCTGAAGACTGTGACTTCTCTCTCGATAATTTCAAAGCCTGCTTAAATAATAAGTTTAAAAAACTGTTCCTTTGGTTTTTAAGAATCCTACAACAATGGTAGTTGGCCTGCTCTAATCAGCTGTTCCTGGAATGTGAAAAGCAGCACAACCATGTACGAAAAACAATGTACACAAGCTCTGGGGGTGAGAGCGAAGACTGAGGAGATCATCTCCCAGTAAGCCAGCTGCAAGATCAATATGAAAATTTGTTCTGACCTCTCTCACTTAGAGTAGGTCTGTCTAAAAGCAAAAAAAACCACCTCCACACAAAAACGGCACCGAGCGGTCATGAGTAAGCTCACAGGCAGAACACATTCTGTTCAGACTGCTTTAACTATTCATGGAATCTGGTCACAGGAGGTTTTATGACCAATTCAAGGCGAACTTTTTGACCAGTAAAAAAATAAAATAAAAAATAGATTTAGACAGGGGTCACCGGAGGCCATACTGAGGACAGTTGAGTACCTGCTGCATGCATTCAGACTCTTTATGCTGATCTTTCCAAGTCTCTATTGGCATATATTTTGTGCGTGTACATGTGTATATGCATTATAGATTGTCTACCAGGAAAAATCCTGTCACGCCCTTTAATGTTTTTTTTACTTGAACAATTATCTTAACAGCAAGCTGCAGCCTAATTTGTTAATGTATCTGACCAGCAGTATTTTTTTTTCCTGTAGGTGAACATAATCGCAGTGTATTTTCAGCAAATTATAACATGACTGAATATGTCATTAATCGCTCAACTCATGCAATAAATTGCAATTAAGGAAATTAATCGACTGACAGCCCATATAAATGTAGAGCTGGGCATTGGCACAAATGCGCCGATTCAATTTGATTCTATTCCATTTTGCTCTGGGAAAAGGGTTGGCACCAGCACATCCGAGTGATATCTTATTAAATGATTACTTAAGTTTATCGTGTTAAGTATATAACGAAACACCTTTGCCCTTATGTCCATGGGACTTTGAGGAAACACTATTACATACCTATATAAAATTCAAGCCACAAATAGCTGAAGCTTTACTAACTTTTATCAAATCTCTTCCCTGAAAACTAAGAGCATTTTCTAAACTTTTCATTTTTTTAAATAATTAACATCATAAAACTTTATATCCATTTAAAATCATTTTCCGATCAAAATAACGTTCAGATATTAATAATTATAATAATAATAATAATAATAATAATAATAATAATAATAATAATGTTTCATGATGGCTGCAGGGATAAATATGCTTTCCTGTTTATTTACATGCACAGAAAAGCACACACCTTTCAAAAACATGCTGACAGCTGTCTGTATGTCTGTAGGGGTCCAGAGATCTATTATCGCTCATCATCCACAAAACAAGCTACACTGGAGAAACACTGCAAAAACTACAACTAGATAACGTCCCATTCACACCTCGCCGTTTAGGGACAAAGAGTGGGAGTGGGGATAATAAGGGTAAAAAAAGGTCAAATAAGTAAACTTCAAATGTTTTTACCTGATCACAGTGATATTTTAATTCTGAATCGGGGAGATAAAATAATGGGAAAAACACACGTTTTTGTTTTACCGCTATTTGCAAACATAGCACCTTAAAAGCTAGCGACCCGGCACTGTTTTGGAAAATAAATGGCAGTAAAGCAATAAATATTTTGTTAATTTAGCAGTAAATAGTTGCAGATGAAAAGTACGTGGCGTGCACTGGAGGCAGCCCGGGAGAGCGGTAAACATGACTAGAGACTCGCACATGCACGGCGGTTAAAGACACAAATGCAAAATACTTCAATTTACATAACGCGCCAGTGTCGGAATCCTTTCGGGTGAAACACGGCCGCACTAAAGGGCCGTTTAGCTTCGGGCATTTTCACCGCGTTTAAGGGGGCCGTTAGCTAACGCTAGGCGTCGGCTGACAGCGAGGCAGGTGAGGGGCGGCGCTGCTTCCGTTTCCTCAGCACCAGGGGCAAATATTTCAACAGGCAGCTCAGGCATTTATTAGTCATACAAGTGGCACCGAGATCTACGCTGCGGTACAGTCCGGTCCGACCCTATGGACACCCATCGCGGAAATGAACCGAGAAAACTAAGAAAAATAAAAAA
The DNA here is from genome assembly GCA_011763525.2 of Mormyrus iriodes. Taxonomy (NCBI): domain Eukaryota; kingdom Metazoa; phylum Chordata; class Actinopteri; order Osteoglossiformes; family Mormyridae; genus Mormyrus; species Mormyrus iriodes. The sequence continues at coordinate 15,089,141 of JAAGVU020000092.1, read as the reverse complement.
CTATATTTTTGCACAACCCCTTCGTATGTATCACACAGCCTGTCACTTGCACCAGATTACATATCGTTTCTGCTCAAACGGTCTCATTTGGTTTAACCACTCGGTCTAGATGAGACCACTTAAGAGAGACAAAGAGAAACAGGGGCACAGCTCCAAAAGCAGGCTGAAAAGCAGCCAGCAGAGTTCGTTAACGCGGTTCCTTCATTCAAGTGTTTTGTTGCGGTTGCTATTACCGCCTTACTAACCGCTAACTACTTCGTTTCACCCGCACCGGACAGCTGCCATATGTTTATTTTTTTTCGCCCATTCGGCGACACAAAAGCAAGGCAAACAAGCTGACAACGCATTGTGTCTGGCACCTTCAATTCCTTTATTCCTCCCCTAAACGTCAGCACAGCAGGTAGCCTGCCCATAAAACTGAGGATAAGGGAACAAAACGTACTCGGAAATAAAGTAATCGATATTTATCTACAAGGCAACAAAGGCCCTTCTGTCTTGTCCTTTTATTCACTGCCAAGACAGCACACCATTCCAGCACATAAATGAAATCTCATTCTTCTCTCTCCTATGCACTATGCAAACAACTACCTCATTTACAAATATCAGGGTTAATCACTTCTTTAAGCGTATTTTATATATAAATTAAGACATTCTATTTAGAAACTAGAACTACATCATCTTTTAGGTTAACTCAACTTTGCTCACTCAATCAGCCAGAGACAACAGATCCCTTCCTCTTTCATCGTGACAGTATCACCGCAGGCAAAATGAAGATGTTTCAAGAACTCCAGAATTAAGCCTTAATTTCGAAAAAAGAAATAAAACCCACAAACTACACTTAGGCGGGAGCCTCTAAGTCACTGGTACAGTGCGGTGCATCAAAATGGTCTGCGTATTTCAGACTATCTTCCCAGGACAGCTAGCTTCTCTTCCCGGCTGTCCGTGTTTCTACTATGGCGTGACAGGAATGAAAACTGAGGGCACATGACAGGCCACAGACCAAGCTGCACTGCTGCCTGATGCTGCAAGTAAAAAAATGCATCAAGAGTAAACCCTCACTTGTAAGAAACACTGGATACAATTCATCATTTAGCAAGTTATATTATTAAGCCAATTAGTAAGTACAGTAAGATTATCATTAGTTTGATTATTACATAGAAAAAAAATCAACTCAGGGCTAAAGATATGAAAATGACATGCAGGCCGTCAGCAGCATGTTCTTGCTGTCATGGAGAAGACAGGCCGAATGCAATGCTACATGGTCTCTGTGCCAGCACTGCCTCCAGATATTCCTACAAGCCTGCAATCAGGAAGGGGTTATGAATCAGCCTGACTGCCGGGCACCCAGAGCCAGTAGGTGGACTTGCCACCTGTATCCTGTTCTGCAGAGCCAGTCAGCACTCAGGCTGAAATTTGGAAATGGCTTGTGGATTGCATTCTGAGAAAATTATGACATACCCGAGGCTCTGTGACCAAATCACAGAAGACTCATACAGATTTGAAAGATACCTATCCACCTAAGTTATGGGATGATGCAATGATGTTCTATTGCATTTAACATACAGGCTACCGAAAATCAAAAAAAGACAAAAAGAAAAGTTAATATTTAGTACAGAAGTTTTTGCCTTACGTTTGTTTAATAGCAACAATAAATTCCCTTCAATACAAAGGATTAAAATTTCATTACGTACAAAGAACCGAGTGACAAATGATCTTTAGCAAAAAAACAAGGCAGCAGTTATATGACAGCCTCAACACATACAGAAAATTTCTCCTCACCACTGTCCTCAAAACATCAAGATAAATATTTTGTTTGGGAGCACATGCTTGAAAGCGCTATTCCGCCAGTTTGAGAAAGTGCGCAACTAGAAATTTTGTAATAGGTAAGACATTATCACATTTATATTTGTAATGTTACACTGGAACGCCCAACAAATCGCAAAGAAAGCGCCCTGTACAGAGTTCATTCCATAACAAGTTATCAGCTTCACGAGGTTCTAAATCCTCCTATCCCGGTAATTACTCAAGATCAAACTCCACGTCAGGACTACAGCTCACGTTATTTTACGTATGACCAGCCAGTACAAGGAAAGAAGACGGCGCCCGTTCGTTTTTTTCCCTATCTTATCACCTCGAGGAACTCAAAATGATACCGCAAATACGAAATCACATGGTTTCTGCAAAGCATCGCATTTCTATCTTTTAGTACACAAAAAGCACGGTCGTGAACAGCATTCATGTTTTATTTGGAAGCAGTTTAGTTCAGGTTAGAGCATTAAGGGGACACTGATATATTTCTCCTTTAACTTACACCTGAGCGACTTTGGTGACACATTCTGCACCTGAAACGTTATGCTTCAGTTCCTCAGACCTCTTTCATGGAGGACGGAAAAAACTATACCTGATCCTGAAAGTCTAACAGCCGCGGGTGCTTTTTCCTGCAGTGTCTCGTCGTAATATGTGGATCAACTGGTAAATGGGAAGATGTCTCTTAAATTTCCTGTAAATAAGCTCGTCGGTGAACGCCTAAAGCGCTTCGTTTACTTTTAATCCAAGCGCGTTTGCAGAGCCGTCCACGTGACCGCGACTCATTTCAAAGAACTGCCAGCAAAGCACGCAGACATTTCTCTTTTTAAATTTATATAAAATGTACTGACATTCAAACGTGTGCCGAGGTAAATTAACCTGGGGGTGACGTGATTGTTTTGTCATGTCAAAGCGTTAAACTCCATGGTGACTCAATTCTCGCTGCCCTGTCGCTGTATTAAATGCCACAATCAATACCTGCCAGAATATTCTAACTAAAAGACACTGAACGTTATAGAAAATTCTCAACTAAATAAATTCACTCTGCCCGGCATTTAGGCAGTTGAACTAAATATATTAACAGCCAAGGGACGTTAACTAGCTAAAGTAGCAAGGCAGACCTCCGAGGAAGAGGCTGAACCCCGATGAAGATCATTAACTCTCACCCCTTTCCTTCAAGGAAAGTCCACAGCCTTGCAAAGGGGCTGATTAACGACCGTCTTCGCTAGTGACTTTGCTCGGTCCACGCCAAGGAAATGCCCCAGGGGTGACCAGCGTAGGCTGCTGCCAAAACAAGGAAGCGGCGCGGATAAACAAGTCAGCTGTTCTTCAGCAAGAAAAACAGATAAACGACAACATTCAGCAGACAGTTCGCTACGATGGCAAACAGGCAGCACTCTGACTGCAGTTATTATAATGCGTATGCCAGCTACAAAACCAACCTGAAAACAGCTGACTGCGAAGCGATCGCAATCGAAATACGGCGAAAAACTCGAAGAAATTACTTGCGATTCAAGAACAAAACAATAAACTCTAGTATAGAGCAAACGACACTGTTAAGCTAGTTAAAGCGATGCTTGTCAAAACACGAAGTGACTACTTACCACCTTAAGCTGGAAATGGATGTATAGCCCTGTGACAACTCATACACTCGGCAGAGATATTAAGTGATTTTAATGTTTAATCGCTGTTCCACTTTCACAGTTCTCAGCAATTCCCTGTCGCATCCTCCGGCCCTCACTTCCGCCTTGTGAAGTCAGCTTCCGGGAACCGCCCACTTCCTGCCACTGAGACCCACTGATAGGCAAGCCAAACAACCAATAATATTGCAACATCTGGATTCAACCGCTCATTCATTATTACAATCAATAACGGAGGCGATTATTCAGTTGGCTGTGAAAGGAAGTAGTAGTGCAAGATAGCGGGAAAGCATTGCTATTGCAACGAAACATGGACATGAATTACGCTTAAACCGTTTTATTCAATTTTAAATAACTTTAATTTGCAAGACAGGGGTGGCACGTTGGCGCGCGGTGGTTAGCACTGTTTCCTCACGCTTTTTTGACTCGCGCTCGAGTCTGTGGGGTTTTCATGTCCACTCGTGTTATTATGTTCTCCGGTTTAGTCCAAAAATTTTGCCAAGGTGCCATTGTGTGCCCTGTGATAGGCTGGCACCCTGTCATTCCCTGCCATGTGGCCATAGGTTCGGGACCCCCTCGCGACCCTACATAGGCCAAGCAGGTATAGAAGGTACATAGGTAGTTTATGCGATGGTAGATTGTATTTACATTCATTTGCAATAACATATTTCCGTTTTCACGTTTGTTTGTTTGGTAGATTGTCATTTGGCGTGCTATCACTATTTTATGAGCTCTAAGACATTTCAAGGTATCTTGGTCGGTGTGTCTTACAGTTAATTGACCCAGGAAGAGCTTGTTTTGAGATGGCCGCTTAAAAGGATAATCTCCCACATTTTTTTTGGAACATTTTGTTTCACAAATACTTTATTTCCTAAAAGCCCGTATTGTCGCAATTAGGATATTTTAAGGGTTTTATTTGTCACATGCAAGGTATACAGTCCAACTGTAACCCATACAGTGAAATGCAAGGTGGTCAACTCCGCCATAATAAGAATAACGAAAAGCAGTTAGATAAAGCTGCAGTATAATAAATATGTAATAAATATGAATAGTAAAGTTATACAGGTAATAAGAGAAAATACAATCAGATATGTGCAAGATAGCTCCGAAATGTTTAATTAAAACTGTCGGTGTTTCAGTTTTTGTTGATGGCATTGGTACATGTCGTGAAACATACTTAACATTCTCAAGACTATAACAGCATGTCTCTAAACAGTTCAGGCATTTAGCACAATACTATGGTTTGGCTGCAAAAGCCTGTAACTTGCCCAAAACAATTAGCTCATGTCTCAAAAGCAAATAATTCCACCAATCATAGGCGGTTTCAGACAGGGGCCAACAGGGGCCTGTGCCTCTGTAGAACTGACCATGTTCCCTGTTGTGGCCCCTGTGCTGAAGAGATAATTTATTAATTTCTTACTCTGATATGTGCTGGCACAGACACATGAACTAACATGACGCGGCGTTCCACATGGACTCCTTAGAGCGCAAGGAATCACAAACGCAGAATACTGTTATTGTAGTGTTACAGGCTACTGTGCTAGACTAAAACAATTTGAAATTTGTGTGAAACAATGAGAAATGAAGTTCAGCTCTGCACAAGTGTCATCATGATATGGGGATTACACTAGTTGTTTTACAAATGTTAATTGTCATTTGAGAAAATTGCCAAAGCAATTGAGAAAAACTATAAGTAATGTGACGGCCTGAGGGAATATCCTCCTTCTGAGCCTCTCAGTCCTACTGAGAGACAGTGGCAGTGCTTATCAGACCTCAGCCTAGTAAAAAGGTGGTTGTATGGGTAGGTTGTGTCCCTACAGATTTTGCCAGCTCTGCTCCTGCATGTTGGGAGGTAAATGTCTTGCAGGGAGGACAGATCAGCCTTACAGATACCTTCAGCTGAATGTAGCGCCCTCTTGTGGGCTTTGCGGTGTATGTGTATACTATGCGGATGATTCCCGTTGTGAGGATGGTCTGAGTGGCTTTTGAGACCTTGAACCTCCTCATCACAGATATCTAAAGGTATTCCCCCTCTATGGTAAGTGTTGAAATTCCCTAGGGTATTGTTACAGAAAAAGGTAGGCATATGGGTGAACGAGCTGCTGTGGTTTAGTTCGGTGCTTGATAGTTAGGTGGTATCCTTGGGGGCTGGTTATTTATGAGAATATCATAATGTACCCTGCATTGTAACATTGATATGAATATTGCTGGTCCATGCGTGACATTCCTCAAATCACTTGTGATATCAGAATGTCAGCATGAAGCAGAATCTTTAAGGAATGTTTCCAGCACCTTGCTGAGTCTGTACCATGAAGAACTCATACTGTTTTGAGAGCCAAGGGGAGTAATACCCAGTATTACAATGGTGTTCCTAATGAAGTGGCCAGTGGTTGTATAAATGTGTAGTTAAACGTCTGCCAGTTCACCTCAAGAAGCACATGAAGGGGAATTTAAGTTTTAACAGACCCCAAATCTACTCATCATTGCACTGTGGCAGGAAACGGCATACCTAGATGTAACTAATACAAAAATTGGAAAACTATATTAAAATCATGAACATGTGACGCCACCCTCACTACCCATTGATATGTACCGTGTATCAGATTTTTGAACTAGTTGTGATAGATGATACGTTTTTATTTTATTTTTAACCATTAGATGGAGCCAAATATCTTTTGCTATACGATGGAGTTAGTTTGTTCACGATGGAATTTCTAGATATATGTAGTATCAGGGTTTTCCAGCAGAGGTCAGTACCAACTGCTAATATGTTAAATAACCATTAAATAACTTCTTGCAATAAAGAAGTGCTACGGAAACGGTTGGCGGTACGTTCAGTGCGATCGATGCAATCTGCTTGCACCATACAACTGCGGGCCACCAAGGTTAACCCTTACTGCACGTAACATAAACAGACGAAAAACCATAAAGGTCAGTTTTTCGTATAAAACTTGTTAAAGGTAATACTATTATCATCGGTTTTCATGACATATTCGGTTACAGCCAAGCCATTTAAACAGACAGTTCTGAATACCCGTATAGGCTAATCATAAGTTGTAATATTTTAGGTACAGGTCATGGAGTGTAAAAACACTTGTGTATGTAAAAGTTTCAAATTTTCAGATACGGTGAAACAGTTTCTTATCCTTGCAACTTAAAAAAAGATGCGAATGTTACTACAGTATTCCAGGGGTCTCTAAGTCCGGTCCTGGAGAGTTACTATCCCGTAGGTCTTCTATCCTACCTGGCTTATGATGAGCCATGCCTGTTCCTGTTATTTAACTGAGAATCCAGGTAGGATTGAAAACCTACTGGACAGTAGCTCTCCAGGACCAGAGTTGGAGACCCCTGCACTACTCTGAGGAGAATGGTGTATACAAGCTGCCGCCCAAGAACATGGAGTTTTGTGTATCCGTGTCTCTAAATTATTACGTATGCAAGTGTGTGATGAGCTGGCATCCCTTCCTGGATGCCCTATGCCTTGTGTCCTGTTTTTAACTGGGATGGACCACAGGTGCAACAAAGAAAAGATGCTAAAGGATACTTTAAGGAGCATAAGCAGGAATAGAGAGGCAGAAGTGGTACAGACAAAAATAGATGCGGCATTGAGGGAGCAGGCCAAGGTGTTTCAGAAGACAGCCTCTCACCTGCACCGGGGCTCTGCTCCCAGTCAAAAGCAACCAGTCTTCAGGGCTGCAGGCACAGTCATTTGTCTTTATTCCAGCCTACGCCCCCTCAGGGTACTCCAGGAATGGATGGTGAGGGTTATCTCTTGCCTGTAATTGCACTCTCCAGAGGGAACACCTGAGACGAGCAGGCAGGCATGGCAGTGCAGTGGCAGGTGACATATCGGTGGCATAGTGATTCTGCTGATTAAGGCAGTTCCTTAGATTTTCCTCCACTGAACCCACTTTTTCCACACGCAGACTAGTACAACTTTTTAACGTGCTCGACAGGCTCTGTGTCCGTGCCCAGACGAACAATCGACGTGTTTACATAAATGTGCCTGATTACATTTCCCCTGAGAACCCATTAAACTAAGGAGCAGCATGCTGTGAGATAAAATGAGCACCGTTCTGAAGCTGCTCAGCATTATAAGCGTGAAGTTGAGACAAAGGGAATTGTTCCTCCATGCACAGAGATCTCCAGTCATGTAACTTCCTGTCATACAACCCATCTGTTCCTCTGCACGATCCACCATCATGTCTTGTGAGATAAAACCACATTACCTTTCAATTTGTACCTTTTTACAATATTGTAACTTTTTAAATAACCCATTAGCCACATAGATTCTTTAGGAGTCAGATTGCTTTTTCCCAGTTATTGGCCCCAGCTTGACTCCATTTACCCTTTCAGTGCCAATATGAGCAATTAGACTTTTAAAAAAACTGCCTGTGACTCAAACAATCTCACTGTCTTTTAAGACAGTGGTGTTACTGAGGGTTCTTTTCAAGATTACGAAACTGGATGAGGGCTGAGGAGAAGCACCAGCACAAATACAGCCAAACACCCCATGCTTCACTGAATATAGACTCAGTCTCTAGAAAATGCACCTACAAAGGGCTAAAAGAGTCTTATTTATAGGGAGAAGAGAAGATGATGGAGGAACTTTTTCAAAGCTGCGGAGACAGCTGGGGCTTGTTAGTCTAAATTACAGGGAGCAGATGTTAATTTCTTCTCATGCACTGCTTCTGAGCAATTAAATTTGACATACTTGCAGGCATTATTTTTCATACACTTGCCGCTCAGTTTTTATCCCTGTTGTGGGGATATTTCGCAGACTTTGTCTGCACTAAACACACATGACAGATGCAGTGTAAGTGTAAATCGCTTGCAGATTTTGACCTCCTGTCCTTTGGGTTTCTGTGTATTAGTGCAGTGGTGTGGTTGTCTTCGCCGTGGTGTCCCCGAGTACATTACCCATCAGAATTCAATTTTCAGGGCGACCTGTTCATAAGGGCACAGAGAAAAATTTCAAGTAGCGGCATGACTTGAGGGTGGTTAATATTGCACACGTTAGCAGTGTATCATACACCCCATCCAACCTTCTCGGTCTACAGCCTCTTTGAAAATGTTATTTTTCTTCTTCTCTCAGGAACTAATGAGGAAACTGACAGACACTACAGGCCGTGTAAGAATTGGATACACCAATAGATGCCGACTCCCAGAGGAATTGGCTTGACAGTAAGAGACGTGCAATTGCGCGCTAGCAAAAGGAAAAACAAGTGACAGTTTCGTAGTGATATTTTTGCTCAGATGGAATGAACAAGCAAAAGGCAGAAATTACTCCTGAACCACTTATTTGAAGACAGCAATATGCATGAATATACATGAAAATTAAACGATGAAGTCACAGCATAGTAGCAAAGTAGATTTTTATTTGTTATAATTTTTAACATTATAACTGGTCATTCTGCATGCTCAATATCTAAAGTAATTAAAAAAAAAACGAGCAGTAAGGAACATTCAGTCATTTTTTTTTTTTTTCCATGCGAACTGAGCTGAACCCATATTGGATAGTTGGATACTTGTGTTATAGTTATCCTAACCCTTTTTATTATGGAGAAATCGCAACATTGAAGTACAGCATTCAATTTGTATTCTAGAGGAGGAAACACTACAATTTGGTTAAATGAGTAATTGGTAAGATACAGATTCACTGGTGAATCATTTAATGAGTATTTGCTCTCTTGTACAACCAGAGTAATACGCAATTCTTTAGGTAGGAGATGATGTACATTCTAAGTATTTGTGACATTTACATAGCAGTTGCATAGGACGTTACAGTGAGTTTCCCTCTACCAGTTTTCCAGGCAATGCAAATGGAAATATTTTACTCGGTGTTAACTTCTCTAGGCATGCTGTAAAGTCGCCATGTCTCCCCATCCCAGAGGAAATGAAAACAGCCAGTGTACTGCAGTTCACGTCACCTCACGAGAGAGTGAGCTGGCAGCTGGCCATCCTCTGCCAGCCTGGATGCTCGCAGGGATCCCTGGAGGCTCATACATGGAAGTTCTTTAACAGAGCAGTAATTCATAAGAGAATAATAACAAAAAAGAAGCGCTCAGATTTTAGACGCAAACCGCTTACGATCTTGTAGTGCACATATGTTAATACATTTGAATGAATAATTTGCAACCAAATATATTTACTGTTTGTTCTGCTCATTCCTGCTAAAGTCAAAATGGGTGGAGTCAGATTTCTAAGATAAAATTCACATTCAGTGACTTTTAAATGCATCATGGATTATAACAGTGTTCTTTTGCCATATATAACCCTGTTCATTGTTCTTTGTTAATACATAATCCCGCTAAGTCTTCATTGTTCTTTTTGGAACGTCTTGGTCACATTCAATAACTTTACAAATATTATTCCTTATTTATGTTACTCTGACATTTGAGGTGCTTCTGTTTTATTCCTGTTTTGTGTGCACTGCAAATAAACTTACGTAAAGACTTTCCAAATTAGATTAATATGATATACAGTACTGTGCAAAAGTCTTAGGCAGCCAAAGAAGATGATGTTTAAATTATCTTTATGTTGCTGTAAAACTATGCTGTTATGCCTGTCAAAGTGTGTTAGCTTAGTCATTTCAAAACCTCCGCTAAAATCACCCCCTTATTTCCAGCAACCATC
>JAAGVU020000092.1:15051506-15076646 GCA_011763525.2 Mormyrus iriodes | reverse complement strand
AGTTCTGAAGGCGAAAGGGGGTCAAACACCGTATTAGTATGGTGTTCCTAATAATCCTTTAGGTGAGTGTATGTGTTTATGGAGATGCACTCAAGAACGTAATCGTGAGGAGCAAATAATGAGCTTTTGCATAGAGGAGCTGCAATTGGTATGAATCACCACCTGAATATCAAACCAATTCCAAATCACCTATATCAAACAAAAAGCAGAATGTGTTTTTTTTAAATGCCCCAAAATCCACCTCAGGTGATAACAAGGGTGTAAACTCCAAGTGTGCAAATGGAGCTCAGGTCTCAACAGTAGGCTCTGTTCCAATCTGCTAGTCAGCCATGTCTACAGTCCAAAAGGGCTCAGTGTCTGATGTCTGAATGCCAACACTGGAACGCCGAGACTTTGGCGTCTCACTGTCCCTCCTCCCAAGTGAGCTCTGCTCGCTCAGCAGACATTCCAGACTGATGTGCTCCACGCCAGCAGAGTCACCCAAAGGATGGTCAGAGTCACTGGTGTCCTGTCTGGATGGCCCCGAATCCAGAGAGGTGACCGATGGTTGCCTGTGAATAGTAGCAGGTCCCGAGTGGGGTGGATTGGTGGGGAGATGAACTTCCAGGAGGTTGCATGTGTCCAGGATGTGAAGAGGGCCAGAACTGGCTACAAGATCACTCTGCTTCGAGCCAACTGGATGCAACAGGGGTTTTGTGGATATGTGAAGGTGGGGGTACCCGCTGTGGTCTGTCACAGAGGAATGGGCAGAGGTGGGCGTGGTAGACATGGAGAACGTGTGTTCGTAGCTGGCTGGTAGCTGGTGGCCCAGGCTGGTATGGGAATGGCGAAGGTTGACAGGAATGCCAGCTCCATATGCTGATTGTGGAGACGAGGTAAAGCACGGTGTTTGTAGGCAGGAGGACCTGGGGCTGGACGGCTGATGGAAGTGATCTACCAGGTGGCAGTTCTCCGTCTCAGCCGGCTGGCACATCGCCGCCCCCCTCGCCTGGCTGGTGTTCCCGTGGGCCCCGCTGAAGCTCCACGCACCCCCGGTGTGATGGCTCAGCGGCTCGTGGTGCAGGTGTAATCCGGCCGCCATATTGTAGGCCATGCTGCTGCTGGTGGGGGGGTTGGAGACTACGTGCACCCCATAGGGGTAGGTGGAAAGGGCTGAGGTGTAGTGCTGCACAGCCACGTGGGCCTGCAGAAAGTGCATCATGTGGTGGAGTTCCTTGGTGAGCTGTGCCACTTCCTGGTTCAGGAGACTCATCTATAACAGAGAAAAAAAAGGCTCAGTATGGTACATGAAAACAACCAGACCTTGGCCTGTTAGCTGAACATGAACGCTGAGAATTGAATAGATTGATTATCTGCTCAGAATGCATGGGGGAAACGATTCATTCTGTCTGACAATGATAGATTGACTACTGTCTTGGAACTAACAGCCTCCAAAAAACTATAAGGAATATAATGTAACACTATTTGAGTCACGAGAAAAGCCCGCACGCTGGGGGCTTTTATGTTCGTAAAAGATTACAAGACTGCAGTTGTTTATACATCTAAATATATTATATTGTACATATTGCTATTCTGCTGAACTTCTTATTTTCTCTGTAAAAATACACTGAATACAACTGCAGGACAGCCACAGCGAGGTGCTTTTGCTTATTCCTCCAGTAACCCAGCCTTCACCGTCAGATTTCTTCTTTTTCATATTTTGCGGAGTGATATCATGATGAGTTCTCTGTTTCCCAGGTACCCTACACTGCCCATCCACTCCCTCTATTCCCTATTATACCTGATGATCTGAAACTATGTCAGGAGTGAACTGTTTTTAGCTACACAAAGCCCCAGAGATAGGAAGAGAGAAAGAAATAGACAGAGAATAGGAGAGTGGAAAATGAGAGTGGAAGGAGGGTTTTTTTAAGGATCCCTGTATCAGCATTCCCACTGAGTTTCGGCTGTATTGCAGGAGAATCCTGTTTACTAGACAATTTTTCACTCCCATCAAACACAACCTCCTTGGGCCATCAGCAGAATTTGATCATTCCAAAATCATTTAGAAATGAAACTGAAATTGAATAAACTTTACCGTTGTTCCCTCCCCCCAGTTGACAGTCTTTACCATTGCCCCCCCCGGTTGATATAATCTGGTACTGTATGCTTAGCTCCCCAAATTATTTTCCTTGTAGAGGTACAGTACCTCTCACAATATATATGATTGGAGATCCCTGTTTTAGGAGTCCGCTGTATACCCCCACATACCTCTTTGTTTAGCTGGCACACACTCTGCCTCACCTCCTCGGTCTCCAAAAGCAGAGTGGCAGTTACCTGGTTGCTGTCTGTTGAGAAAGACAGGGGGTCATAGGATCAGTGCACATCATTGGCTGGTTCATATGATGCGTTAGGGGAACTTCAGGAAGTCTGTTAGTTTCAGGCATTTCATATCTCTATCTATAGCAGTTAGGTGGGACATGAAAATTCTGTCAAGGATTCTTCACCCAGAATGCACTGCTCTGAGCTGCATCTCCTTATAAAATGTTCAACCTCCAACTTGACAAAGTACCATGAAACGGCTGTCGAAGTCCAAGCTCTGACTGGGAAACTCAGGCCAATTTCATGTACCCCAGCTTCACTGAGAAGAAGGTGCTGTGACATCAGACAACATGGCAACCTCCACGGGAGTAATTACCATGAATGATAAGTAATCAAGTGAAGGCCATATACAGTCATACATTGCAACAGAAGCACAATAAGTAAGATAAAACTAATTATGTATGTAGATGGGTGCGAAATGAATCGCACATATTGCTAGCTATTTAGCTATATGGGTAGCTTTAGCAGTCCATAGCTATTTAGCTATATGGGTAGCTTTAGCAGTCCATAGCTATTTAGCTATAAGGGTAGCTTTAGCAGTCCATAGCTACAGCTGTAGCTGTTGCCTATAGTTTACAAAAATGAAAGTTCTCTGTATAAACCGAACTGAACCTGGGACTTTCAATTAATCAGCCTTTCGGGGTCATGCTTACTCTGTTGTATACTATTCTCAGTTTACAATTCATAAACTTTTAAAATGAAATTATAGCATCCATCCATCCATCTTCTGTAACCACTTATCCCATTTGCAGTCGCGGGGGATCTGGAGCCCATCCTGGAGGCTGCGGGCACAAGGCAGGGAACAACCCAGGATGGGCCTCCAACCCATGGCTGGTCACACCATTCACACCTATGGGCAATTTGGTAACTCCAATCAGCCTCAGCATGTTTTTGGACTGTGGGGGGAAGCCAAAGTACCCAGAGGAAACCCCACGACAACACGGGCAGAACATGAAAGTTCCACACACATGGAACCCTGGGCCCAGAGGAATGAAGCAACAGTGCTAACCACTGCACTACCATGCCACCCCAAAATGGAATTATTTTATTGAATAATAATAGTTTATTATAAAAGTATATCAAGAAGGTCAGCCATATTGATTGTTTACATTTAGTGTTATGGATCGTGGAACGGCTGCAGCTCAGAACTTGGGTTTTTTCGACTTGGAAATTCCGACCCCCGACTTGACCGGAATGCAGCATATGTCTCTGCAACTCCTGGTCGCACCACTTTCTGCTGCGTGTTGAATAATCAAAGGTGACCTGGGGTGGAAGAGCTGCAGGCTTCAGCGTGTACCTGGAGGTCGATTACCGCTGCCTCTGGCGCTGTTCCGCTCCACGTTGAAGTGAAACGTCCGCCCGTTGTCTTCGATGCCGTCCACGACTCTGCGCGGGGGGCATGGAAATTGCATATCCTTAATTAGCTGTGGAAAGCCAGATGAGAAAGCGGCTGGCAGCAGAGGCAGTTACGCGGCGGGGGGGGCTCAGATGCAGAGGACATGACAGCATGTGACCTGCCTGGGGGTGCTGAGCCCACTCTGCTGCCCATCGCCTTTGTGTGTGCTCCCCGGTGTGAGTCTGGCCCATTCCATTTATAAAATGAGGGTAGAGTTACGGTGCAAAGATAAGCCGCTCTGCACACCCCAGTTACCTGAGAAGAACTCAGTGTTTCTTTCCGGTCCCTGGGGAGCCGTTAACCTGTCTGGGTTTTGATAGCAGACCTCTGATGCCATTTCCCTCCTCAGTGTTTAAAAAAACAATGATAATAACCTACATTCTTTATAGTTAGGATTTCTTTCCCCTTTTCAGATCCCTACTTTTAAGAATGAAGTGGATTTGCTAATGTAAATAGATTCTGAAGACACTGTAAGACACGGAATTCCCCCAGGTGGATTTAACCTCGCAGATGCAAACTCCATACTTACTGTCGGATTTCGCATTGGACTGTAAATTATATTATTACAGTGCTGGAAAAATGAGGAGCATTATCTAACAATTTGCTCATCACTATGCACTGCAGTGGTGGCTGGTGGCAAAAAAAATTGTGGAGGTAAGAAGATAATACATTTCACAATATTACAATGGTCAATTTTTTTAAAGAAGAGAGACAATGTGTTTTTAAATGACAATAACATTATAGTAATGAGGTATTTCAAAGTTACTTGTTTCACAATTTAATCTCAAAAATAGGGGTGGTACTACCTCCTCTACCCCTATGGACCTGCAGCCTCTGGTACAGTCTGAAGGGAGTTAGTGTGGCAGGTACCTGGGGCTGAGGTCGGGGGGGCCAAAGCAGTTCAGCGAGGGTATCGGCAGCTTAGAGGGCTTATGGCTGTTGCCAGCATCATGCACAGAGCCTCGTAAGGGGGTCTGGGGGAGCCGGTGGTGCTCCGCTCTAGACTGATGGCTGGGGGAAGGGCTGCGGGCCCGACAGCCCCGGGTGGGAGAGCGGCAGCGGCGCAGGGCGTTGAACTGGCGGAGCTCGTCGCCCAGCAGGCTGCCCAGCGAGGTGCGGCGGACTGGACTGCCCAGGGAGGGCAGCGTGAGGTTCCGGCGTGACTTGGAGGCCGGAGAGAGGTGAATGTGGTCCTCGTGCCGGTCAGCGTGTCCCCCTGCAGAGGGCAGCTTGTGCTCCGGGTGGCCGCTGTGGTCCAGCCGCTGCAGACCAGGAAGGACAGTAAAAACACATTATAGACAGTCCCTGTACATCCGTCAACCCTGAGCCGCAGGGACCCCTGGGTTTGCAACCAGTAATTGTTTTTTTTAAATGGTGAAACCACCAGTTTATTTTTTTATTAGTGTAGTGATTTTATATGAAATAGATCAGTGGCTATCTGGACATCAAAAGTATCACAGGAATATAAGGTCAGGCTTCACTACGTGCAGAATTTAAAGCTGCAGGCAGCTTGTCACATTTCTGAATTTTATGGTTTAACAGGCAATATATAGGTAATTCCTATCATGCCAGAATACTCCACAATGGAGACAATATTCACAACCTGCCACATTTCTTTGAGATGATATTTTGCATGGTAAATTTCATAACTGGAGACAGAATAAGTCGTCGCATGACTTACGTGTGGGACCCTCGGTGACCGTGAGAACCTTGTCAAACCCTAAAAGGTGAACAGGCCAGAATTTACTAGCAGAGAAATGTGAGGGGAGTGTCCTTCAAGAAGTGACTGATGTAGTCTACCAGACCATCTATCCGTAAATGTCTGTCTTTATAAGGCATGAGAAGGGGATTTAAGAGAACACAGGGCCAAGCTTAAGTTAGGGGTGGGGGGTGACTTAATTATGGCCTGGAACAATCAAACACCGCAAGAACCCCAGAGTCAGGGTTCGAACCGAAGGAAGGAGTCATGTCTCAATCACGCAGAACACAGCAGCATGTACAGACAAGGCCACGAAATGAAAAAGACAGGAAAATGATGTTATGTTATCCCTGTAATAGTGAAACTTGCCCTTTTCGGTTATGTCTTATTTAGGCTGATGTAGGCACAGGACGACACTGGAGAAAGTGAGTCTTGTGTGTTTTCTTGCACTTCTTTGCTGTTTGGATACATTTTTATCAATCGCAGCATGGGCGCAGAGAGAGAGAGTGGCCCTCTATCTCAACTGGCCGTTCTTCATTTCTGTCATCCTTCTGCTGTGCGGCTGGCCCATTGCCACACCACACTGTCAGCAGATGGCAACGGCAAGCAGCTCAGAACATTAGTGCTGATAACTCTAAAACTAAATACCAAGTGTTTTTGGGGTGATTTGCATTTCCTCCACAAAGGCAAAGAAGACCTTTAAATTGGTTGGTGGGGGGATGACATTTCGTAGTCCTAATGTTGACATGCTGAAATTGTCCAACTGCCAAGCATATGAACTTTAATTCTCTTAATGCAAAGCCTGTGAATATTGCATGACATATTATTCAGTCCTGATCAATTTCTATATAAAAAAATAGAATGTGTAACATAGAACAGAACAGAACTTTGTATTATTTCTATACAGACAGGTTAGTAAGCCATGGTCCACTATGGAGTCAGCAAGGGTTGACATCTTCTATTGACAGTCATAAAGCCTTATAGTGTTGATAAAAATACTCATAAGCTCCAATGAAGCTCTCATCTAAAATGCATTATACATACCTTCATAAAGTATAATGGTGGGTATAAGAGTTATGAATGTATCCATAGTGCATTATAGATGAGAGCTTCTGTTCTTAGTATCGGAACTGGTTTTTAGCAACAGATGATGACATAAAATGCGTATGCGAGAACCAAAGAATGGTCAAGTACGCATATTATGCATATTATAAGTATGCATATTACCATCTCTTTCACCCATCACAAAACCTCTCCTAATGTCACCCCAGGAATTGTAGGACCTATTCAATATACCCATGCATTTTTTGACTCAACCACTAGCACACCTCGTTTGGCTAATGAATACCTCATTGAGTTATTAAACTAATTTAATTTAATTACTTAAGTGAGCTGATGATAAAATGTAATGAATATATAGAATTGCTGAGGTGCTTATGAAAAAAAGGTTTCGGAACCAAAGCGTTATTCTTCTAGCCATCCAACAAGATATCAGTAACTTTTAGGAGAACAGAAGAAATTCTTGTTAGTTTTTATTGTTACTGTTAATTTGCCTATATACTAATATTGAATTGTGTTTTTTTCTGAGCAAATACACACTTACTACCCAGATAAATAGCTTTAAATGTTTTCATTGACTGCCAAATATTTTTGCACAGTACTGGATATCAGAAATGCACATTATAGGTATGTCGGACAATTAAAAATTTTGTGAGGATGAGTTTCTGTCTATTTATCATTGCTGATGAAATGAGACCCCTGCCATTTTCATACTAATGGATTCCTGCAGATTACTCATGTACATCCTCTACCTTATATGCTCCTGTGCACATGTGACTTTCCATGGGAGTCTTACCTCTGCCTCACTGCCTGCCCTCAGGTTGTAGGTGAGGCTGTGGTGAATGTCGTCCGCAAACCGGACAGCGTATTCTGGATACAGCTCTAGCACCTCACGCAGCGCCCTCACGCTGATGTGCTGGAGGTCGCAGTATGTCAAGGCCTTCACATCGGCATTGGTCTTGATCACCTGCTCCTGCCCTGGAAGGTCTGCCCCTATGAGATCCCCCTTCCCTAAAACACCACAGGATCGTCACACAGCATTGCCAACTGTCCAGGTCCTGAGTAATTCATTCTTTTCTAAAGGGTAACACTTTACTTGATGGGGCACAAATAATATAGGATTATACTATTACTTATGTATTAATTAATCACAAACTAAGTCTTAGTTACATACTGATCTCATGTTAATTCATCATTAATGAATCATGATGCATCTCAAGTAGCAAGTATATTTGGTCATGATTTGTTCATAATTTGTACTTCAGTAGTAATTGAGCTATTGCTAAGTATTTGTGCCCCATCAAGTAAAGTATTACCTTCTAAAGTTGCTTTAAGACCATCTAACTGTGTCTTTCCAACAGGTCAGCATTTAAAAAGAAACGTTAAGGATACAATGTAAAATGTTCTTGATTAGAACCAGATATAAAAGGCAGTTGATCAACACCTGAAGTGATTGACATATTCCTCATATGTTAACATAGCAGTACTATGTATGGGGTATAGCAGCAATCTTTTAAACTAATTCATGGGTGTCATTAGATGCCAACTACGTACTGAAGATACATAAGCACTGTGAATAAGGGGACTGCCAGGTGCTAACACTAACCCAAGATGGCTAATACCATGCCGTCCTTCAGCACCTCCAGGGAGCCCGAGCAGACAAAGTAGTTGGCATGCAGGGCGTCCCCGTGGCGGATGAGGTACTCCCCGGGGGCGCAGAAGGAGGTCTTGATATGCAGCGAGAGAGAGCGCAGGCACCCACGGCTGGCGCTCTCGAATACAGGCAGCTGCAGGATGTCCTTGTTCAGGTGCATGGCAATGTCGGCACGCAGCTCGTCCGGGAAGTCATGCAGAAGCTGTAGGAGGTAAGGAGGAGGCGTGGAGCAGCGGTCAAACCATACCGGTACCAGCAGGGGGTGTCAGACTCTGCTCTTGGCCCACCATGCATACGCGGGAGGCAGCGTCAAGATTCTTCATTAATTAACCAAATAGCAATGCTTACATGATAAAAGACTTTTGCAGATTGCAGCTGTTCTGAGCATTCTGGACATACCCGGTTGATGTAAAAGTAGGGTATTTAATTATTCTAAGTTCAACCAATTATGCCAGGAGAATGGTTCAGAAATAAATCTGGAAGGTACACAATGAACTGAGTTTGACTCCCTTTGTTAAAAAGGAAACTATACATGTAATGTAAAAAGTCAAATCTGGAGAGTGTACAATAATAAAAGAGAATAGGAAGTAGTCTCACAATGTGATGTCAACCCTGGTGAAGGTTTACAGCAGTGCAAGAAGTTGTCAGAGAATGTGACATCACTGGAGAATGTTCAGTAGATATATTTAGTGGCCAAATTGATGTTCGTTTTGAAACTGTGCTTAATAAATCATTTAAATGTTGCCATCTCTGTTGAACTGACATGATAAGTCGGCAGAATTATTCAGCTGCAAAAGGAATGTTTATGCAAATGGTAATTAAGTTCTTGGCACAGCACAAAAATTATGCCTCATAGATTTACTGTGCTATGTTTTAGTAACACATTATCTCAGCAATGAAATAGCTAACTAAATGTAATTTTGATCTATAGTAAAGTCAATCCAGTATAAGATTCTTTTGCAAGGACTGTTCTACACTGGATGCTGGATAAGATGTTATGGAAAATGGATGTATACATGGATGAATGGACACAGAGGACATTGTATATACCCTACATATGAGCAGATTTATACTTTTGGTGGTTTTTTCCTTCCAGTGG
Source organism: Mormyrus iriodes (assembly GCA_011763525.2). Lineage (NCBI taxonomy): Eukaryota > Metazoa > Chordata > Actinopteri > Osteoglossiformes > Mormyridae > Mormyrus > Mormyrus iriodes. The sequence continues at coordinate 15,067,381 of JAAGVU020000092.1, read as the reverse complement.
CAGGAGGTCTCACCTCATTGGCGTCAATGCCGTTGTTGACGGACCAGGTGGTCTGGAAATACTCCAGCATACGCTGCTTGAGCTGTTGGGGCAGCCGGTGGACGCGGATGAAGTCCTTCAAGTCCTTCATGCGTGTGTGGTAGAGCGAGCGACGCGAGTACATGCGCTGGATGATGGCCGTCACATTTCCGAACACCACGGCGTGCATCAAGGCTGGGGGGATAGTATCAAGGTAACCAATCAGATCGCTCTGACAGCTCCACTGGACCCACACAAGACAGATTACAAGGAACGTCTACATGAGTGATAAACATCGACTGCTTGTACTGTAGAGAGTAACATAAAGGCAGCTATGGCCTTATGTAGCAAGGAGACAGCGGGGCCTATAAGGTAGTAAACTTCATAACCTGTTCAGTTCTGTTTAAAATAATGTGCTGCAGAGATGCCACCAGAGATTTTGGGTCCCCAACCCATACCAATCCAAATATGTTCGAAATTTTATAAGGTCCCTGTCACTCAGGGGCCCCTGGAATCATCTTCACTTTCCTCCCCTTTATGGTACCCCTGTCTGCTAAGCTGAAGCGAAGACAAGAAAGTGAGGTATTAGCTGTACCAGAAGAAGCATGCTAACAGCCAGAAGACGCTCTAGATTCTTGGCAATGGTAAATAAAATCTGCAAAGTTGTTCTACTCTGCGTGATCATTTTTGAGCACCCCAGAGGGTAACAAGAGTTATTTTTTAACTTTTTAAGTAATTTTTAGCAAAAACATTTATTTATAGATTAGCATAAGCAGACCATGGCTTTGCGTGCTGATCGCTGCATCCTGCGTTGTAGCCGTGAGGTTTTGTGGATGTTTTTTTCCCCACAGCTCTGGATGTTTACAGAGAGTTTCTTTGCTCTTGCCAGGTCCTCCTCAAAGCCTGGCTGATGAGGGTGATGCCCGTGCATCTCGGCCATGCGGCGCTCACCCCCAATGAGCATGGTGCAGATGGAGAAGATCTTCTCGGCGTCCGTGTTGGCACACACGTTGCCAAAGCCCACGCTGGTGAGGCTGCTGAGGGTGAAGTAGAGCGCGGCGATGTATGCGCTCCGTGGAGAGGGCCCCCCCAGCGTGCTGTTGGTGTAGGGGGTGTCCAGTCGTTTCCCTAATTCATGCAGCCAACCTGGTAGGGGAGGGGGGTAAACATTTCACAGATGGGGGATGCCGCTGGGTTTTCTTCGGCCGCCGGACGCGGCAGCACCTAAGACGGCCAGCACTGCTTGGCTGAGCTGAATCCACATTCCCCACTAAGCTGGTTAAAAATGCACCGCGCTGAGAGCAGCCGGTCCTTTCCGAAATCGGCTTAAAATAAAGTGAGGTGGCCGCTCAAACCTCCTGTCTGTTTCTCCACTGGCTTCTGGTGACTACAGCCACCGAGGGGCTGCGGCAATGTGGCCCCCAGGTCCTCGCTCATCAGGTAATTAACACGAAGCATGCCTCAGCAGGTCACTGCAGTTATACCTCCCAGCTGGGAGGTGGGGGAGAATTAGCCTTCCTTAATGCGAGAAAAGACCCCATTTTAATTATTCTCCCTGACCTGGATGTCCCTGATGGACGGATGTTACGAGGCCCTCACCAGCTCATTTCTAATTGTACGGCAATGATGCTGCCTGGTGGGTCATGGCAATTAGCACCTCAATAACCCCCAGGATCCAAAAGTAGAAGAGTGAACACGGACAGCAATTTTTTGAGTCAAAGGTGAAACACTTCACTACTGAGACAGTTCAAGTATCCCCCTGACAGTGCTGCCATGATTTTGGTAGACGTTGGGCATTTCCCTGGCAGCAAATGTAGTCATTTGACCCAACGAGAGTGTCTTAAACACACTCACCGATGTCCCAGGTGATGGGATCGTTGCTCTCCATCTCCTTGCGGCCAATCACGTACCAGATGCAGGCCATCCAGTGAGCCAGCAGGGCGAACATGGACATGAGCAGCGTTAGCACCATAGCGCTGTACTGGGAGTACCGGTCCAGTTTCTGGAGCAGTCGTAGCAGTCGCAGCAGGCGCACCGTCTTCAGCAGGTGGACCAAAGAAGTCTGTGAGAAAAAGCGAGGCCTTATGGGTCTATCACATGGGCAGGCTGGCTAGAAACGCTTCAGGGCAACTCAGAGTTATCAGCCATCTACATACGGTGTCCAGTGCTAGCTGTGCTGCACGTATTACCCCAGAGGTAATACATTTACTGTCTTGAAATGAGTTCATTCCACAAGAAAAAGAAATGAAACAGCCAAGAAACCAGCCTTCGAAAGAAAAAAAGATTAGAGGACTCGCAGAAGATTTAGTTCAGACATTGTAGGAAGTGTTTTTAATCCAGGAAAAAATGGATCTGAAACAGGCTGCTTCAAAATACGGTCATTATTTTTCATCTGGTGCAAATAGCTGAAGGCTTCCATATTTCACACAAACAAGGGGAGGTAGTGTGGTTGTGCTTCTCGTCTGCCTTATAAATAGGTGTGCAGAAATGAAAGGAAGTGTGAAAGGACTTGTGTGAAGGTGAGGTATATATTACCTGTGAGACTGAAAACAACAGTGATTTGAAAAGTAATGGAATAAAATGCAAATAAGTAGGAAGTGTGCAATGTTTTGAATAAGTGACATATTTGAAGTATTTCAACCTTTGCATCGTGCTTTTGCGCATGCAAGTTATGATGGTCTGGTTACCCACCACGGTGATGTTGAATGCATAGAGGAGATCAAACGGCAGAGCTGCAATTAGGTCGACGAAGAACCAGGTCGCTGCGTAGTGGATGCAGATGGAGCGGGCATCGTACACCACCTGGCCGGACTGACTCACGTAGGTGGTGCGAAAGTTGAGAACAATGTCTATGGTAAAACCAACAAATTCAGCAGAATCTTATAAAGCTTTCTGACATCAGGTTAAACATGGTCACAGATAGATGTCCACAAAATTAATTTAAAATATGTAGAGAACTGCTGAAAAAAAAAATCAGCACTGACGTCAATATCTAAATATCTGGAAAATATACGACTCACTTGCAGCACGATATCTTTTTATTCTTATTACTTCACACATACGTTTTATTCCTCAGGGTATACCTCCCATACTCTTTTCCTACGTGTACAAGCTGAGTGTCTACAGTCGTCGCCTTATTTGTTGTAATGGATACATGCTAAACACGTCAGAACACTGGTTACAAAATATCGTATTTGGCGCCGTCTTTTCCCTTTTTTTAAGACGACACCACTCTTTCAGACTTATTTTAAGGAAAAAATAAACCCTTCTTACTCGGGTCAACACGGTAATTAAAACAGTGATACCAATGGCTAATAAAGTAATTGAATGCATTTTAAATAAGGAATAATAATAATACATTAATAAATTATATCGTAAACGTCTCCTATAGGTCTTACGAGTCTCACGAGAATTGCCTAGTAACGGCTTCCACCTAACGTGCCGAACTGCTGCGATCTGCCAGCCGTTACAGTACACTTACATGCTGCTTATGAACGTTCTATGAGTTTATTATAAAGGAATTATGAAGGTCAATGTAAAGTGTTACTCATTGTTCTTAAGTACTGCAGGGCTTTCAGGAATATGCCACCAGGCTGAAGGGCCACCATTGTCTCACCAAGGATGAATAGCATCTCCACAGCGATGTCACTGACGATGGTGCTGCGCGATGCCGTCTCCAGGTCATCGGGCGTGGTGAAGCACACATTGTAGGGCACGGTGACAGCCACATAGAAGGTGGCCAGCAGGATCATCCAGTCCCACAGTGCCTTGGAGACGCTGTAATGCAGCAGGATGAAGCGGGATTTCTGCACCGCCGCCACCTTGTATTCCGGGAGGGACGGCTTCTCAAACACATCCTGGAACAGAGAAATACTCTGCTATTCCAGTGCATGAAAGCAATTAGGACTGAGACTTATTTCTTCCCTTAGGGGTTGAGGGATAGCCTAGAGTCTATCCTAGACAGCTTAGGGCACAAGGCAGTTCATTCCAGGGCACATTCTCACACAAGGGCAAGTTGGAGACACCGATTCCCCCAGCTGCATGTTTTTGGACACTGGCAAGAAACCAAAGTACTTGGAGGAAACCCATGGAAAAATGGGGGAGGGGGGTCAGACCCCCAACCCTACAGGTGTGAGGTGCCCATTTACATTTGGAAATTGTTTTGATTTTTAATTTTAATTACCTGCTGAGAAAAATAGATTGTTTCCTTGCATATTTCTGAGGTTTGAGTGTGCAGTATCTTGCGTTATCCTAAATGGCACTTGTCAAAAATCATTCTAAGTTGCAGATAAGAAAAAAGTTATGACATTAACTGGATGTAGCCTGAAAACATTTCCTAGTGTGGTATATTTTGGGTGATGTTACTGAAAAATTATGATGAATTACATAATCAAGGGGTTCTGGACAACTGATGGATGAGATAAAATGAAAAATGTATAAATAAATCAATGTAACAGGTGAAATGAAAATGACACAAGAGCCTCATGCAGTGGCTGACATGTAATATTTCAACTCCCAGAATCGTGTGGAAAAGCACGATTTCCTGAACATATCCACCGGGTGCATTTTACTGGATAAATAGTCTTAATGAGCTGTCAAAGACTGGAGACTTGCACATTGTATAATATGGGGGTAATATTATTATACAGTCATATTTTTTTGCACAATCTGTATATAATTTTCCATTTGCACATCTGAGTATATAATATGCTCTGCACTGTATTGCATGTATAGTATAGTGTACAATATCTTACTGTGCATAATATACCTGTACATTTTAATGTACTTTTAGCTACACTAAATTGGGTAACATTGGGTAACTTACTACACTTATTGGTTATTGTTTTTACTGTTTTAATTGTTTGTGACATTTTTTTAATTGTAATGTAACATTTTTTTCCTTACTTTTTTATTTACTGCTTTTCCCCTCTTCTCCCTTAACTTGTTGTTGAACAACTGCAACAAAATTTCCCTCTGGGGATCTATAAAGTGTTTTCTCATTCTGATTTTGATTCTGAGGTTACTTGGTATGGCAATAATAAAAATGCACTTGGAAAATTGAGCAGAAAATTCCAGTGATCAGTTCCATTATGTGTTTATCGATAAAAGGTTAGAATAAAATCATAACTCCATCCTGGATTAGTTACTGTGGTGCAGATGGTCACAAATTTTCACATTATTCAAAATTTTGGTATCATTTGAATATCTCACTTTCTGCCAGCTTCAGACGTAAATAAACTTAATGAAATGCAAAGATGGTGGAATGGTGCCATTTGAGACCATGTTATCTATTACCTGATTACCCCTGCAATCATTCTGTCGCCACTGGCAATTACATGAGGCGAACTGGTTATTGTGTCTCCTTTCATTTCAGCTCAATTAAAATGCCACTTAATACATTTTTAATTAGGTAAGTTTTGCAGAAAGAAATTAGGTAAGGTTTGCAAGAAAGTTTTAGCTGACAAAAAGACCGATCTTCGTTTGTTTCAGCTTCACTTGCTTTTATCCATGCATCTCAGATAAAAATAAAAAATAAATAGGTGTTTTTCTGTACCCGCTTATCCTATGCAGAGTCGTGGGGGTCCAGAGCCTATTCTTGAAGCTACAGGCACAAGGCAGGGAATAACCTAGGGGCATAAATTACTGCTGAGCATTCTATAACTGTGTCGTCTCTACAAGGTCCCTGTGAACAACAGATTCTTCTTTAAAGAGCACTTACATAGTACTAATGACTTTAGATAAGCACACCTCCCTTTCCAGACCACTTTAGAAAAGGTGACCATTGAGTGTGCACTTTTTCTATCAGCCAGAGCAAGGGTCAGATTTACACTCAATGTTCCCAAGTCCGTTTCCTTGCAAACGTGCCCATGCTTGCAGTAAAAAGCAGGTCGAAGCAGCCGTGCTCATTTGAAAATGGGTCACTGTAGATTACGCAGAAACGGAGGGAGGGCACATAGTAACACGATGATGGTCCCAAGGAGGCCATGAAGCAGCGGCTAAAGAATAAAAATCAGGCCACAACAGGTTTAGGTAGTGTTTTTGGTGACAATATAGTTTATTTCTTAAAGGGGAATTCCAACCAAAGATCTTGGTAAGTTTGCTTTATCCATCATCAGATATGTGGAAAGGAAATTACATCACATGAACCTGGAATTATCCCCTTCTGTGCCTTTAAAAAAGAAGTAGCACGTGCTTGCATACTGGGAAGGACATAGGGCTAACTGCAAGCCTGCATTAGATTATGGAAACGCTTGGACGTATGGATGTATTCAGTGTCAGTTGCACATTATATATAATTTAAAATTAACATTAAATGGTTCTCCCTTTCCATCTGGTTTTCATTGGTCTAATTTCCCAAGAATTCTTGGTACATGCTATGAAAAAGCCTTTTTTTCAGTCCCATTTCTTTTATGCTCTTGATTAGGCTGTTTCACTTTGAAGGTCTAGATATTCTGACCATTTAACAATCGCCCATTTTATAAGACGAGTCTTATAGGATTGATTGTACCACGTAAAAATTTAAAAAGTGTTTTTTTTATTTGCTTGGTGGCTGAAATAGAATTGAACTGTCAATCATTTATTAGTATTTACAGTAATAATATACACCTTAAATTATGGCAAATAATACCACTGTGAATATGAGTGAAATACAAAGACAAGTATCTCCATGCCCATCTGTAAGATGACTCCCAATCAACTGGAAGAAGGATGGATATATACCACTGTTAGTCTTTACTGTTTTTTTATTAAATATGGATATACAGGTCTACTCTCGATAGGACCTTAAATTATGGCCCAGTTATGCCTGTTGTAATTAAGAGTTTGGCTAAAGCAGAAGCTAGCATTTAGAGGGGACACTCCCAGACAAGGGCTCAGAACCTACTGGTTTAGCCCTATTATGTCCAATTTAATCTACTCTGTCATCACTCCTGGATTCCAGTGTTTCTTATTTAAGAATATGGGTGAACTGAAACCTAACCTAAAGTGACTTTCACAAGTATTCAACCCATTTGGACATTTCATATTTTGTAGTGTTACAACCTGGAATTAAAATAGATTTAATTGGGATTTTATGTTAAGGGTCTACACAAAATAGACCATAATGTTGAAGTAGGAAAAACTATATAGTTTTCAAAATGATTAAAAAAAAACCCTGAAAACTCTGTATTGTATAATTGTTCACCCCTTTGCTGTAAAACCCCTAAATAAGTTTTGGTGCAAATAAATATTTTAGCTGAAGAACCATTCAAGGGTGGGTTGTAAAAAAAATACTCAAAACTTTGAACATCCCTGGAGCATTGCTTGGAGAAGGTCATCATCAAAAACTCTGTGACTGGGTAAGGAGGACATTACTCAGTGAAGCAACAAGAGGCTAATGTAACTGTAAAGGAGCTGCTAAGATCTACAGCAGAGACTGGAGTAAGCGTGCAACTATAGGCTGGATGCTCCAAACTGGGCTTTCTGGAAAAGGGGAGAGAAGTGTCCGGTGTTTGGGAGTTCCTAGGTACTTCCATAGGCGACTTTGCTAATTAATTGTGAGTTTAAACCTGACAAAGGACTATGCTCTTAGGCACTATATGTGCTCAGATTTTCTTATTCCTCATGCTGAGAATTGACTTCAAATGCTGTTTTTTTTAAAATAAATAAATATCTTTTAACTTAGCAGGATGTATTCTACTGTGACAGAAGAAAAACAGACAAAGCTAAGGGTAGAAAGAAAAAGAGTAAGGCAGAGACAGAAATAATGGTCTTGTATTTAAATCAATAGATGATTGTAACCAAAAAAACTTTTGTTTTTAAACGTACGGGTTGATTTAAGACAAAGGAGTTAATTTTGGCAAGTTAATTAATTTTGGTAATATTCCATTATTTTAATAGAATGTTCAGAATTCAATATGCGGATTTTCAGTTAACCAGTATCTGCAATTATATTTTGATTTGTAAGTGAATCGTTTGAAACAGTTGAGTGATAAAAATTGGCAAGCAAGATCTAACTGTTTTTGTGTTTCTTTCTCTTCGTCACTAAAACTTGTCTTGATGGCTTAATTGGAAAAAAATCAGTGCTGAGAAATGAAAGCCAGACAAGCAACAGTTAGAATTTTTGAAAATATGTCACATATGCGTGTTATATTGTCACTGGAAGGCTGCCTGAGGAGTTGTGAAAGCCCATAGCTGTGACAAGCTGCTGTCATGTCAGGGGGAGGAGGCCAGGAATTAGAAGGCTTGTCAAACACCAGGGAGTTAGCAGGAGCTGCAGAGTGCCCGCCAGAGCAAGTGCAGATTGGCCACAAACAGGTGTGTATGGCATGCAACCAGTGGCAATGTCAATGCAGTGTGCTCGGGACATGGCTGGATGAGGGAAGCCTGGCCTCTTTGAAGCAGTGGGAATGCCCACGTAAATGCAAGCTAAATGTGACAGGAAAGGTTACTTGAATTTGGCTAAATGGACCCCCTGATTGTGGAATAGGCATGGGTCGTCTGAAGTCCTGGCTGGCAATTGTGGCATTGAAGAATCTCCTAAATATTCCAAAGATGTTTCAAGTAGATTCCCAAATTGGCTTTGATGCATGGCCTCAAATATGCATGCATGAGTAATTCCCATATGTGTGCATTTCATAACCCTTCTTTAAACTCCCCCTCCCTTGTTTCGTCTTTCACCTTGTCAGTTTGCTCCTGAAGGAAGAGGTTGTTCAACATGTGCATTTACATTACCAAATATTCTCCACTCTCAGGGTGTGGAATTAAGTGGAAAATGAACAAGAAACTTAGAAGAAAGACATATACAGTAAAATACAAACTGTGACTAGTGCGGAGGGCTTATGTTTGGCCCTATGTGTTATTAGTCTGTGTAATAACATTTGTTAATAGATCCTAAAATTATAACACTTAAATATGCAATAAGAAAAGGTACGAGTCTGCTTGTGCCAGAATCAGAATGAGTGTCTTCCACCCCTGTAGCATGAGCTCTTGAGATGAGAGTGACTTTGAAAGTATCCTGGAGTGTCTACCAGCACCAAACATCTGCTACGGAAAGCAGTGATGTGCACTGAATACTTCAGTAACCTGAGCCTGGCTGCAAAAACAGGCATTCTGAAGTGGAACATGCTGGAAATATTTGGGTGTATGTGGGTCTGTGGAGATTTGCACATGCATAATTACTGAACGAAACAATCCATACATGGATGTTGTGGATTTGTTCGAGAACAAACAAAGCATTACAATTTCGTATTTCTTTCTGAATAACAAACAAATTAATTGTTATTTGCAATCAAACTGCTTGAAAACTTTGAGCTCCTGAAGACAAATATTGATCACACAATATATATCCATTAAACTACAGAGGGGTTGGTGTACTATGCGCACCTGTCATTTTGACAAGGAGTCAACTTTGAATGTCAGCCCTTATTCCCAGTATAACATTAATAACAGATTGAGCTTTCAGCAGTAGATAGGAGGGGAGGTACAGTTGGCCCACCTGTCCAAATCCTCTACTTGCCAAACATCAGTGCCCAAGTGTGTGCATATTGCTTTTTACTGTGATTAACTTGTTGCTCTTACTATATAAGAGTTTCCTGAAAAAGATATACGCAAACGTCACCGTGGTGTGACTCTATAGTCAGACTGATTATGGTTCAGAAAATCATGAAAGAACTCAATCCTAGAAATCAGTAAATGAAGAAATGAGTCAGCTGCTAGTAGATACCCCTCTGGGGGAGACAAATTACAGCGTTTGAAATAAACCTATTAATCAGATCATAACGCATTTATGAATAACATTAACTCACTGAGACTGAAATATAAAAGCCACATTCTCATTGCTGTGTGGCACTACTGAGTAACTTGGTTGTGTGGCTGATCCTACCTAATGGGGGAGAAGCAGAGCAGGGGGAATTGGGGGCATGTTGTTTTTTTTTGGGTGTATCTATTGTGTCATGGGATTTTAGAACAAGGGGAAGGTATGACATTGCATCTCAGTCGCGGAACCACCCCAAAACCCCACCATCTGCTTGGAGTTAAGACCGGAAGGTCGGCACGCGTCTCCGACAGGTGAGGGGGAGGCGAAGCTTGCTGAGACCCGGGGAGGAGCCAGGTGGGCTGGCCCGAAATGGACCGGCCGTCTCTCAGCCAGAGGAGCTGCCCGACAGGATGCAGATCCTGAGCCAAATCCTTACACTCCATAGGACCGTTAGCTAAGAAGCAGTAAGTTCGCTATGCAGCGTCCCAAGTCCCGTCTGGCTTAGTGGAGAGCTTTCAAGAAAAAATGTCAAGCATCCTCTCTCCATCCTAGAACATAAATTGGATTCTGCCATTGTCTGAAATTTCATTTTAAAATCTTATTTAAATATGGAAACCGTTCTGTCCGAAGCAGCATTATAGCAATTATAAATTCACAGATAGAATAATAGGCTTCTACACAGCTTAAAATATAATATGCCCAGCAGAGATCCTGTATCGATGGAGAGTGACTGACTTGCACTCACATAAAATTTAAAAAAAGATCTTTTAAAGGCATCAGTACATAATTTTTTTTCTTTTCATTTTTAAAGGACCTAAAATAATTGAGTAATTCAGCTTGGCATTTACTGACATGTTACTGCCCCCATGGTCCAGATGCATCACATATATATGTCACATCAGAGGGGTTTTCTGGTGCTCTCCTGCTTCTGTAGCCTTGACTTAGCATGATCATTTTATACCTGCACATCAACACAACATAGCACAGATTCTGATGGCCAGTTATTACAGTAACCTCAGCATGCGCAGATTAGTTTTCATTTATCTACGCCTATGTGGCCCTGCAGACAGATAAAAATATTGGCTATATGTGAAAATGGTCAGTAGTCAGTCTGTGTGCCCCCGTGTAGGAAATCACACGTTTGAGGAACATGGAAAGTAGGTGTTACAGAACACCAGCGGCAAAATAAAGTGAAACACATTGAAGGCGGCATTTTATTAGCAGCACAATGAAAGGGATGAACAGAGCAATGAAGCTCTTCTTAAAGGCACATACACCAGCAGTGTCAGAGTCTGACAACTATAGTGATGTCAGCAGTGATGTAATCACAATCTGCTTCGGTCCTACCGAACACTACAGCCTTGCGCCTTAGCAATTGACACAAACCTTCAATCAACATTGCTCTCTTCTCTACGTAGTTGCATCCCTTCAAGCCCTGAGTTTAGCCACATTAAGTAGCACTGATTATGGGATGGTAGCCATACTGCTGGTTCAGTGCACTGGGCAATGATATTAATGCACTGCAAGAAATGAACTGCTCTACCTTTCTGTTAAATATATGTGAGAACATTTGGTGTTCTTGTTGAATAAAGTGACATATGAGGAGCTTACAATAATAGGCACTTTGTACATGTCTTGCTGTTGCACTTAGATTTATGCAGTTGGAGAACCCATAATGAAATGCAAATTAATTCATAACTGCATTAAATAAATATGCACAGAGTTTTCTAGTGAGACCATTCAATGCATTTGAGTATGGTAATTACCTTGAGTTGTTACTGTAAAATATTAATCTGCATGAATGGATAAACCATAAAGCTATAGCATCAAAGTAGTTACTAAGTGACTACAATAGTTATTGATAATAGTACTCATTGTCTTCACATAATGCATAGGGCAGGCCCACCAACGCCGATTGTAGAGCATGAAAGACATGCCGTGGGCTTCTGGACTTTACTCACGCTGCTTAGCTTGACCTCGCTCTTGCTCCTGGAGAACTGACTGGTCAATTGGTACAGCACAGTGCGTCCCCTCCTCCTGGCCTCTGTGAAGTGCGAGCTGTTGGTCTTCCTGCTCCGTTTCTTGTCCTCTGCCAAAAGAGTGGGAGGGAAACGTCTGATGAGGGGTGGTGGGGAAGCACCCTGTCATAATTAGCAGGCCCAAGTCCTCCAGCTCAAATGAAGTGCTCCTTTGCTATATTTCGCCCTCTCTCCAGCAAACATCATCGCTGCTGATTAAATTGCCCTTTATGTTATGTAGCTGTGAATAGTCCCTACAGTTTCCCAAGCTTCTGCTCCCCATCTCCTACCTTCTTTCTTGCTGCCGTGGTGACTTTTTCCGTGCATGTCAGTGATATCCTTGAAGGAGAACAGAAACAGCACCATCTCTCCTTTCTCATTCTTGATGGGCACAATGTCCAGCAAGCACCAGAAAGGGGTCCCTGGTTGGGTTAAGGACAAAAACTCTGAGATGCAGACCACGGAACCCGCGACATGTGCATTTGATGGCTAATTTGAAACATGTAGAAACTGTCATTTACTGATTGCATCAGAGAAACCGGGATGGGGCACGGATGCCACAAGAAAGGCAAAGTCAGATAATAAGCACATTCATTTACTTCACCCTGGCTTCATTCTCAGGCCTATAATGTTTGGGTTGTCCCTCTGATCCTGCGCCCCATCGTAACCCTTTCCAAGATCCAACACACATTTCATTTTGTTTTCGCTTATATTGATGCCAAAATGATGGTCTTTTCTTTTCATTCCTTTCCACAGCTTTTCTTAAACTTGTCTCCACTTCTATGTCCACATGAAATCCCTAGTGGTTCCGCCTGGCATCCTCCTCCTGGATATAGTCTTATAACAACTAATCTATTTAACACCCCTCTGTTAAAACTTTTATGCTTGTAATAAACAAACCAATTATTCCAAATGATTATCTATGTTCATTGCTTTTAATATCAAAGTCTAAGGGCACTGAGTCACACTATGCTGTATTTTTCAAACTCATGAGCTAATTATAAATAGAATCATTACCTGTTATAAATCACTGTATAAACCGCTGTGCTGAGCATTCCTTATTGGTAGATACTACTTCATTAAGAGTTTTTTTCAGAGCAGCCTGGCAGGCAGGGATAGAGCACACACTCTGGCAGATTCAGACCTGAACCCCTGCCAGCTCATTAAAAGTTTGTTAGAAGACAGCTACTCTGGTCTCACATCAGAGTTTGTTGTGGTGGAGTAGCCATCACCACTGTATGGGGACTTTGGTTGACTACTTGCACAGACCCAAATCAAGTATTGGGTGGGATTTGCGATGAAGTGAGTGAAGAATAAAGCAAACCCAGAATCGTTGACTTTAAGGAGTGCAGATCACACTAATTGCGTTCCAGATAAATTAGCCAGATGACAAAATTGACTGTTCCCTAGTCAATAATGGACAGAGCAGAATCCTCCAACCTTAGTCCATCTTACTCATGGATCTGCTCTCAGTGATACAACACTGTGAATGTCAGCATTTGTATCCATCGAGCACTATGGACGGTGTGAGAATGGTAACTGTTACCAATATACTCGCCGAGCCATTCCCAGCTAATAGAGAACGGAAGGGAATCTTTTATATCAGGATGTTGGAAACCTGACTAAAGACTTAAAGTAGTAAGTGTGAGTTAGATAGAGGTGGACAGGAGTAATACACCTTGATTTTCCACAATGACAATACCTACTCGCTTCCAGCCCTCTGAAAAAAGGCTCTTTGTTACTGATGCACAGCTCTAACAAACTGATGTCTAACCTTGGACTTTAATACGTAGGACATGCTGGGCAGAGCAAAAGCCACAAATCTGGTTTTATGTTTTTTTCATACATTTTTTTAAAATGAAAAGTTATCCAGGAATCCTCAGGACCAGTGTCCTACCCACCTGACCCCCTAACCCAGTGCTTCCCAATCCGGTCCTCAGGGACCCACAGCCAGTCCTTGCTTTTGCTCCCTACGAGCTCCCTGCCAGACAGTCCACATTTTGCCAAAAACGTGGACTGTCTGTGGGTCCCCGAGGACCAGATTGGGAAACACTGCCCTGACCTGCTTCACCGGTAACAATGAGGCCTTACCATTCTTTTTGTAGAATTTCACCTCAGCCTGGTACTCTTCTCTCCCCTCAAGGGCCTTCTGCATCTGTTGTGCTACATGCTCGCTGGTCTCTGGCCCATACAGGAAGCGGCAGCTGCAGTTCTTCTGCATGACCTCCGTCCGCACGAAGCCCGTCAGCTCACAGAAGCCATCTGAGCAGTAAACAATGGGGTAGCCACGGTGACCCTGGGCATTCCCCAGCAGGAAGTTGCTGTCTGTGGATGTCAAGGAGAGGGAGAGAATGTTTAAAATGATGCTTGGATTTCTGAGGCAGGTTATGCATTTCAAATATTTGCCTTTCCTTGTTATTAGCCAATTTGCATCAAATTACAAAATACCGTCAAAATATATGCTGTGCGTTTAGACTAAATATACAAGCACAGAAAAGCTTTCGTTCACCACAATAATCTCTGTATAACATTCTGACCTGACACAGAAATGTTGTATATGACATTCTTGGTTTAAGTCAAAGATCAGCAGTATCGACTGATGTAATCTCCTAGTCAGTTTTGCATGAGGTCATGATGGTAGAAAATGTATAATTCATTGCTAAAACTGATGCCTTACTATTTCAGAGTATTTCAGATGCCATTTCTGTTACAGGTTTGTGTGGGTGCCACCTGCAGATTTCAGTGTGCAATCACAGCCAAAAGACAAGCTGATGGCCCTTAATTAATTAATTCATTACCAAGTGTCTGGCTGTGTGGTTAAAGGTATCCTGTGATGGAATATTACCTCATTCAGGGTGTACCCTGTTCTATACCTTTTACTTGGTGTGATTGGTTCTGGGTCACTGCAGCTGTAATCGCTCTACTGGTAGCTGGTATGAGACGGATGGGTGAATTTATAACAGCTCCTTCTCCTTCTCCTGAGCGACCCAGGTTAAAAATAATCGCCCAGTTACAGTCTTACACGGTGTTACTGTACAGCTGCATGAAGCGCCTCAGATTATTGAGTTCTGAACAGGAGCAACATTCGAAAAGATAGTGCTCTTGATGTTTCAGCAAGGTTTTCTCTGCACATTTTCCATGCACATTTCAATTAGTATAATTATGCTTGATTTTAATTAGTATAATTATGTGACAGAAATACTTTAAACACTAAATTAAATTTCCTGTATAATTAAAATGTAAAAATTGCAGTAGTGAAAGACGTGGTTAAATCAAAATCATTAAGCCAGCACATGACTAATAAACCCATTTAAAAAATAATACACCATTGAGTGGGTCTGACTGGATCAGAATAGAGCCTGTTGAGTGGAAGTTTGCGGGAGCACAACCCAGAAGGTCTCTGAATGCCCCTTGCTCCATAAGTGTGCTTCTATTTCAAAATATTTACGGCTGACATCATTTTTCATTTTACTTTGTTATTTATGACACACTGCAATGTGTCAAGGTCATAGCAACCTTGGCATACTGACAATAACATACTCCAGTCAAACTGCAATGTCTTACATGAGTAACACAAAGACTTACAATTAAGTTGCAAAATAACAAAATAAGTCCCGTTCAACCTATATTGCTTCTCTTACCAATGAAACATCTATGTTGTGATATATAAAGGTTACATACATGCAGAGATTCACTCAAATTAATGGGAAAAAGAAGCAATAAACCAAATAATAACACTGCCCATGCACTGTGGCAGCATGAGCCCTGTGAATTGGCTCTCACCCTGCCTGTATTTCAAGGCTGGTCGTTTCGTGAAGACTCACAGTCTATTCCCCTCTGTCTTAGGTGTTAACCGATTCTATTTCCAGATCGTTAAAGTTTGAGAACCACAGCACTTTGGGGCATCACATTTGTGCTGTGTTGAATTCACTCTGTTCTTCTGTTTTAAAGAGTACCTGCTCTTAATCATGTACTGAATATCCATCCATCCATTTTCCAGAACCGCTTATTCCATTTTGGGTCGCGGGGGGTCCGGAGCCTATCCCGGAAACTAAGGGCGCAAGGCAGGGAACAACCCAGGATGGGGCGCCAACCCATCGCTG
>JAAGVU020000092.1:15006902-15038959 GCA_011763525.2 Mormyrus iriodes | reverse complement strand
TTATTCCTTTAATAGTATCATATTTCTAAAATACGAACACCGCAGTCATGCTCCATTTGCATTCTGGTAATGTTTACATTCTCAGCTGATTTCGGCCAATTTGGCAGCCATCCGCCAATAGCGTCCCGGGTATGAAATCAACAGGGCAAACCAAGCGAGGAAGCATGTACCAGGAATAAACAGACGCATCGTCAGCAGAAATCCGCGAACCAGCAAAAAATCCGCCATATATATTTAGATATGCTTGCGATAGAATGAAGCCGGGAAAGTCGAAGCGCGATATAGCGAGGGATTAGTGTGTGTGTATATATATGTGATCCTTTTTTGGTTTGAAATCCAGCATGGGATTTTTATTTTATTTTATGAATATAGTCCCAATATGATTTAATGGCATTGTAGGCTATTCTAGTTTCAAAAATGTACAAAAATAAACACCAAAAGCCTATTCCAGGATACAATAGTCACAAGGTGGGGGACACCCAGGCTGGGATGACAGTCCACCACAGAGCAGTTTTTCAAACTTAATAGATTTAATGAGTTACCGTGTTGCTCAGTTGTACTGGTACATATTTTTGACTGAGATGAAACAAAGTTTTAGTGAGCGTTCTTAATAAAAACCTGTGTTATAAATGCCTGAGTATTGACAGCTTGTGTTAATTTTTTTATTGATGATGGAAAAATTAGATTTCGTGACATGAGACCCTAAAAACATTCAGACTGTCCAAAAAGAAAAACTAAAGGCTGAAAAATCCCCATGCAGCACAGTAATAACAGGAACACAGCACAGAACTAAAATTACATCCAGTCGCTCTGCCGCTTCCCCACTGCTGCTCTCCCTTCACCTTCTTAGCTAAAGAAGACTCAAAGTTTGACGTGCCTCCGAATTTAAATAATCGGTTCCAAACTGAGCGGACCTTCAGAGTAGCTGGCCTTTTCTGCCTGGCCTCTGACGCAGAATCTGCAGATGGAGAAACTGGGCAAGAGCTGTGAAAATGGCAACGGAAAACTGGCAGACAGCAGCACACTGCACCCGCCATAACATCCTTATCACTGTGCATGTTCTGTTCCTGCCGAAGCAGGTTGATTTCTGCTATATATGGGGATATAAAACCAATAAACCTTGATCCTAATTTATATGATGAAATAGGTAGGTCAATTGATTTGATTTCAAACAGTAATCCTGATGTCTGTTCCATTGCACAACAAACAAGGTTCCACAATTTTTATGCTTTTTTTCGATTGTAAGAGCAACATTAAGCTTAAATACACCTCAGTCCAATTTAAATGAAATTTTGATTTGTATTGAAGTTCTCTTAAGAAGGGAGAATTAACATAGTGCTATGGTAAGTTCAGTATACAATATTGT
The DNA here is from genome assembly GCA_011763525.2 of Mormyrus iriodes. NCBI lineage: Eukaryota > Metazoa > Chordata > Actinopteri > Osteoglossiformes > Mormyridae > Mormyrus > Mormyrus iriodes. Next base: position 15,037,593 of record JAAGVU020000092.1, on the reverse strand, counting down.
CCTTCCTGATAACATAATTCCCACATGATGTATTTAATATGTGCTTCACATTTTCCTAGATGTGCCAGATTTTTGAGATGAAAAATGTGTAAACAGGGGCAGCATGGCGCCACGGCGGGTAGCACTTTATCCTCACACCACATTTGTGGATTTGATTTCTGCTCCTGTTGAGGTACTTTGGTTTCCTCCCGTAGCCCAAAAATATGTGCTGTCGTTGAACTGGTGCCTCTAAATTGCCCATAGCAAGTGATAATGTGTGTGATTGTGTGCCTTGAGATGAACTGGAATCCCTTCTAGGGTGCCCCCCTCCTGTGCGCTGTTCCTGCTGGGACAGGCTTGCAGCTCAGTGCAGACCTTTGCAAGAGACTGATGCATGTATGAATATTGCATAAACAACAAATGTCCAGAGTACTTTATCTTACAGATTATAGTTAGGCAACCTTTAATTTTTAGTTGAAAATAAGCTGTTGGCTTTACCTTAAATGTACATTTAATAGTATATTGTACAGAGCAATTAGGAAAAAAAACATCCATCATCTTATGCTTCACACAGATTTATTAGCATAGAATGCTGAATGAGAATGAGATCTTCAAATGCATGGATTCATGGTTCTGTTATTCAGTTTGGGCTTCAGCATCAGTGCCTAGGGTTAGCAATTCAGTTTGGCCTCCAGTACAGTGGAGCTGTCAACCACGTTTTATAAGTTACCATCTGTGCTGGAAACTGCTGCTTGAGCTGCTGAAGGAAAGAGATACAAATGAAAAGAGTCCTTGAATATGACTCTCGGGAGACTGAGACTCCAGGCTGGTGGGACTTCTTGTCATTTCAGCACAATTATCTAGGCAAAATGCAGATGGTCTAAAATCAGGGCACGTATTCAGTATTCAGCACTGACTCCATATCCTAAAAATGGATTTGTTGAATAGCAAGCAGACACTCAAGATGTTTAATCGTGTAATTAATTCAAAATGCCTCCACGTGTGTATTCCGTTGGCTTGGTACTGCACATTTTACTGTTGCTTTGTATCATTGATTGTTCATTCTGTCTTTGAATAATGAAATAATGGGTAAGCAGTCATTTTAGCTATTCAACATGGTTAGATTGAGACCTCATCCCCCAACTTTTATGTCCTTTATCATGAGACCTCTGTCTTTATCCTCACTCATATAAGATAGTCAGATGCTCAAACCATCAGCTTCTTTAACCCACCTGATTATAGTTCTCTCTTGATTCCTGAACATTCTCTTGTGTGTCCTACTAGCACCATTTTACTAGAATTTTTGCACCTTGCTCCTTTGATCTTTTCTAAGTCTTTCTCTTTCTTTCCTCCCATGCATGGATTCTGTTTCAAACCTCTGTGTTGAGCTCCATTTCTCTTTCTTTCTCATTTTCATTCTTGTCTCTCACACAAACCAAGAAAATCACCACTTAACAAAAAAGACACACTTTCCATTTTCTACTTCTTCACATCCCACTTCCTTTCCATCTGCACTCAGTGCTAACAGCTATGCTGGATTCTCCATTAGTGAAGCCACGTGGACAGACAGAGAAACATATAGACATAGGCTTACATATATGTACACTCATCACGTATAAAACAAATTCGATTATTATGCACCTTTTCCCAGCTTTTCCCAGCTTTTCCCAGCTTGTGACCATGTCCTCCACAACTCACTTTCACTCCCAGCTAACTTCTCCATTAGCATCACTGTTTCAGTTTAACCTTCAAGTAGGATGTTGTCTCTCATATCTAAAGGGCATTCAATTAATAGTACATGGCTACCAGTTGGAACTGCCCCTTGGAAGCCAGTATTATTAAAATTCACATATTACTAATGAACAACACATATTACTAATGATCACCTAGTCCATCAATGACAGCAATTTAAAAATAAAATAAAATGAATAGGCCTACTGTAACATAAGAACAAACATTACAATGAAAAAAACACATTATACACAAAACATATACAAATGTGCAATGTATTATTTACTTTGGACATGTTGTGCTGACAGGTGACATGTCAGATTATTAATCCCTTCCAGTTCCTATGGAATCCCTGTGACCCAAGCCTGTCTGGTGTCATTGAGTATTTTACTTTGAGGAATTTTATCCCTCTCGCTCTAGTTGGAGCCTATCTTCAGTCCACCATGTAGCACTTGATGCGGATAACACAGGTGCACTTCACTTTCCCTCTCAAATAGAGTTAACTTAAGCATCACCCTCAGATGGGTCTCTCATATTCTGGTTGACCACTCATGCAGAAGATCTGGTATTCTACTATAAAGATCTCTCAGTGATTTTACTGTAGTTTTTAGATCTTGCCTATGTTCTACCTCGTAAAAATGCTCAACCGTAATGGTTTGTGGTATGGTACATATAATTTTTAATGGTTATTTAATGAGTATAAGCATATCTTCGTAATACATCTGTGGAGTTGACTGCTAATGATCTTAAGCCTGGACTCTGCACTGTATGGCCTGCTAAAGACCTCACTGGTTTTACTTATGTCTACAAATTACAGGCAGTCCCTGGGTTAAGAATGTCCGACTTACAGACAACTTATATTTACGAATGAACTGCCATAAAGCGTAATATTAAAAATTCAAGTTAATTACAATGGTTCGTAATAATGAATAGTCATGTGGTAGGCACAGCAATGCACTCTACCAGTTCTACCAGTTGACACTGTACTGCAGTGTGCGGCTCGTGGAAACATTGTGCCACTTCAGTGGTTCATCAGCTCTAGGTACCGTCCAGTAACTTATGTAATTACTTTTGTTATTGCCGTTTTATTATTCCTATTATTACATACTGTGCTATTGTTGTCCTGATACACCTACGAATTCGACTTAAAGACAGACTTAGGGAATGGATCTTGTTCGTAACCTCGGGATTGTCTGTATACTGCTGCCCATTCCCTGCACAACTTACACTATTGTCCCAGTATCATAGCACTGATCCAGATCCAGACATGTCTGGCAGTTGAAGAATTCTTCAATCATTACCCATTTCCTCATATATGTTTAATAGAAATGACGCACACACACTTACACTCTCTTGACTCTTACAACCTTGATTGCTATTCACTAATTCAGTGGCTCTAAATAATACAGAACACAAGTGTCCTTCTTCTTCTTATTGTACTATATCTTATTCTCATCTTTCCATACCCTGCTGCCCATTTCATTCATTTCAACCATTACTGGTCAGCTGGCTGTCCTTTCTCCTATGACACGGACCCTATCATTCCCCTTTGTGGCTACTGAATAGCAAATTCTGTTAACTGGTTATGTCATAATATAGTAATTACTTATAAAGCTTATTTCTCCATGGCGCACCTGGGTTCCTGAAAAAAGGAGCTGTCGTAAAACTGTGGGTGGAACGATATAACAGTATTAACACTTTTAAAACCAGAAATGGGTTTCTATTGTGCTATATAGCGGTGACTCTGCTTTGTAAAGATTTACTGTTTGTGGTATGTGTACCTGTGAATGCAGTTGATACGAATAATTTTCATTAGCACTTTCTAATGCTAAACTCTATAATTCTGTAGACAAAAATACAAACAGATCAGTGTAGTATATCTGTCATGCAATTGCCAAATTAAAACAGAATTTCCCAACAATTGTCTAAACCTATTTTCTGAATAATTTTTCTATTACGCTTTGTATAAGAAGTGAAATTATGTACAGTGATGTTACTGGGTGCAGCCTTTATACTCCTACTGCCTTTTTGGGTATGCTTTACAGTAACGTTTCATTCTGTTAAATCTCTGCAAACAACGATTTGCAAACAAATAACAACAAAATATAAAAGTGCCCTTGTGTATTAACTTCAAAAGTCTGAATTTACTTTAGAAAAAAGTCAGAAGCTAGAGATAGGTGAAGCTCACTGCAGCCTCAGCTCTGGGTCCTTTGAGGTCATCAGCCATTTCGGCTTAATAGGGCGGTCCTGTGTAACGATACTTGGCTTCCTGATCTGCCGAGGCTTTGCTACAGGGGGCCCCCTTGCAACATTAATCATTACTAAATGGGGGGGGTCCCGGTTCAGTTGCCGGGTAGGGGTGAGAGGATGCTGAAATGGCGTCACCCCGATGAGCATGACAGGCATTGCTGAGAATAAGATGACAAAGCCTCAGTCAGCATTCTGCATTAAACTACATATCTGTAAACCCAGCTGTAGCCAAATGCACCGTTAGCCTGTCTTAATGACATATGTGACTTGAAACACCCTGCTAACCTACAGAGAAGTGCCATGTTTTTGCTTCTCTTCCCTGAAATTGAGATACATGTCTGATATCTCGCTGACTTAAAAGATCCTTGAGATGGTCTATGGCCATTTTCCCCAGAACGGTGGTTCTCTCTGATGCCTTGCCATTCAATGAGTCCTCCGTACAGGTGATGTAACTTTCTGATATAATGTACATAAAGCACAATGCTTGGTAACTCAATTGCGATGCTAACCTGTGAAACAAGTACTACCCGTGTAATGTGTTGTAATTCCTAGAAATCCAGAATGGACAGAATAACATGGGATTTCAGTGGGGTGTGAGGGGGTTATAAGTTAATTGCCATTGCGCGAATACACAACATTTTTACAGATGACCAGGGAAATTAGTTTAGTACAAAATCGAATTCGTTTGTTCTGTAATTGTTAATGTAACCTTCTCATAAACCTATGACCAAAGTAGGTAGTATTGTGAATGACAGACATGGTGAAGATTGTTTGGGGGGGGTTCAATAACTGTTACTTATATACTACTTATATACTGGTGATATGTGCAATGGACTGGACAGATAATTATGAACTATAATTATGAAAAAACTATATAGTGATATAGCTACAGACAAAGTCATTGCCCCAAGAGGTTGTAGTGAAACATACAGTAAATATTTATGTATTCTGAACTGAAAATTGTAATATGTAACAATGGCATGCATTCTGTGACTTGCAGATAGTCTGTAATCACGGTGAGTCATCATCGTTTTTGGGTACCAGAATTGTCAGCCACATAATGAGCCTAGTGAAGCCTTGGATCTCTGCTTCTCCACAAACAAAACTTACTTTTACAGACGCCACCGGAGAACAGAAAAAATATAAAACTAGGAATGTATGATTAGACTGGAATTTCTGCTCAGAAATTGAATTCTGCATTTTAAAGAGTCACTTGTTTCCTGTACCCTAGGGAACTTAAATGATAAAAACTCTTGGTTCTGCAGATGAAGTTTCTAAAAGATTTATCTTGAGGTTTTTACTTTAAGAAAATATATAATAATTTATATGAAGTACTGATTTATATACAATATGGTTTTACATTTTTACATATTTACAATTTAAATTTTATTCACTTCAAAACCCAAAACTATCACAAATACTGATATTTCTCATTTGTCTTCATATGTATAATAATTTTTTCTCCAAAAAAGTGAAGACCTCTTAAATAAATAGAAATTTTGGCTGAATATCTACATTCCTGGGCCTATAATCACTGGAATCACAGAACTGCTACTTTTGACTTGCAATACAATGAAATGCCATTGTATATATATATCTATAGTGAATCAGAGAAATCCCATTTTGATCCTAAAACAAAAAATACCCCATAAATAAAAATTTAAATGATAATTTTAAATTATTAATGAACTATATAGTAATTTAAATTATACCGAGTGTATTATAACATAACACTTGATGATTAGTAAATAAACACATCAAGGAGACCAAAATAAAAAGGGGCACACTGGCCAGGGACAGTCTCACTGTGTACATATTAGTCAGTTTTGAAAGCTATTGTTCAATGACTGGAGATTAAAACAAAAAATAAGACAATTAAAGACAAACAGGGGTTACTTACGGGTGCCATCAAATCGGGTAGCAATGGTGTCCAGGAAGGTGTTTTGGGGTGCCAGCAGACCCTTCATCACCGGCATCTTGACCTGGGAGAGGCAGCGGCTCCTGCAGATTTAATCCATCCCAGGAGAAGAAGGGGTCTGGTGAGAAGGTGGGCTGCTGACCACTGTTGCTTCGCTTCAAGGGTAGAAGTGAAGGTGTCCTGCGTCCTTGCTGAAGAGCGCTCAGCATGCGCTGTGCTTACTTCATGCCCAGGTGTATATCTCCACACTCCTCTTGTGTTGAAGCTCAAGGCGCCGTGCCGTCTGTGGAACCCATCAACTAAAGTGGCAGAAACTTGTGCTGAGAAGGAGAGAGAGTCCATTCACCTGCCATGTCTGGTTCTGTGTGTGCTCCCTCCCTGTCTCCTGCCCTCCCTCCCTCCCTCCCTCTCCCTCCTGTCGGTAGAGCGGAGCACAGCAGAGCAGTTGAGGCTTCTCAAGCTTTCTCTCTCTGCCTCACTCCACCCGCCGTCTGCCTCTCAACTCCCGCTTTCATTCCCCTGTGTTTCAGTAGATCTCAGCCAATGAGGAGCAGTTTCGCACTCGCAGTTCTCCAGAGAAATGTATCCTCATATGGGTGATGCTCGGAAAAGAGGGGGTGGTCACACCCCTACAACTATTCACAGATTTGTTGTTCATCAGAAAATCTACCCATCGCTGAAACTGTTAAAACTACTCCGAACTGCAGCTAGTACAAAAATCCTTCTGCTACTCAGTCTGTTACATATTCCGTTCTTAAAATGTTGCTGGTTCTGAAACATTGTGATAGCAAGTTCTGGCAAATGGAAACAAAATATTTCCTATTAATTAATGAAAATATCTTAGACAATGGTGGTGTTTTTTGTTTTACTCTGCATTGCATGAAGAACGCTATTTTGTGAAAAAATATATGTTAAAACATATACACGGATGTATAAATGTAATGGCAAAAAATATGTTTCAACCATTAAAATAAAAACACATAGATTGAGTTAAAATTTAAAACATAAGCCATGTTTTATTCCATTGTTTACTTTAAAATTAATAATAGATTTTTGTATTATAATCCTGTGATGGGTTGGAATCCTGCCCCGGGTTGTTCCCTGCCTTGCGCCCATAGCCTCCGGGATAAGCTCCGGAGCTCCCCGTGACCCTGGATAGGACAAGCGGTTTCAGAAAATAGAATGGATGGATGGTTTATTATCAGTTATAATGCAACTGGAGGTATATGTATTCTTTAACTAACAAACAAAAGACTACAAACAGCAAATGAAACGGGAAGACTTGCCTCTTCCTATGTGTCTATCTGTTGCACTCAGAACCCACAGTGACAACAGGGAAAAAAAACTGCATTTTTCGCAAGAAAAATGGACTCTGGTCATGGCCAGCGAGTGGCGCAGAGCAAGGAGCTGACAGTTTGCAGAGGAATCTCGCTGAGTGAGAAAACTGACAGAGAAACAGTAACAACAGTCCATTTTTATTACTTTTTTCAGTGATGCTGTTGTAATAGTGGTTTTTATCTTTTTCTGACTTAACTTTATGGAATTTGTGACTCAATAGAGATTTAATATAAATTGTATAAGTATATTGTATAATGTTAAACACTTCTTATACTCCAAATGTCATTAAAGAAGGGGGGGGAACACAGAGTTTCTAGACAATGCGGATCATTTTCATTTTCAGCGAGGCATATTGTGCCACCTCCCTGTAACATGTCGGCTTGTAAGGGGACGGTTCCATTATGGCTTCTGATGTGGAAAGTCCTCTCTGTAATGGACCCCCCCCAGCAGTAATCAAACTGATTGCATGGTTCTCACAAGTAAGCTAACTGGAGTCATGCCCCAGGCACAGGGTGACTCGGGGCAGTATCACGAGCTCTGTGACCCCCCCGATTCTCGTTCCACTTATCAGCACAGGGAAGCAGTGAAACAAGACGTCTTGGCATCCCCGCGGAATTCATAATTAGACGTGTCAGGCCCGATTCGAGCTGGTGCGCTGATGAGGATGAGGTCCTTGGCGCTGGGAGACAGGAGAGCTACAGCCATGGGGGGGGGGCAGGACTCCGAGACAGACTTACGAGTTCCCCGATGTTTCTCTGTGAGGAGACACTCAGGGCAATTGTGCTTCCCGAGAGTAAGAATCAGAGACTATGGAGGGAAGCTAGTCCTGCGGCAGCATTGTCAATGACAGAGAGTAAAGCAATGAAGCTCCCGTGGGGGCAGTTTAAGAAAAGCCCACATCACCCATTACTTCGTCATGATCACTCTGCCTTGTTGGCCACACATGAGCAGTTCTGAAGGAAGCATCGACGGTTGTCCGTCACTGCAAGTGTCACAACTTGATAAAGCAGTAGGCAGGACGAGCTGAGGGAATTTCAGCATCAAATCTCGCAGAAAACCCTGCATGCTTATAGCATAGAAGCTAAAGAAATCTCCGCAAATCCTCACCTTACTTTATATAACAATCCACCATTCCATCCACCATTAACACCACATAGGAAAAGATTGCGGAAAATGAGGCAGGCTGTTTCTCACACTAAAGTTTTTCTGTATTATTACAATTCATTCATTTGTAAATTGAAATGGAATTTGTGACTTAATGGAGATTCAGTATAAACTGTATATGTATATTATGTAACATTAAGGGAAATGGTTCTTCTGCTCTGGATGTCATTAAAGTAGTTCGCCTTTTGTTACCTTATAGCCTGGCTCCAGCAAGGGGATGGAGTTAATTGGCGATGAAAAGAAGGGTTAGGTGACTGCTATGTGGACCTTGCATGTCATTCATTTTCTCCTTGGTTTCATCTACCTACTAAATTTAATTAGCGCGCAATGGTGACAGTGAGCTTCAGGAGTGTCTCTTCCGATGCTGTACTCGCCTGGTGTCATGTTTATGAAACCGGGTCAATGAACAGAACAGGAGGGAACATGTAACCCTGTATGGCTTTTATGCAGGTAGCTAAACAAACATATATGAAGTGGTTTAGCTTCACCTGGTGCTCAAAGCTGATACTGGTGAGAATCCAACGTTCATTTCACAATTTGTTTCAATAATCTTCTATGGTGCAGTTCACAGACAATGTGAAAAAACAGTCAAGTGCATGAAAAAGTTTGGAAAATAACGTAAAAACATGAATTCGCAGAAATAATGCTAAATATTATACTGATTGCCATAGTCTTTCGATAAAAAAAATTGTGTAAATAATTTTTCTATAAGATATACACAGAATAGAAAACAGAACTGAATATGACAGAATAGGAAACACAGGAGAAGGACTTCCTCCCAAGCTTCAGTTTTTTCTGAGAGAGAATAAGATGAGCAATGTCCCCATTTTGCTTCCAGAAAACCAAAGGCCAGTTGTACTCGAATGGCTCTGCTAATTTTTCATGGAATTAAAGCAAAGGCTGGGAGAGCAGTTGATTATGGTTCAGGAAAGGCAATGCCTCAGAATGAGAGAATTACCATGGCTTTCTGATGGATCTCCTGTTTATCGTTACTGTTGCTTATTATGGATGATAAGTGCATTCATTCTGATACACACTTATATCTCAAACATATAAGATGGTAACTTTCTCTTTAAAAATAGACAACAATCCACTAAGTCTAGGTAATATTGCGGGGATGCTGCCAGCCATAGGATACTGACACCGTGGAAAAGTTCAGCACCATGTAACCGGACAGCAGATTCTTACACTCAATCAAAAAGAGGAATTAAGCTGTGATATTCTCCAGTGAGGCAGGTATGGATACTAGCTGTGTCTATGGAGGCAGGGAAGCCACATTTAATTGCTAGAAGGCCAGAATCAGGGTAAATAGAGGCGATCGAGGCAAAGCAGACTCAGTAAATGAGGAGGTTTGGCTCTGGCCAGGCCGGCTTATTATTCTTTCCTCAGGCTGGCTGCAGAGGATTGTGAGTGTCTTAAGGTCTACATCTGTGGTTCTCAAACCAGTAGCAGTAGAATGCAGTGTCCCCTCTAGTGGTACACAAAGGTATCAGGTAACAACTTTTACTGTTACCACCCCCCACCCCACCCCACCCACTTCACCATTGGTACATGAAGAGCCTCCAGGTTTCTGAGGTGGTATATGGTGTAAAGAGTTTGAGAACCACTGGTATATAATAACCCAGACGATGCAATTCGGACCCTGGTGTTCCAGGTCAGCCAACTTGCTAGGTGCTGACACCAGCAGGAAAGGAAACAGCGACAACAGGTTGCGGACTTGGTAATGACCCCAGTCTGGGGAGACCCCAGTGGGTCCCAAGGAGATCCTCTACTCCCACTGGTGGAGTTAATGCCATCTGACCTCACTGCTCAGTAGACTCAGAAAACCTTGCTGCATGGGACCACTTGATCTCTATCCCATCCGGTCCTCCTGCCGAGAAAGGAAGTCCCCATCATGTTGGACTCAGCACCTTGACCCTGGTGTAGCCAGTGGTCCTGGGGAGGACCTCTACCTTGGGCACTGAGTACCTTCACACACGAATGTGTGACAGGCCTATATAAGTAGACCCAGATGGTTGGGGTGGAAGGAGAGCTGAGGATGACAGGTTTACAACCAGCCCGATATTTGGTAATACGGAATGGTAAGCTGTATTTCTCCACAGCCCAGTAAGGGGAGCAGATGGAACTGTTAGTGGTGCCCCAGTCTGAGTTTGACACGTGGACTTAGCTCATGTGCACCTGTGGTACGACGGCTGGCAGCTCTGGAACACTGAGGAGGGAATCTGAGACCATTTCCACTGGCTGGGCCTACGGAGAGAAGTGAGGAGTTTACTTAATTGAGGATAGCCTTCAATAGCCTTCAGCTCCTCTCTTGCCTCTCCGTATCAACAATGTGGGGGATAGACCTGGTGGGTCCACTGCCATAGTCCGCCTACGGCCACAAATTCATTCTAGCACTAGTGGATTATGCCATGCAATGTTGGTAGGCTGTTGGATAGATGGTCACCAGCAACATTGCCAAGGAACACGGCCAAAGATGCCTGAGAGTAAATGTCGTCACCCTACAGGACTGGGATTAAGAATGTGCAGCAGGTGCAGGAATGCATAGACTGGGCCCTACCCCTGGTCAGAAAGCATACTTCATCAGCCTCGAGAGAGCAGCCCAGAGACCCGGTCCCTCTCCTGATCCCTAATGCTGCCCGCATGTTCCTGGCAACCTAGCAGGGCTCCAGGTAGGGTGGGATTGGTCAATTTCAAGGCAAGCCAGCCCAGTTGAAGAAAGCAAGAACAAATTTACCATGTCAACTTGCTGAAATGGTGGATTGAACCACTGTCTGCCATGGCTGCTTGAGCCAGAGACGAGGTCCAACTAAAGACTGGTTTCCCCCCTCCTTATGGTTTTCTGTCCTACTTCACCACACTATGGTGATCCAGCATTATACAGAAAATCCCTTTGTGTGTACAGCATTGTGCAAAAGTCTTAGGCAGCCAAAGAAAATTATGTTTGAATGATCTTTATGTTGATGTAAAACTATTATGCCTTTCAAAGTGTGTTAGCTGAGCCACTTCAAAACCTCTGCTAAAATCACCCCAGTATTTCCAGCAACCATCCAGTGCACCCATTTATTTTTTGATTCGACCACTAGCACACCTCATATAGCTAATCAGTATCTCATTGACTTTTTTTAAACTAATTAAGTTAATTAATTAAGTGAGCTGGTGATGAAATTTAATAAATACGTGGAATGGCTGAGGTGCCCCTGAGGTAAGATTTGGGAACTGAAGTGGTGTTCATCTAGCCATCCAAATAGATATCAGTGACTTTTTGGAGAACAGAAAAAAATTTAACTAGTTTTTATTGTGTAACTCTTAATTTGCATATGTTCTAATGTTTAATTGTGTTTTTTGTTCTGAGCAAATACGCACTTAGTAGCCAGATAAATAATTTTAAACATTTCTTTTGGAGAGAGTGGCACGGTGGTGTGGTGGTTAGCATTGTTCTTTCACACCTCTGGAAACAGGGTTTGAGTCTCTGCCATAGCTATGGATGGATGGATGGATGGACATTTCTTCCGACTGCCCAATACTTTTGCATAGTACTGTATATGTGCCCTGCCATGGACTGTCCCATGGCCTTGTGCCTCTATGACCTTGACCAGGATTATAAAATTGATGGATGGTTCAAGTGCTTAATGATAAGTGAACTTAGATGGGAAAATTCCTCCCTCAGCTCACAATATTTATTTGCGAGAGGAATTATCCTCTTACTCTGCTTTTCCTCTCCTTCATGTAAGAGGCTTGTATGGCATTAAGATGTATGGTGTAATGAAGGCAGACAAGGCTATATAACGGTGTACAGCTTTATGGTATATTAACAGAGCAAATATGCAAAGGTTCTGTTTTCAGCCGTCCCGATAAGATGTTTGATATCAGAAGCAAATGATCAGGTTTTAAGTCTGAAGTCAAAAATTGAATTAAATCATCTGCCAAATGAATCAGTGAAAATCCAATGCTGTAATTACCCATTTAATCTTAGCAGTCAAATATACTTCTCCTTAAGTTAGCTTATTGTTTAGGTTAACATGCCATTTTGAGTAGCTGCAGGGTAATGTGTGCATCAGCATCTTCATCTCTTGCCTAGAGGGCAAGTTTATTTATAAATCTCTGACACTTTCTTTGTTATTGTGTTAGAATCAATTGTTGGGATTTGCTTCTGCTTATATGTTTTTTAGTTTTGTGGAATCGCCCAGCAGAATTTCAGACAAGTAAATTTCAGAAAAGTAATCTTTATGATGGCAGACCCACAAAATATAATGCCTGATTTTTGAAGTTAGCCAATAAGTCAATATTAATTTTCCATCAGTTTCAGTGTTCTTGTGGTCCAGTAGGAGGCATTGTCATCTCACACCTCCAGGGTTAGGGGGTTCGTTCCTGCTTCAGCTAAGTCTGTATGGGTTTTGCCTGTTCTCCCTCTGTAGCATGGCGTTCTTCTGAGTACTATTCATGCAGACCAAAAACTGAATATTTAACTGGTGTCACAAAATCGCCCATTCTGTAAGCGCACCATGACAGCCCATCCAGGGTGTCCCCTGCCTTGTGCCCTGTGATGGACTGGCATCCCATCCAGGGTGTCCCCTGCTTTGTGCCCTGTGATGGACTGGCATCCCATCCAGGGTGTCCCCTGCCTTGTGCCCTGTGATGGACTGGCATCCCATCCAGGGTGTCCCCTCCAGTTTTTCCTGAGACAGGCTTCAGACTCACCATGACAATTTATTGGATAAGTAGTGGGAAAATGGATTAATAAATGATTTGTCGGTGTGAGAATGGATTGAGAGTGGAATGAGCGTGGTGTCCTGACATTCACAGGTGTGTGTGTGTGTGTGTGTGTGCGTGTGTGTGTTTGTGTGTGTGTGCGCTGATAAAGAGTACACCTTGTGGGATGTGATATGTATTGCATCCTAAACTGAAAAAAAATCACTTGCTTTGTTGTTAGGATGGGTACTTCACACCTCCTACTCAAAGGAACCTTTAGGAATAAAAATAAAAGAAAAACAACACATTATGTTGTTAAAATGTACTTATTATACTTCATGAAACCAGCAGACAGGTCAGTTTTGGGAAACTCCCCATTTGCCCTTTCTAAAAGAAAAACCCTATTGGTTTTCTGCAGACTAAATCTAGGAACAAAAGATTACTGACGTTCTACAATGGTTAATTTGTGTCCCTGAATCCCTGCATGCTAGACACCAATGAGTACTATTGAGATTGAGTAAATATAGAGCAGACATGAATAGTCAATATAAGGTGCAGTTGTACTTCTTTAAAGCTAAGCATGTGGCACTTTTAGCCATTCTTAGCTAAGCATATTCAATTTCGTTGTCCAAGTGACAATGACAGTAAAGATTATCTTTATCTTCATCTTTATAATCTGGCCGTGGTGATCAATTTAAAAATGTAGCATAATTAACGCGCAAAGACAAACATCTATGTATTGCTATCTGCGCTTCTTGTTTGAATGTTCTGTCCATGTTTGCAAGGCTCACTTTTGAATGCAGCTTGCGTGTATGTGATCATTGTTCTGAGTAAGCCAGAACTTGGCTTACGTAAGTCTTACCTTTTATGTTAAGAAAATAGCAAAAAAGGACATTATGCGCAGGCTTTTTACATTACAGAAATTTACAGCTTAGCAATACTAATTCTTACCATGTGGAATTGCTATTTGTTAAATTTAATCTTTTCATTAGAGTTCATCTAATCACAGAAACTAACCAGAGTAGTACAAGCGATGTCAGATCTAACAGGAAATAGGCCATTGCTAAAAATACCACCCTAGATCCAGTCCAGGACGCTGTAGAAGAGTAGGACACATTAACGAAATAGATTATTATGACAGATTGCATTACTCAAGCTGTTGCACAGTGCCCTTTTAGACAGTATTAAAATCTGATAAATATTTTTACTTTATTTTCAGTACATGCAACAATTTGACTCACATTGTTACTAATTGTGTTAATGTAAGTATTTTAAAACCCTTGTACGTTAATCTCTAATTGTACAGAATGGTGGCTTTTGAAAAATCACATCGATTTGGCTAGACTGAATTCTGCTGTGGCTCGAGGTTGTCTCACTGTCAGAATGTTTAATTCCTGAAAAACTCAAGTTGAATATAATTGGTCTTGTTTAATTATTAGGTGACTAGACTGCTCAGACAATGGCTTGGAGGCTGAACCCAGTGACATGGTTTAACTAATTTAAACCCACACAATAAGCCAATTTTCTCAATGTAATCTAATAATATGTATATGCTGGAAAAAATGACATTAACAGTGTTATTAAAAAAGGGTTACTCTGAGTAACAGAGGCTGAGAAGCATAGTTGAATAGCCAGAACTCCATCCATCTTGCAAACACTTATCTTGGTCAGGGTCACGAAGGGGCCAAGGGCCTAAAGCAGGGGGACACACTGGATGGGACACCAGCGCACTGAGCCATCACTCTGCCAAACAGAATTATTTCATTTCATTTGAACGTAAAAGGTAATATCGCAGTAATACGACACGTGTTACTGACAATATGACAGTAGATAATTGATGTTATGGAAGTATCAGACATGCCTTATTAAGTGTCGTCAGTGCCATCAACAGGCAGTCAGGCATAAAGCTTCAACTTCCCTGATAAAAGTGCACTTAAAAAGAAAAACAAATGTGATTTTTTCTTCTGGAAATAGACTTTGTTAAAAGTTATCCAAACATTATAAGCTCCCATTACATTTATCTGGAGAGAGACGAAACACAAACATACACTGACACAAGTACATGGTGCGCCCTATTTTGACGATCTAACACAAAGCGTAAAGCACAAGGCGCTATGAACATTCATGGGCGTGTCCAAATCCATTTTGCTATTTTAACGGCAGAAAAACGAGACTTTGCGCTAGCGAAAGGCGCAAAAAGGTTGTCTTAACTCTCAATTTATTTGCAATAAACCAATTGGAACGTCATGTCACATGGGACGCATGATATATGGCGGATTGCTATTTTAACGGGGAGTTTGTCAGGCGAACCAGATCGGTTTTCGGTCGAAGAAACGGACTTCGGAAGAAACGGAAAATGCGCAAACACATCATCTACGGGAGCACCACTGTCCCACCGAAGCCTTTCGAGGTTAAGCGGGTCTGGGATGAGGTAGCAGCCAGTCTGTCCACGTTTTCTGGCATCACCAGATCATCCGCGCAGTACCGAAAGCAGTATGCAGGGATCCCTCGCTATATCACGCTTCGACATTCGCGGCTTCATTGTATCGCGGATTTTATATGCAAGCATATCTAAATATATATGGCGGATTTTTCGCTGGTTCGCGGATTTCTGCGGACACTGGGTCTTTTTTTTCTGGTACATGTTGCCCTGTTAATTTCACCGACCGAAATCGTTTGAGAACGTAAACATTACCAGAATGCAAATGGCGCATGACTGCAGTGTTCATATTTAAGAAATATAATACTAATATTAAAGGAATAATCATATTATATCTAATATAACTGAGTAAGTAAAACGAGTGCATTACTGTATATTATAGTAAATATAAAATTATTTTTGTTAAAATACGTATTACAATGTGTTTACAACTACGTTTTACGTATTAAATAAAACTCTTCAATGATATACAATACGTTTATTTGTGCATAGTATATAAACAGTGTGTTTATATACATGATTACATACAAAACGAATCTTGCCTAATATCTAAGAGAATATAAAGGGTATATAAGGGCTTAAACTATACAAAAATAACCATATAAACATATGGTTTTTACTTCGCGGATTTTCACCTTTCGGATGGGGGGCGGGGGGTTCTGGAACGCAACCCCCGCGATAGAGGAGGGATCACTGTAATGATGTCAGAAAATGGGGAAATTGGAAGCTCGCTGCTGAAGGAGCACAGCGGACGGGAATGGGGACTTAATTATGCTTGTGTATTTTTTTATTTTAATTGTGGGTCTGCAGTTTGCAAAATATAAACATAAGTACCATCTTCGTTCAAACAAAATACAATCTACAAGGTGTTTTAAAGTGTTCAAATGAAAGGCATTGAGGCTTTTTCTACATCTCACAATTTAGATTCCTTACCAGTCTTCTTCAGATCTTCTGCCAGCTGATCCCTCCTTGCCCGTTCTGTTGCCAGCGGGCACTCCTTTGTTGGCATCGGCACATGCAGTTCAGCATCACACCTTCTAAAGTCTTCTAATGTCTCCGCATTTCTGTCCAACAGACATCCATCACGCATGGCAATGTTAAGCAACATACAACATGCCACAAAGAATGCCGCGACCTTCTGAGGACTTTATCATAATGCTTCAACTGACTCATCTGAAAGTCCAAATGGCCTTTCAATTACAGTACCTTATTAATTCTCATAACGAACGCGAAAGATTTATATATATATATACACGTGTGTGTGTGTCACGTTCAGCCGCAGGCCTGCCCTACCGGTCTTTTCCCGGTGTTTCCCACAGGCGGGGCTGCTAATTAGCCACGCCTGTTGCTCATCCTTGTTACCCCGTGTTCTTGCCCCTTGTTAATCAGCCACAGGTGCCCCTCGTTTCTTCCCTTGTGTTCCTCTGTATAAGAGTCCCCGTGTCCTTGTCGGTCATTGTTGTAGTTGGTTGTAACCAGTAGTTTGGTAGTGTGCCGCGTTCCTTTTGGAGACTAATGTCCCCACATGGGGTTTGCCATAACACCTCCGTTCCTGTCCTTGGCTGTCTCCTTTCCACCTGCCTCATGCCTCACCGTTAACCCCGCCGGCGTGACAATATGTATGTATCTATATATTATGTGTCTTTTTTTTTTGGTGTTTCACTAAACCGTATGATTACGTGAAAGGTCCAGACATACTCTATAATTGAAGGCTTATAAATGAAACAAAATAACAAAAAAATAATTAGTGCACTTCAAGCACATACCTGTGTCCATAATGAGTTTCTAAACCGCGCCGCTTACATACCGTTTATTAAAGCGCCACTGACTTTAGACGTGGTTTTTGTTGGTCAAAAGCAGTCATTTCGCTGCCTTAAAATACCTATGCGCAGACCATGCATCCAGCCCCGCCTCATATTAAAAACAGCACCCTTACGAGCGCGAAGCCGGTGCAAAATCATTTGCAATTTCGAAGACGTGCGCGCATGGCGTGAAAATGAGCAATGCGCTTGTAGAAATGAGCAAAAGCGTTTTGCGCCAGTGGAAAACGGGCCCATAGATCCTATGCTGGGAAATTCACTGGCTAACTTGCCTTGTCACGCAGATCTTGCCTGGGCTGGTTTTTGTCTTTGTACAGCTTAGCCATTATACTGCATTTCCTGAACTAATGAGTTCACTGCTGAATCCATTATTCATCAAAATCAGTTAGGTGGGTTTCTTTGTGTAGTACTTAGGTGATTTATTTTACTTTATAGTATCTCGTTGTATAGTACAGATCATTTAGGTCACTGTTCTGTTACTGTTCACTCCATTGGGTTTTGTGCAATATGGTCTTGTTTTTTGCAGTTATTTTGTTAAAGTACAGCAAGAAACCATGCTGACTTGATTAGACGTGTCATTCGTGAATGTTTTCTTTTTTTCACTATCATTTAAGTGAACAATAGGATATCTGTGACTGTATTGGTTTGTTCAGTTAAATGAGCAATTCATCGTTCATTTCTATCACGAACGTAATCAATGAAATAGATCGCGCTGTTCATGACCAAAATACTGTCTCCTCCCACCGGTGTAGTAGTGGCTGTGTCAGTATGACTAATATCATTTTAACATGAAGTGTAATGCACAAAATATCATACTTGTTTTAATTTTAGAAAAATATGCAATCCATTTAAGTATCCCTGTGAGCCTGACCAGGATAAGTGTGTAGAAAATAAATGGAATTTAAGTAGTAATTTTAAATATTTTTTTTAATAAGTTACCTGCCCCCCCCCCCATCCTCTAGAGGAAAAAATATTCAAGGGGTACCTGTATAAAGTATATTAATTACTTAATTAATATAATTAATCTGTACAATTGACTTTACTGCACTCTCATTTGTAACTGATTTATTATCTCTAGCAGTCGCATGCAAACAGCACAGAAGCTGGTTGATACGACACTAACATTCAAATCAACCTGCAAAACTTTCTGTAATAGTCAGTATTTTAGACACCTTGGATGCATTCATTTCAAAAGCGACTGAGATGAAATCAAAACGTCCCTTTGGTATTTAAATGATTCACTTTGTTTCATGTAAGCACAAGAACTGAGGAAATAATTTAATGGTGAAATTGGCACTGTCTGGAATGACCAAATTTCAGTTTGCTTTTAGGTCAAACTGTGAATTTTAATCAAAACGTTTACTGAGAACAGACTTATCAAATGTCCTTTTCCATGACAATTTATATGGAGATGTCTGATTTGTACAGTTTGTGGATAAGTTCCTTTTTTCAGGGGTGACTACAGAGTCTTTTCCTTTCATGATCCATTCTAGCATGCTAAAAAAATTCTCACAAACCTGCACATGTATGCCTGGTTCACTGCACACCAAAGCAGCCTAGTTATTGCAATGGATGTGCCAATGAAACTTTTTTAGAGTCCGTTTTTAATAGGACAGTGTTCTTGAAGCTGCCCATAACATTTTGGGTTGAAGGCCATTTTCTTAGTCACAGATTGGCTGCTGAGATTGAAGTGTTCCGAATCCTTCACGGTGACCCTGGGCCACCACAGCCATTTCTCTGGGGCCACACTCTCCCTCTTTGCCAAGGTGAGAATACCCTCTGATCGGTCCCTTGAGCCATGCAGGACCCTGTGGAGGCGGCTCGAAGTTCAGCCGGCCAGCCTCGCGTTTTCCCAGCGTCGTGGTTACCCACACCGAGAAGGAGGCCACACAGGCGGCATGAGCAGGTCCTGTCCTTGCAACGGGGCGGATCTCATTGGTTTCACGAGAAAAGTACAACAGTACTGTGATTAGGAAGGAAGCGGCGACTTTCTGTGGGAGTCAAGCGAATAGAGAAACTGTGTGATTAATGCCAGTCTGAGTATTTCAAGGAACGAAACCCTGCATGTGTGACATTACAATGCTATCCACTGTGCCTCCCCAACCTTTACTCTTTAGTGTCCTGCAGTTTGTCTGTGTACAAGTACAAAAAAACACATGTGCTTATTTTACATACTCAAGAATATTTGTTATAGTATCAGAATGACTTTTTTTTTTTCTTTTTTTCTTAATATCATAAAAATATTCCAATTTTAATGTATTACCAGACTTAATCCAAACTTACTGTTTTTTTTTTTTTTCGGTAGAGACCATTGTATGAAATGACTGGATTTTAATCTCAGAAATGCGCCCCTCTCTAGCATAAGGTAAATTGCAATACAGGCTTTTTCTGCATACTGGGGTACTAAGAAAGTGTCTTACCTTGGATATAGAAGGTCCCATCTTGGCTTAGAGTGTAGAAAACGCACAATTCATTTCCCAACAAAAGCAAATCTGTCTTCTGGACTTCCTCCGTTACGTCTCGCCTGTTGACTAATTCTTTGTATACCTTAGTATAACGTCACTGAGTTCAATAAACGGTTGATTTACATATTTCTACAGTGTTTTGAAGACAATATAGGGCAGAAAAGAACACTACCGATGACCATCACCTGGATACAGTCATTGTTTGTTCCTATTTTGGTGGACTGTGAAAATAGCAATGATTCACCTACATTTTTTGATCATGTCTGTTTACAAGCGACTTAAGTACCATGTGCCTTGTTAGCATACTGCTCAGATCAGTGCTGGCTATAATTGGGCTTTAATTGGAAGATGAAACCATGGTACAGCTGGAGGCATGTGGGGGACAAAAGGTGAAGGACAAATAAGCAAAAATGCTAATAGTCATTCTTGGCTGACCCTGTGATCGAGAGTGCATTGCTGAAATTATTCCTTCTGCGCTGCCAATAAGGGAGTGGAAACAGAAGTCAAAGAGGAAAGGTCACAACTGCATTAAGTCAACCTTAAACAGAACACTAAAAGAGCTGGCAGTGACCCTGTATGCTCATTTTTGAATGATTGACTTAACGTTACATTTATTTAGCATTTTTCAAGACAATGAAAGCGCTTTACTGAACCAATGGAGAGTCAGTTGAACCACCACCACAGTGTAGCATCTACCTGGATGATGCGATGGCAGCCATTCTGCACCAGTACGCTCACCACGCAGTAGCTAAGGTGGTGAAGGGACAGGAGAGAATTCACTAATTTAGATACAGAGGCCAGATCTGAAAGGGCCACAGTGGGAAATTTTTTGCCAGGACATTGGGGTCCCACCCCTACTTCTGTAAGATGCCCAGGTACTTTTTATGATAATCAGGTTTTTGGTTTTATTTCTCATCGAAGAACGGTGCCATTTTCACAGCACAGTGTCCTGTCACTGTAGTGGGGCATTGGGATCCACACAGACCACAGGATGGGCTAACCTGTTGGCCACATCAACACCTCGTTAGATGCAGTCCCTGATAATTACCAGGACCGGAATTTCACAATATTATTCTTTCACCTGTCGGCCTCCATTTAACTTGAGGATGATCTGTGACTTCTGTCTACTACGGAGATGTACCTGGTTCACCTCAGATATAATGTATGTTCCCTATCCTACAGGTTAGGTTTACTTATTGTTCTTTATCCATTTTTGGTGGACGATTTAACTTGATATGATCCCTGTATGTTTTAACTGTTATGTATCTCTGCTAAACTGTGATGGTGGTTTGCACTTAACTCTGTTAATCTGCAGAATCATAGTCCACAAAAAGGTAGATAACCAGGTAGAGGGAAACAACTGCAAATCATAATCCAAATCGGCAATCCTAACACGGCCAGAAAGTCAATACTCGGAATACGGAGCTAATCAGGGCTGCCCATTGGGGGCGAACGGGGAAGACTTTCAGGGGCCCAGACACTAGGGGGGGCATAAGCATGTGAGAGTGGATAATGGTACCTTTGGTTGGGGGGGCCTCCAGTAGAAATTTTCAGGGATCCAGCCACGTCCACAGTTTCTGTGGCTAATCACTTCAAAATCAGAGGACAAAGAGGGGAAAACCCAAAAAAGCAGGCAGGAGTTGTAAAGGGAGGGGCGTGGCTGAATGGACGCTAGGCTTGATGCGGGCCTGACAGTCTCTCTTCATATTTTATATGTTCTGTTAACTACTGCACAATCTGTGGCCATTATAAAATACATCCTTTTATTGTTGTGTTTTCCATTGCTTCTCAGGACAAATTCTAGGCTATTTGATTATTCAGGATGCAAACTTATGTTTATTTTATGTGGTGTATTATACAGGTCGTCGACGACCTACAACCGCGGTCGGTTCCGACCTGACCGGTCGTAAGTCGGCCCTTTATTTTATATGCATAAATTATCAAATGTATAGTATAATCTATAATAAAATATCATCTAACTCATATTATTTGGTGTTACCCTACACACAACAACCAGACACGTTAATGCCGGTGGTAGTTTTGATTGAATGTTTAAAGCTTGCTAAGTTGTATGGATGCCTGGGGCAAAACACTACTGACGCAGAAAATTCTGTACAGTATGTAATACTTTATATAGGCTGTATATTTATCATATAATTCCTGGTTCTACTATATGTTAGTGTTATTTTAAGTTTTATGTATTTGGTATGATATAGGTTATTTTTTGGTTCTGGCAATGCTCAAATTTCCCATATAAATTAGAGAATTGCTTCTTTACTGTATGCCATTTCCGATTACGAAAGGTTTTGTTGGAATGTTCTACTTTAGGGTAGCGGGGGAAACTTTTTAAAATTTACTTTAAAAATGAAGGGCAGTAATCCATATTTTAAGTTCCACTGCTCATTCATTCGCTTGGGGAAAAAGCTCTTTAATTTCCTATTTGGAATGACTGCCACCTGGTGGGGAAATGTGTAAAAGCAGACTAAGCAGCACTTAGAGAAAAAGGGTATGGTTGGTGAATTTTAAGAACTGAATGGCAATACAGTATATCACGGATTTTTCGCTGGTTCGCGGATTTCTGCGGACATTTTCTTTTTATTTCTGGTACATGTTGCCCTGTTAATTTCACCGACCGAAATCGTTTGAGAATGTAAACATTACCAGAATGCAAAAGGGCCATGACTGCAGTGTTCGTATTTTAGAAATATGATACAATATGATTATTCCTTTAATATTAGTATCTAATATAACTGGGTAAGTTAAACTAGTGCATTACTGTATATTACAGTAAATATAAAATTATTTTTGTTAAAATATGTATTAGTGTGTTTACAACTACGTTCTACGTATTAACTCTTCAATGATTAACGATACGTATATTTGTGCGTAGTATATAAAGTGTGTGTTTACATACATAATTACATACAAAACGAATCTTACCTAATATCTAAGAGAATGTAAAGGGTTTATAAGGGCTTAAAATATACAAAAATAACCATATGAACATATGGTTTTTACTTCGCGGATTTTCACCTTTCGCGGGGGGTTCTGGAACGCAACCCCCGCGATAGACGAGGGATCACTGTAACTAGATTATTGATAATATGAGAAAGGAAGACCAACAGACAAATAAGCCATACGTAATTTACTACAGATTGAAGATAATACAAGACTCTTAATTACCTAATGATAAAGTAAATATTTGTTGCAAAACAGAGCTGTTTACAGTAACAATATTAAATAATAATAATAGACAGGGATGTCATTTGGAGAAATGGTAATCAGAATTGTTAATAAAATCAATGATAAAACGATACCGTATTCTGTACTAATGTTGGATTTTTGTTACCTTCTGACAGCCAAAAAACACCACATTACTTCCAGAAATCTTTCTACTTTTTCTCCCTGATAAAACATTGCAAACGGCACTATGAAGACTGGAGAGAGAGAGTGTAAATCACTGCATATGCTACAAATGGAAAAACTCTTGTGGCAGTTAATTCCAAATGGTCAGTTAGACTGGTGCACTACAGCACAATAACTGATGGAACCGGTACCACTGTGACCCACTCTGAGACCCATCCCATTGGATATACTTGCGAAGGTCTCAATGTCCTGCTATGGTGTCAGAAGTGCACCAAGAAAATCGATGAAGAAATGGCCAACAAAGGCAGTGTTCTCATTCCTCTCCAGACTCTGCAGTGACTGCATTTATACTCTTTTTCATTCATGCAAATTCACTCAAATGCAACAGATGGGCTCCCAGTCTCAGAAGCACCCTGACTGGGGGAAGAATTATGGAAGGAGCAGCTAGGTGGAGTGCCTGAGAACTTAGATGAGTCTGGCACCCTGTACTTGTGAGAGGAAAGCCACCCCTTAAACAGACTGCCCCCCATTCCCTCAGTTATTCCCTCCCACCATTCCCTCCGTTATGTCCAACTTGATGCTCTCAGGGTCTGGCCAGATTTCAGCAGGAGCTGGTATCGCTGGTCATTTCGCTCTCCGGAATGGGGTCCAGTGCGGCGGGGGCGTGGTGCATCTCCGGGGATGGGGTGGTGCCGTTCTTGCTGAGGCCGCAGGATTGGGCGGCGCAGTGGATCTGTCGCAAGGTGTCCAGCGCCTCACCTTTGGCGTGCTTCAGTAGGTCCGCCTGGCCCTGCGGCATGTGGGCAAAGTGTCGTCATGCACAAGCGTTTAGCAGTGGAACAGGAGGTTTTACTAGCATATCAGGGGACCATGACCTTAATCGCTAACACCATGGACACACACCTCTTCACACCTGGACATAAGTTTGAGCTGATATGCTTAAGCAAGACGAGCACAACTGTGCTGAAATCTAGTAAGATATCAGCACATCTGGTAGTTGGGGGGATAGGGGTACCAAGGGTGCCCCAGATTTGCACCTGGAAGGTTTATCAGTCCCATTATGCTTCTGTGTGGAGGTCAAAGCAGACTGCTGAACACTGAATGCTATGACTCATCCTGGGAGCCCCCAGGGAAGGGTCCCATCTTAATCTTTTCAACCTCATTATTTCCCTTCTATTATTACTAGCCTATGTTTCAAGACGCATGTCATGTCTCCTGTGCAGAAGAGGCAAGAGCCAGTAACAGGAAAAATCCACTTGTTGGCTAGCAGAAGTGATCACTGTGTCAGTCATATGCACATGTCTAAAACAATCTAAAGCATGTCATGCTGTAACTGAAAATGTCTGATCCTTGAGGTTTTTTTTTTTTTAAGGTTAGCTAATGTCATGTAAGGCAAAATCAATAGAATATTCCAATAAAGTAAACAAACTAACGGAGATTCTACTGCCATCAAAGTGGAGCTCAAACACAGGAAGTCTATACAGGCAGTTTTGGACTGACACAGGGTTTGTGTAACGAAATAATTAAATCAAATTGTCTGTCAGGCAGATTCACCATTCCCGACCATTCAATACACCTTCAACCAAAACACACACAAGCCAAAAAATACTTGAAATCCATAATAAAGGAAAAAATATGAAATTAATGAAAACATATAGTGTAGTTTTACTTGCACATGTATGTCAGATTTTTGCATTTGTGTCCATAAACACTGTATTCTGGCAACTTCTTGTGTAAATGTGGATTCACCTTAGTTTATTTCATGTAATTCAAGAGCTGCTGGTATACAGGTATAGCTTTTACTTTGTCGTTGAAGGTCTGTGTCGGATTTATCAGAATCCCTGCTGAAAGGAAGAATCCGTCACCTTGTCTGCAGAACGTGCCACTTGGCTGGTATGTGCTTAAAATTAACACTCGGAACGTCAGGATTAACACTCCATTCCAGACACCACAACTTAGCAGGAGTGTGCTATTCACACCCTGCAACAGTAGATGGCACTGTAGCACTGCACTGAGGGAAACTGTGAAAACCTCATATGCTTTCCATGGTAGCAGTGTGTTAAGGTGATTTTTTAAAAAAAAGTTCCACTCTCAAAAAGAACCTCTATGAATAAAGCAGTTGGTCACATTTTCACATTTTGACACTACAGGCCTGTGGGGACTGAGATCTGACTGCTGCCACATGGTTTGTTACATTTAGAAGTGGAGGGGGAGGTTTCCCTAGCATGTCAGGGGACCACGACCTTAACCTCTAATGCCATGTGCACCTGTTCTCCCCTGGACATGAGCTTGCGCTGACAGGGCCAAGCAAGGCAAACACAGCTGTGCTAAAAGGAGGGCAGCACGTGTGGGAGGTGGGGGGAGGGGGTTGGCTGGGAGTGCCCCACATTTACGCCTGGACCATTTATTGGTCTCGTTATGCCTATGTCTATGGGTCAAAGCAGATTTCTGTATATTGAATTCGGTGACTCATCCTGAGTCTTGTTGAAGCTGCGTGGATTCCGTGGCATTAAAATGAAAAAGGAAGATCTGCTCCCTGAGTACAGTGTTTGAAAGCTGGTGTAAAGGCTCTCCATCCTCAGACGCTCCTTCATATCAATTTTTTTTCCCAATATCAGATCAGTCCAGGCAGCATAGGTGTGAAGGTTCTTTTTATAAGCTGCTGATTCGGTTGACGATTTTGCTAGCTAGAGACAAACCTTTGCAAGCAACCTGTAATTACAAAATGTAACCATTTGCAAATAATTATAAATGTATTTTTTTTTTATCATTCTTAGCAGATGGACCTAGAGTGGGCCTTTACATCTGTAAAGCATAACTGCATGCAAAGCATTTGACTAAATGTTCCAAATGACATTGTTTGATCAACCTGCGAAATCACGTGCTTGCACACCCGCATTCACTTCTCAACGGTCCCATGACATCCGCTACTAGGCCAGTCAGAACAAGAGTACACAATGCTATGCTCATATAGCGTTAGCACAATGCGTGCTAATGCTATGTTAAATAAAGTTGAATTATATAATCATTTAAGCATGTATAGAGTTGGCAATAATTAATTTCAAGCTTAAAATAAGCTAGTGGGCTGTAAAACACTGGCTGCTACCAGAGGTTTACCTGTGGTCAGCATGGCCCTGGTGATAGGAGAATCTTTGGCTGGGGTATACAGAGGCTGAGCTGCCTGAAATCTTATATGATGAGAGAAAGGTATGCAGAGAGAGCAGTACAAGGTTTCCTATAGGCATCATTTTATCCTCAGAATGAGACTCGTAATCCACAGTCCCTCTCTCCAGCCAGCCCTTGAGTTGGCAATAACCTGATTTCTCGGCTCCTGGCAGCCACTTTCTGGGCACGAACCTATGAATGGGCCCTCTGCATCAGAAAGCATGGGAACATGTTCATTGGGGGAGGAGCAGAACTTTTGAAGGAGCCAAAATGGTATCACCCAAGCCATTCAATTCCAGAGAGAATGGTGTTCCAAGAAGGAGTCACTATGGAGCAGGGGAGCTCAAACTCACCCTACTTTTTACCTTTTCTCACAGCACTTTAATGAATCTTCTGACAACTTCAAAGGTGAATCATGACCCATGTCCACGTCTAGAGCACCAAATCCTGCACTTGGTCAGTAAACAACAGATGAAAAGCTCTGTGGTTGTCAATGTGGTCATGATGTAGCTGGTCTGGTTAAAATCTGAAGTGATCAAAATCGCCCCTTAACTTCCACTGCTGTGTTTCACATTTGGCAAAGAACAGACTGGTTAGCAGCTTACTGTCTAACGCGAGAGCCAGCTAACAAAAAATGAAGAGGTCAGCCCAGGATGTATTTTTCAAGAAAAAAGCATGATGGCAGATGACAGGCCCTCCACAAGTGAAAATGCAACTAACAATGCAAGCAGAAAAAAGTTTGTAGGAGGCGAGAGGCTGAAAGAGCTGGAGTGGCTGAGGGGTACAGTGAGGGGGTTTGCTGTGTACTGTGAACAGTGCTTTGCAGAAGTGACAGAGGACCAAATGTTCACTGCAGAGGCTAGGTACCGATAAAACAGCGGCTTGGGGGGGCAGAGGGGCTACCTCAAAAACTGGAGGCCAGGTAAAGTCACAGCTGTCAATAAGACAGCAAACAAGTGCCTTGATGTGGGCTTGGTTTCCTTTCCAAGTTACCTACATGAATCAATTATTATGAATTAGGATATTTGCAGATGTCAGCTCACAAACCAGCTACAATATAGGACAGAGAAGCACTTTGAGGAATCCTATTGGCCAGCACTTTCAGCTGAATGCTTATTGGTTATCATTTTACCTTCAGCACAGTTATGTTCCAGGCGTAACTTTCCATGGCTTTCTGCAGCTTCCGACCCTTCAGCCCTTCCCTCGCCCCAATCTTGTGAAGATCTTCATGGAAGTCCAAGCCTGTGGGAGAAAAATGGCTTTAGCAGCTGCCTTTTGTGGGCGTCACAATTCGGTCGTTACTGTTTCCCTCCGGTGTAATTAAACCTAGCTGTGAGGAAGACTCGAGCACAGATGGGGAACAGAACCACATGACAGGGATTGGACGGGGAACCTGATTTCTGCATTGGATACATGCAAAGGACAGGACACTAATAACAAGGAGAAAAAAATAACATGCAACTGCTGTCAGGCAGGGAAGACAAAACGAAAACCACGTTTTCTTAGTCTGCAGTGGCACCTGTTTCGATAGCCAAGGACACTGAGAACTAAAGAACAAAATAAAATAGACACATCAACATAGCATTAAATGCTGGGATAAGGGAGGAGGGAACAAATTAATATCAATTGGCACATTCACAGAACTCGGCCTCTTCTCACATATGCCCTATGAAGGACCTTGAGCTGAAAGACTGCAGTGATGATTGCAATGGACCATGCTGTCTCGCCTCACTGATTCATTGATTGAGAAGCATACAGGCTGTACTGTCACCTTCTTTCTCCATACAGTTTATCTTACGGAAGAGCCACAGAAACTGCAAAATGAAGAAATATTCCTACTATTCAAGCTGCCATGTTCTTTTTCATAGAAATACCCATTACAGTTGAACTCACTAAGAGAGGTTGAGCCGTTTGTGGAATTACAGCTGAAACACATGTTGCCAGGAGCCATAAAACGAGATATTTGCACTGCATCATCTTCAGCAGAACTCAGTGTGAAACCTGAAGTTTTTGCTTTTTGAGTTTGAAGGTGATTAACCACACTCTGCATACAGCGTGCTCCCCTTAGGTGAGTCTCCAGACCATAATATTCTAATATTCTCTGTCTCTATCACCATGAAGGCTTGCATTTTCCCAAGCCTCATCTCAGAACACACCCAACTCCAATTTAAAACCCCTTACAGTGATAAGGATAGTTTGTGACAGGAAGCATTTGTACAAATAATACATTTCCTTTTTTCTTTATATCCCTTGACGTATAGTTTGTAACCTTTTGAGGCAGTGGGCGTGTCAGCCGAACATAGAAATACATATTTTATTGTGGTAGTACTGCACTGGGTGTAAATAATATGCACATGGAATAACAAACATGGAAATGTGGTCATTAAAAAACAACTGGTCTAGAATTCATGAACTAGGTAGAAAACGACCTTCATGCCATTTGCTATATTGGACCTCTGACCATGGTCCTCTCAGTCACCTTTGTGTACCTACTGGCTGTTCAGAAACAAAGGCTTCCCATTGTGCTGGGCTAAATTCCATGCACTTGTAGCTAAACTATCATTTGGACCCAGTTCTTCAGAAGATATATAAATACCAGTGCTGAATATGTATATAATAAAAATACTACCACATACCAGTTTTCCATTCTTATTAAATTTAATCATCTGTCATGTCAGTAAAAAGAAAATTTAAGCAATCAAACGAGACCAAAATGATCAACACTACTTCATTGAAGTCAGTATCTTAAAGGGACAGCTGCCATAGCCATTGTGAATACCCTGTAGCACAGGGCCATGGAAATATATTAATTCGACTGTTATTCTCTCTAGAGCTGTACTACAAACTTATAAAACATTTTGGCATGATACAGCAGCTATATTTGGACATCAAAATGCTGGATCTGCAAAATCATTTGTCAAACTGGAATGAAGTTTATCATGATTTCAATTATTGTAAGTCTGGTTGCAGAAGGACCATTAAATTATTATACTAATGTCTGTTGTACAGTGTGTTCTAAACTGACTAGTAGTCAGTTATTTGGTGCCAAAAGCCATGCAAAGGCTAGTCTGAGAGAATTCTCAGCTCCTGCTCAACTTCACTTGTTTGAATTTCATAAATTGGATATTAATGCAAGGAACAATTTTATGATCAATTAATTCAAACTGTGTCAGGACAGACACCAGTTAAAACAATTACATTCCTTGTGCCTCAATCAGGTCAAGTATAAATTCTGAGGTGGAGAAAAAAAATCTCCATCTTTGTCTCCATTTGTCTGCTGTAGTCTGAGCAGAGTAGAGCTGAACCGGAGTCAGGCAACAGACACATTACTGTTGACTGTTTGTCCCTTTATTCAGCCAGGAGATCTGGAACTCTCAATAATGCAAGCAGTTACTTTTACCTGTACTTGCATTGATGTAAGTAAGTAAGTAAGTAGAGCTTTGTCACCTCAGCCATCTACATTAAAGCATACAGTGAAACAGAATAGCACCCTCCAGGACCAAGGGTACAACAACATACAATTGGACAACAGCACACTCAGGCAGATCAACAATGAGGATAATGGGGGGGGGGGGGTGACAGTTAATACCTGTACATATGTTTCTGATATGCATATACCTAAAAATAAAATAAAGTATCCAAAAAAGGCTTTTAGCAGGGGGGCACTGTAGCCTATGGACTACGAGAAACTGTGCAAATATGCTGGCAGTATAGTTAGTGCAGGCATTTGTTTGTTTTGCAACTAATGAGACATGCCTATTGAGGGACTTTGCCATGCAACCCCATACTGATTATGCTATATGGAAGAGACAGTATTTTTCTAGCCACATACAGGTCTGTTAATGTCAAATGAGCGTTGATCTTGGTTAATGAATGGCCCAAAAAGAAGAATTGGGAAACGGGCTAAAATAACAGCATCCGCTCTTGAGTCCGATTGAAAACCCTGGGCTTGCATCAAGGCTCATCGTTAATAATAGCACGCACCTCGATCTGTTAGTATCTTCTTTGGATGAACACAATTACTGGAGAGGAGCTATAAATATCAATTCTAATTTGGCTGGATAAATGCAAGGTCATATGAGATTCAGGATCCAGTCTTCTCAGTGTGGGTAACCTTATGCTTTTGCTTCATAAGCACATGAGTTTCACCACACAATTCTTACAAGATGTTTCACTGTAAATAAATGTGAGAAAACACAAGAAATGTGTAAGTAACTCATTTTTGAGCAGAGAATACACATGTTTTTGCTTCAGGGAACTCCTGTAGTAGCATGTAGATTTATGTATAGATTTCCAGAAGGCCTTTGATGTTGTCCCCCACAAACGGCTCTTGCTTAAGCTCAAAGCTGCAGGGATTTTAGGA
>JAAGVU020000092.1:14986837-14998257 GCA_011763525.2 Mormyrus iriodes | reverse complement strand
CGAATCTTACCTAATATCTAAGAGAATATAAAGGGTTTATAAGGGCTTAAAATATACAAAAATAACCATATGGTTTTTACTTCGTGGATTTTCACATTTTGCGGGGGGTTCTGGAACGCAACCCCCATGATAGACGAGGGATCACGGTCTACTGTATAGTAAACCCCACCCTCATAATAAATGTCATGATATATAGTTATTAGTCCCTGTGGGGACATTTTCCTTTTGCCTTTTACCCCATCTTGTCTCTGAGACACAGACAGATGAGAGCAAACTTGCAGTGAAGGGGCAGCCAACTTGTGGTTGGGGGCTTTGCTCAAGGGCCCACGGACACGAGATTGTTCTGCAGAGGCTGGGCTTGAATTAGTGACCTTCTGATCACAGGCACCAAGGCTTAGCCCGCTGAGCTACACACCCCCTCTGTCTATATACAGTCACACGCGGTGGATATAGAAAGTCACTGGCTATTTTCAGCATTTATACCTTTGGTTGAATTATACTCTGAGAGTAAAGGTGATGATACACAGGGCAGCTTTTTGAGCAATGTTGTGGGGCAATTGCCAACCAGGTTAGACAAAGGGCAACTCATCTGGGTCTGGATGATTGTGAAAAGTTGCCCACTGCCAATTAAAGTTTTTCAAATCTGCTGCCCAATATCATTGGGAAAGTTCCTGAGCAATACTGGTCAGCAACACTGCCCGGCAACACTGCTCAAAAAGTTACCCCGTGTATTAATACCTTAAGGCTTGTTTCCTTTTCAATTGCACACAATAACCCAGCACAATCAGGTTTAAATAACATTCTAAAATAATGACAGTAGTAAAGTAAAATACCTTAGTTGGGAAACTGAACACCCCCTTCCTAAATGCATCTACAAACAGAATCAGGTATAGCCAATCACTGAGCAGATCACAATAAAAGATACTTGGTGCCCATCTGTGCATACTGGTTTCTATTAACTCAGCTGTTTGTAGAGGGTGTGACTCTTTGGTAGTATATGTCGAAGTACAACAAAACATAGGTGGGAAAGTACATTCAGAAGAGCTTCAAGATAAAGTGGAAAGGCACAAATTAGAGCAACCATGTCAGAAGATCTCAATGGCTTTAATTAATGGTACTTGTAAAGCAAGTAAAGACCATCATCAGGAAGTGGGAGAGATATAACATCACGCAGACCCCACCAGGATTAGGCCATCCATCTGTACTTGATGACTGAGGAGGAAGGAGGTCGTTCATAAGGGCTACCAGAGCTCAGTGGCCCCTCCACTGGAGGCACAGGGTGCAGTATTATACAAACTACTTTATTTTCTACTTTTATTTTAGAAATGTTCTTTTTGCCATGGGATATTGGAAAATATGATTTATAAATAATGGTAATAAAAACATAATTTTATTTGTTGTTTGTTTTTGGACTGTAGGCTAAAAAAGTTAACATTCTAAGAGGTGGTGAATCACTGTACGCAAAGTTTTTTTTTTTTTTTTTAAGAAAAATTCCTCCAAAACGGAACTAAATTTCTACAAACACAATGGGAAGTACAGGAAGGGAAAGGGAAAAATGTTCATACTTCCTGTTTGTCATTTTATGTTTATTGGAATTCACCTTCCTTCCCAGTCCAACCAGATTTGGTTTCAGAATTTGGGCTTCATTCTTGTTAAACCAATTTGACAGTGTATTTCATTTTGTATTGATATATGTCAGGTAATATGGTCTTTGTCAAACAATTTTTTGGAGAAAATGACCCCACATCCAAACACTTAGAGAACTAAGTTAGTTGCCAAGCTATTTTATAAAGTCAAAGTCAACTGTCAGCAAATCTTTTAAAGAAAATGAAAAGCTGAAAATTGCTGCTTGCATAAGTACTGAACCGCACACATTTTATTTGGTAGAGCCAAATAACAATAACATCATAGAATAAGCTGAAGGGCACAAACATGCTCCTCTATTTGTTAAAAAGCAGATATTCAAAAACAAAATCCATATACAGGGTGTCCATAAAGTCTCTTTACAATTTCAAAAATGTATTACAAAAGCAAACGAAAAGACAGATAAGTGGAAATTATTACAAAATGAGATGTATGTATTTAAGTTTTTTTTCCTCATTTAATACACCTCTATATGGGCACCATTAGTTGCACGAAGCACATCAAGACGGTGCTGGATTTCTTGCCATGTTCGCTGTAGCAAACCCTCATCAATGGTGGCCATGGCATCAGTGACCCTCTGCTTTAGACACAAATGCAATGTGATAAAAACCTTGATAACCACCGAGTACATAGAGCAAATCTGATGAAGATATCTCATCAATTACCTTTGTAATAAATTTTTGAAACTGTAAAGAGACTTTATAGACACCCTGTATATCGACATTTGTGCATTCATCAAAAACTGAAAAATTATGTTTGCCTAAGTATTCAACCCCAGTGCTCTGGAAGCTCCAGATAAAAGAGGAAAAAGACTCAAATAGAAAACACACCAATAGAAGACGCCACTTGTGGTGAGGAGTGAAAATGAAGATGATGCTAAAGATAAAGTTAAGGTACAAAAAATATCTAAACAATTGGACATCCAAGTGAGCATCCATTCTGAGAACAGTGTAAAAATCCGGTAGCTACATACCCCAAAATGTTATTGCAGCAAAAGTGACTCTACCAAATAATACTATGTAAGGATTAAAACTTACGCAGCAGCAGTTTTCAGCTTTTCATTTTCTTTAAAAGATTTGCTGACAATTTATTGTCTAAGGCAACACAATAAAAATTCTGACAGGACTAATATGTGTATTTATCATTTGCTATTTTGGCAAATCTGACAACTTTAAGAGCGGTTCAGAACTTTTGCAAGCCAATGTGAAAGAGTGCAAGATCCGCTAGAAACGCAGCCTGGTATCATGACCCCGTACTCGTTTTCAGAAAGTCTTTTATTTTTTGTTTAATTTTTGCAAATAAAAACTGAAGTTAGCAGTCTGCAATGCCTCCCATTCCCTGGTGTCACAGTCCGATGCTTTGAAGGCAGCCACAGGTGGGCAAAATTCTTCCCCGCTGTTAAAATGGCGTTCATCGCCTGGCTGTACGAGCAGCTAGCATGGAGATGGGGCCCGTGTCATAGAGAAAAGGCCGACTAAAGAGGAAGTGGAAGCGGGGCTCACCGTGTCATAGGCGGTGAGGACCTTCCGCAGCAGCTCTGGGACAGGACCGCAGGCCTCCATGGCCGGGTAGGCCTCGTCGAGGTCCACCATGACCTGCAGGCTGCGCTCACTGTTCAGCAGCCAGGTGGACACCGTCAGAATGCACTGCTTCATGTTGGCGGCCGGCGTCAGCCCACATAACTCTTTGAATGACACCGTGGCATTCTTAAAAGGAGAGTAAGAAAATTCAGGGATTCAGAAACAGTTATATGATCGGCCTTGACACTTGACCCATTGGCCAGGAGAGCTTTATTTAGCCCGGCGATGCAGGAGTAGAAGGTTAGAATGCAGATTCCACGTGATGAAGGATTAGACACGTGTGTTTATTCTGTATTCTGGTCGTCAGTCATGCCTGTTCTGCTAAGGGAAAATTATTCCCAAAATGTGCACTCCATTAGCAACAACAACCACTGCAAAGTGTGCATCAAGATAAGTGGGTAGCAGGTAAGAGATATAAGAGAAAATAAAACTCTAATCTGGGAAAGGCTAATTTCTGATAACAAGATTGCATCCATCCATCTTCCATAACTGCCCATCAGTACAGGATGGCATCGAGCCTGAAGCCTATTCTGGGAGGCACAGGGCATACGTCATAGGACACCCTGGATTGAATGGCAGTTAATAAAATAATTTCTTTTCAGCATTGGCTATCTACTGTATGTTTCCAGGGATACACTAACCCCCTAATTTTGCCATGTATCATGAGTGATGCATGATATTTGAAAGCATTAACCCTACATGGTGTACTGTCCAATGAACTCATCGCCTATCGCAAAACAACTTGTGTCAGTGCCCTGTGTCTTTTACAGCAGTAGATTCAACAGACCATACAGGTCTTTACCTCCCACACTGGGCCCTGGCTGAAACGCAACTCTGTACCACCTAAGAGCAGAAAAAAAAGCACAATCCTTCTTTCAGCCCAGACATGCTCAGTACCTTCCAGCACCTCCGTGAAAAGATACAGGCACAGATAGAAAAAAAAACAGAAGGGGGAGTAGTGTTCCGGAGTTTTCTTTGGAAGCCTTCCCTACAGCGTGGGAAAGAGGGCTGCCCCTCACAAGGAGCTCCAGCCGGACAGAAAGGCGGCATTATGCGAGAGCGCTGTGTTCCAGGGCCTAGGGCTCACTGATTAAAAGAATCACCAGCCGCAAGCTGAGCAGTCCGGAGCCGTACCACGGACTTTCCTTGACCTTGGAAAGGTTTTTCAGCATTTTGACGGTAATACAAAGAGGGAATGTTGCGGGTGGGTGCTTGCAAGAAGGTTCTATATTAGAAGTGCATTGGTTTAAATCCAAGCACCGTGGCTGCGGCAAAAGGGGTTGCGTTCAGAAACGCCAAAAAACTGCCCATCAATTTGCACTTCAGTTTTGTAGGCTTGAAGCGTCATGCTATTCTGGCAAAGCTAAATATACACTGAGGAAATATCGTTCATGTTAATGACACACAATTAACAGTTGGGGAAATTAGTCACAAAAGAAATTCATAACAGACAACGGTGGAAAGTTCAGGTTCAGAAAGTATAAATCCAGACCAAGCTTTTGTTTTAACCAACCAGTTGGGTACTCTGTAACTGTGACTCTTTATACTAAACTGGTTGGTTGAAACAAAACCTTGGTATGGATTTTTACTTTTTGGATGTGAAATTTCCACATCTGTCTGTAATGGATTACTTTTGTGACTAACGTGCCGAACACTGACAATTAATTAGGGCAAATGCTGTCAGGTCCACATAATAGCTACAGTTTTGCTATAGGTATGAGAATAAGATCAACAGATTTGGGGTTATACCCAAAACAACTACAGTTAAGCCAGTATCCATTTGCTTTCCTATGCTACACAAAACATTAAATTGCACTAACCAATATCTCTAAGCATCTTTTTTTAAGATGTAAAAATATCACAAGCAGTACTTTAATCTCGACCTGGCATTGACAATAAAAGCGACGAGGGCCAAATAGTGCATGACATAAAAACAAAATGATCAATCTTGTTACACAAGCTTGCAGGGCCTCTACTATTTTAAATAGAGGTCTTTTAAATAGCAAACAGACACTGACATCCTTAGTCCTCAGGATCAGGCTTCACGGCAGCCTTCAGGCTTAGCGGTATCCACGCGGCTCACTTCCTTACATTCAGAACGTGATGAAACCTGATAGGCTACCTTACAACAGAGCTGGCTGAAATGAGAAGCAGGACATTCAGCATCTGAGGACCTAATGTGAACTTTCATTTTTCATCCAACTGGCCTCTAAGCCAAAAGGTCACACATTGTTTTTTTTTTTTATTTCAATTATTTTTTTCTCCTTTTGAAATGGTTTCATTTAAACCAGGGCAGTCACCCAAGTGAAAGACTGACAGATGGATCCTCCACTATTAACATTTTTTTTCTTCTCAGGATCCCCAGAGGTTCACAGATTGGGTTGCTGTACGTCAACTATTGGACATGCTGGGGCATTCAGGGGAAAGTATGTGTGCAGTGTGTGACTCCATGGGTTAGGCCTCTGTCGCTGTGATGGGAAGGTCGCTGGTTTGAATCCTGTATTTGGCAGAGTCACATCTCTGTTGGACTCTTAAGTCAGGCTCTTAACTCCCAGAAATGCTCCAGCAGGGCTGAATAAATGCGTGACCCCAAGCTTTACTCTTACCTGAGTATATTTCAAAGAGGGGATATGTGAAAGAAAGGACCTGTAATTGTGCATATGGCAAACAAAGCACCCTTTCAGTTTCTTAAAAGCATTTGGGACATTTTAAAATGCCTTTTCCCATAATGTATAAACACATTTTCTGTCTTCAATTCTGACCTTGGTTGAACTAACTAGTGCGTGAAAATAGTAGTTCAAGATCAATGCATTTATTTATTTATTTTCTACGTCTCTTTAAAAAAAAAAATCAATATATATGATTTGAAGAATAAATCTAAACCAGTGTGACCAGTGTAGGAAATTTAAGAAATATTTGGAGGGCAACTTTCACCCCCACTGGCTAAAAAATGGCGGCATTTACAATATTTTGGGGGTACTTTTTAAAAATAGCAATTAATGCATAAAATTTGTTTTTAATGTGACATGAGCCCAGGTTAAAATGCATACAATAATCATCACCTTGTGCCAACATGAGCAAATACTGTAGAAGTTGATGGGCAGGTGACATAGCTGCGGGTAAGCAGACTATCTGTAGCCCCAGCCACAGCAGAGATCGGCTTATTTGATACCATTAAAAAATAAAATTGGTCTCTGCCAGGTTTTGAAAAACTGTTAATAGTAGTTACAAGTTACATAAAGTTATGTGCGTACGTAGTGTGAACAACAGTGCTGCTTGTATGAGTGTGTGTTAGACACAGAAATTTAAATAAAATTAAATGAATAATAAAGTTATGACTTAATGTAGGATGTTGTCCTAAACTGGAAAGTATATGTTTTTAAATCTTGGGGGTAATTTTTGGCCCTTCTTCATGGTTTTTAGGGACATTGTGAGATTTTTTTGGGGCGTCTTTGCCCCCGCTAATTTCCGACACCGATGGTGACAGAGACTTCCGTAACACATTCTGTCATCGATGCTTAAAATTAGTCTCGTTATGACACTCAGCAGAAACATATTCATTCATCATTTTTGCCATTTTTCTTCTGATGCAATTCAAGCTTGGGATAGTGATGCAGTTCATACGGAATAGATCTTAAATCTAGCTTAAATCTTACACGTGAATGTGGCTGGATGCTGAGGTGAAGCTGCATGGGGTACCCAAGCTAAGATGCATACATCCCACAGTTTCTTTTAATACCAAAACTAACTTTTAATATTAGGTATGCATTATGCACTTACAGATATTAAATAACATTAATATTTATATATTTTATGATTTTCTGTGATACAAGTCATTTTCAATACTGTTTTTGGCTTATGTGTTACGAGTTTCAGCAATCATTCGACAAGGTCCAAAAATGGGCCAGATTAATTGTTCACGGCCAACTTGTGACAAACCGAAACTGCGAATGCAAATTTGCAAATCTGAAGGCGCAACTGTGTGATCGTACACATCAATTTAACCAGAGTGGAAAAGGCATTACCTTCATCAAGGACCAAATACTTTAAATCACCAATTTAAGAAAAGTTTCTCTTCATAATTACCTGCAAGTAGTTATATAACTAATTATAGAAAATAGTAGGCCTAAATATGAAATGTACCTACCTTGAATCCCGTGCAATCTAATCTCCCAGCTTCCAACACCCCTGTACCATGTATTTGGTGTTCTTGATTGCTTGGTTCAACAATTAGCAAAGACTGTCTGGGGGTTCCCAAATACTGCTTTAAGTGTACAGGCACATAACGAGCTCTTTTGCTCATTAAACGAAAGAAAAAGGCACACCTATGGAAAAAATATCAGGCTAGGTGTAGATGCTCAAGTCTGCTTTACAGTGAAACAAACACACAGAGAGCAGCTAGTTCAATACCTGCACATTTTCTCGCAGGTCCGTAGCATCTCTCAGTGGCTGCGTGGATGCCCTGAAGACCTCGTCCACTGCTTTGATTCCAGTTGTTTTGGTAGAGGTATACTCCCTTGCTTTCCGCCCTTTCCGCACCGACAAACCCCTCTTGTGGGCCTTGCCCCCACCCCGTCGATTCGTGATGGCAATGTGTACGAAGAGTGTGGTGTTAGCAAGGAACTCCCCAGTCAGGGACTGTAGGGGAACATGCCTGTATCCAGGCTGCAGGCACTCATAGGGAATGGTGTACTGTCCAATGAACTCATCGCCGATGTAGTCGTCATCCAGTACCACAAAGCGGAGCACCGCTAACTCTGGTAGGTTGATCTGAAATTCAAAGCTCTCCTCGAAAATGGGGTTGTCCCCATTCTGGGAGACAGTTTTAGTCCTTTGCTCAGCACAGTCAGCAGGGATCCCATGGATTTCCACATAGACGTAGGGCTCCACCACATCACCTTTAGCGGCAGATCCCTTAGGCTTTGGTAGATTCTGGCCACTTATGAGTTTGATGTGCAGCAACTGAGCAGATACCCCAGGAAGAGAGTCTCTGGCATTAGCGCTGAAATAGGACACCTCCTCCCTCATGATCGCAGGCCGGAGCACGTAGCCGCAGTTTCCGTTCTGGCGAAACCAGCCCGAGTTGAGGTCCATCATCAGGCCTGGTGTCTGGAAATTCATGGCTACGATTTGACATCCACACTTCCAGAAGTCCTGAGGGTTCATGTTACTGGCATCAATTCTCATCGGGCTTGGGTACACCCGAGAGAGGAACCTTTTGTTGAAGCACACAAAGTCCTCCGGAGACTCATTAGCAAATCTGTTAGCATCAACTTCATTGAAAGAGCACATCTCCCAATATTTCTGACACCTCTTTGAAACTTCAAAGTCTCTGAATTGCACTGACTTACACAAAGTGACTAGATCGGACAGCTCCTTACACAGCCTTAGCCTTTTACAGCTCATTCCATTAAGCTGGTCCCTCTCATCTGTGCCAAGTCTTCGGCTCATTTCCATTCCCTCATCCTCATCTGTGACATCCCCTTCAGAATCTGGGTGATTAGGAGGCAGTTGCTTTCCTTTAAGGAGTATCATCCTTTTCAGTTTCTCAGGACTGGGCAGGTAATGTTCCCTGGTGTCAGGGGGTTGCAAGTACAGCTTGTCGCCAAGAATCTTCTTGATGTGCTGCGCCATGACCTTTTGTTGGCGAATGCTACAGTGTGTCACTAGGCAGAGGATCAGAGGGTATTCTGAGCTTTCAAAGGCATATTGGTTGATGACATCCAGGACCTTGCAGAAGGCTAGCTGGGAGGTAACTGAATTTCCCACGTAGATGTGAGGCTCATTGTCAGGGCCATCCCAAACCACAACCTCTACGCTGCGGCAGCCCATCTTAAGTGCCCTGATGTAGCCATTAAGGTCTGAGGAACCCCAGAAGTGGTCTTCGAGAAGGGAGGCATTGTGTGAGGCATTAATGTAATAGTGCGAGAGAGGCTGTGTCATGTCCTGACAGACTAATTTGTGTTGAGGGTCAAATATATGGCACTCAGATGAGAGGAGGTAGTGCGTGAAGCCATCAA
This sequence comes from Mormyrus iriodes, assembly GCA_011763525.2. Taxonomy (NCBI): domain Eukaryota; kingdom Metazoa; phylum Chordata; class Actinopteri; order Osteoglossiformes; family Mormyridae; genus Mormyrus; species Mormyrus iriodes. Next base: position 14,989,013 of record JAAGVU020000092.1, on the reverse strand, counting down.
TGGAGAGGTACCCTCGCTCCTTACCCTCTGCAGATGGCTCATATTTGTGTACGATCTCCATGCACATCTCTTCAGTCACCCCTTCCATCCCTTGCTCAACCTCCACAAAGAGCATCAAGTCCTTACAGTCCAGATATTCCTTGTTGCTGGAGAACTGGACCAAGAGGAAAAAGATCTCAGGCCGGGTACACAATTCACAGTAGGCTTCTGTGAATATGTCAATTGTTATGTCCTCCCCATACTGATCTCTAACCTTTTGGAGCTCTTTAAACTTCAGCTGTATCTGAGATGCTTTCATCCCAGCGTTCAAGCCCCTGATAATTTGGGTGGCTTTGTGGAGGTCAACGTGTCCCTTTCTTTCCATGTCAGCTGCTTCAAACAATGAACTAATCCAGGAGGTCCTCAAGCTGGGCTGGCTGGGTTCAATAACGTCTACTGTGTGCCTCCCGTAGGAGACCAGATAGCGAAGACCCATCACCCAAGTGCTGACTACATCTGCCGTGCTGGCCACCAGGTCCAGGGACTCATAATTGTCCCCATAGATAATGGAGAAGGCACACTCCTCAGGGAACTGGTCAGAGAGGCCATTGCTGCGGAGCACTGGGGTTTTCTTCCCCAGCCGCACCTCCTTGATGCTCTTGATCTCCAGCTTTGCCTTCTCCGAATCCTTTTTGGAGGGCTCCCAGCGTAGCCAACGCATGTCCGGGTCCAGCAGAAAGTAGCGGTTGTACATGCGAGAGTTGGAGCGTACCTTCTTCATCTCGCAGCCCTCCATCATGAAGGCCATGCAAGCTGCCGTGCTGTTGATCTTGCGATCATTGGGCATAGTGCTGAAGGATACAGTCTTCTTACGCACCTGCTTTTGCTTGGAGCCATCCTACAAAGACGGAACAGACAGATGTCATTTTACACGGCACTCACTCTAATATTTATTTGTTGACATATGTGTGTATAAAGTCTATATACACCATGATTGCTGAATATACAGTACTGTGCAAAAGTCTTAGGCAGCCAAAGAAAACGATGCTTGAATGATCTTCATGTTGGTGTATAACTATCCTATTATGCCTGTCAAAGTGTGTTAATTTAGCCATTTCAAAACCTCTGCTAAAATCACCCCATTATTTCCAGCAACCATGTAATACACCTGTGTTTTTTTTGACTCGACCACTAGCCCACCTTGTATGGCTAATTAATACCTCACTGACTTATTTTAATTAAGTTTATTAATTAATAGAGCTGGTGGTGAAATTTAATAAATAAATGGAATGGCTGGGGTACCCCTGAAGAGAGGTTTGGGGACCTGAATCAGTGCTCTCCTAGTCATTCAACAAGATGCCAGTATATTTTTGGAGGACAGAAGACATTTTTACTAGTTTTTATTGTGTTACTCTTAATTTGCATATGTTCTAATGTTAAACTGTATTTTTTGTTCTGAGCAAATGTGCACTTACTACCCAGATAGCTTTAAACATTTCCTTTGCCTGCCTAAGACTTTGGCACTGTGCTGTACATATGTACAATGCAAGAATACAAAGATGAATCACAAACGAATTATTATATAAAAGCTTAGTACAGAATAACAGGAAACAAATTAGCATTTTCCTCACTGTTTCAAATGTATTTACTGTGTTTAAAAATTAGAGCTATTTATTAAATGGAAGGATGGGGGGCTTGTAAAAAAGGTTAAAATACCCCAAGAGCATAATTACCCTCATGTTTAATATCTCTGTGTCATACTATTAGATGGCAGGGAGGCATGGATGTCCTGGGGCAGGGAGAGGTCACTCCCTCGGCTCACCTGTTGCACAAAGTCATGCAGTATTTGGCCCAGCCTGCAGTGGTGGCCCTCGCTTAAACCAGTGTCCCTTGTGTTTTTTTTTTACTCCATGTTGTGTTTTGCCTTTTTACTCCATGCTGACACCAAAATGAATTTCTTTTGTTTTTATTCCTTCCTGCTGCTTTGTTGCATCCCTTTCCATTCCCAATCTCAAATAAACTCCCTCCTTACTTGTTAGATGACTATGTCCATAGAAGCAATACACACATTACATATAATAAGTATGTGTATACACACACACACACACACACACACACACATACACTCACCTAAAGGATTATTAGGAACACCTGTTCAATTTCTCATTAACGCAATTATCTAATCAACCAATCACAT
>JAAGVU020000092.1:14976143-14986737 GCA_011763525.2 Mormyrus iriodes | reverse complement strand
TCAATATGGGCCAACATTTCTAAAGAATGCTTTCAGCACCTTGTTGAATCAATGCCACGTAGAATTAAGGCAGCTCTAAAGGCGAAAGGGGGTCAAACACCGTATTAGTATGGTGTTCCTAATAATCCTTTAGGTGAGTTTATATCCATCATGAACCCCATATATATATATACACATACACACAACAACATTTCTAGATAATTAACTTCCCAAAGCATTCACTGTTTACCTAAAACACATGGCATTAAAATAACCATCTACAACTATAACATTTTCAGTTTCACTGTGTTGAACACTGCTAACTCCCATTTACATATTGATTTTAGAGCTCTTCATTGTACAGTTCATTTTCTCTGTCTTGCAGAAATGTGGCATGGAGAAAACAACTATTTACACAATAAATGTTATCCATGAATAAAACGCCTTATTGAGACTGCACAATAATATCATGTCTAAGATTCTTGAACCATTTTATGCTTCTGGTCCAAAGCCCTGACTGCTCTGAGACAACCTTAAAGCAAAATATCAAGAGAATCATGCATATGCACTAGTACTAGCTGAATATTTTCAGGCAACACGGAACAACATTTTTTAATGTTATTTAAACTATGTATACTTTGTAAGAAGGGGAAACACACTCCCCCAACTTGATTACCATTAGCGCTATGAATTTTTGCCAATCTCTGACAAACAACCTTGCCAAATTATGAACGGTAGATATGCATTTCCTGAGGTATTCCTTTGGTCGGAATGCTGCTAATAGATTACATCTACTGCAAAACCTGCAAGCCGATGCATTTACACGCGCTTAACATCAGGCATGTCAATTGAAAGTTTTCATTCTTGCTACAACCGTTACGCTAAACACATGGAGTCTCAGAAGGGCAGAAGTAACTTAGTAACTCAGTTACTATTCAACTACAAATCATGAACAAATATAGTAACTGCATGAAATACATGAGCCGTTATGACTGATTAATGATGAAAGAACATGGGATCAGTACGTAACTAACACTTAGTAGTTTCTGGTTAATTAATTCATTAAGTAAGAGTGTACTGCTGCAATATTTGTGCCCCTTCAAATAAAGAGTTACTAACTTTAGTCTCTCTTGAAATTTGTAGCTACAGCTGATGATAATAATGAAAATAAGTGAATGTGACATCAGCAAAAGTTTATTGGCGGTCCAATCATGAAATTATTGTTAATATGTTTTTGTGGAGAAACCATCATCTTACAAGGATGTTTATGGGGACAATGCAGCAAAATTTTAGATCTCCTGCGTTCTTAACTACCACTCTGCTCATCCTACCCCCTGCCCAGTGACCCACACTGGGACAGACCAGCTGGGCCTGACTAGACTGTCACATCACACTGCCCACAAGCACCCTGGGAGGTTGAGCGCTTATGGGAACACGTGGAACAGGGCAGCTGCAGAGTGCCACTGCTTCAAAATTCCGACCAAAGCTTCCATATGAAAAGTCCCTATGTCAGTAAACCCGAACCCATCACACTCGTAATTTATGGGCATTTCAAATGGGAGTATATTTCATACTGGTTTTACTGTATAACCCATCAAATATGATTTTTTCTTCACAGTCTTGCCGTCATGCTTCCAGTGTCCACACATGGTGGCCTGAGGTCTCTCATTGCTCATAGAAGGAATTACTGCACCATCCATTAAAGGCCCAGCAATATGGTACTGTGACATCAACAAATGGAGATTAACGAGGCCACTCGAAACTAAGCTTCCCAGACGAATCACTTTACCCTTAATCACTTGAACACTTTTTTCAAACGGAAACTGATTTCAGTTCTTATTTTCTACTATTATTACTATAAAACTGTGGAATGATTTATATTGTATATTACAATATAAATGATAGTTTAGTGGTAAAGTTTACTTTATTTTGCTCCACCTAAGCATAGGACGGACCTCAGGAACAATACTTTTATAATGTGTGTCATTTATAGATACTTTCATGTCAAATTAACACTTTCAGTGCTGGCAGTTCTTAACCCTCTGAAGTCTTTAGGCCACTCAGCCACTTTTAAGGTAGTCTGACATGCCTTGACGTTTTTAAATATTTAAATATCTAAAAAACATTTACCCCAAAGTGCTACATATGCTGTTATTCAGCACAAACTCAGCACCAACAACCTGAGACCATTTAGAAAGTCATTCCTCTATTTTTCGTTCTAATCAACTTTAAAAATACACTTTTCAAAACCCTATTTTCGTGCCTTTTTAGGTTTCCACAGTCCAAAAACATGTGGTTAGGTGAAATAACGTCACTAAACTGCCTATAGTGTATGTGTGTGCGACCAGCAATTGGCTTGCATCCCATCCAGAATTTCTCCCTGCCTCATGACCTGCTTGGGACAAACTTTAGGCTGATTGCCACCTGCACTGGATAAGCGGTTATGGGAGATGGATGGATTGCGTATCTTAAATATTAATCTTCTAAGAATGGGCAATCAGTATATGACGCCTTCACTCTTGAAACAAGGTGACATTAGTGTGCAATTAAAAGTAAAATTAATACATAAAACTATGGCCATGAATTGTCATTCTTTGAAACGTTCTTTAGCTTTTAAAATTACTAGGCATATCTGGTGGCCAGTATCACCCCTTTAAAGTGAACATGGAGAATTCTCCTAAGGTGTAATGTATTCTACAATGCTTGGATATTCACTTGTGTGTTGCAGACTATGAACTACAACTGAGTTAGATGTTAGCTCTGCCACATTTGGCTTGACAGCCTCCTTCTGAAGCCAGCTGACAGGAATAGCTGCCGTCAAAGCCACATTTGCGAAGCTGTACAGCGGCTCCCTTGTCCTCATTGCTTTATCTTCCAACCCATAACTTTGCTCCAAATAAATATGGCCATAATTACATCATATCAAAGTCACCTCCATCCAAGTCATCTCTGTAATCTGCTTTCTTTTTAGAAAGTCCCAGATAATTTATAAAAATAAGTACTTTTGAGACAGTGGTTAAAATTGGTTTATTTTCATTCTTTTTAACTGCCACATCTGGTTTGGAGGAACGTTTGGGAAGAGACCTAAATGTAAATGCAAAACGGGAGGGTGTGCATATGTATGTCTTTTGGATGAGAGGGCAAGAACCCAGTTTTAGAAGATTTCTCATGGAATTGCTTCCATCTGTCATCTGCAGAGGGGCAAAAGGTGTAAGGTAGAAAATAGATAATCAGTTTTTTCTTGTCGGGTCAGCACCAGATTTTCAGTCATACATTAAATTAAAAGTATTGTGTACATCCCTGCATGGTAACCATAAGACAAAGGATGAGCTTAGGAACAGTGGATTATGTTCTACAGCATATCTTATCATTTGGGCTAAAATTTCAATGTGCAAATGCTGGACTGTGAATGAGAAAGGAAACTGTAATGTATTTTCCTTTAAAAAAATCCCCAGACAGTAAGTAAGCTCATGTAGCAGGAACCGGTACTGAAGTGTTTAGTTAAGGATTAGAAACTGCTGTTACTGTCTGACTCTGCTTTTACCCTTTGAGTGGCAAAGGACTAAACCACATCCAGACAAGAGACCATGAAAATTCAGAACACGCAGCAGAGTGCCCAAGTCGTACATCGTCTGATTTATTGCTTTTTACTGTGAAGACAAATCATTTATGTACCACCCTTTTTTAATTTTAGAAGACAGCTGACTTCCTGTGATACTCAAGCGAACATCCTGAATGTTAAAGGTAAATGCACAGTGGGGGAGGGGTTTAAAAGCCAACCATTGCACTTGGAAAGACTTTGAAGCTTTCAGCAATACCAAGAGAAACAAGAGAGTAATATGGGAAACAGCAACTCAAAATACGCAGATGGGGAAACAGAACTGATGTGCACCGCCCAATAACAGGACGTGGTTTTAGGCTGTGGGAAGCAATGGAGAGCTTTGAACCAACTTAGCTTTTCCTGCAGCTAAGACATCACGTGGCTTCAAAAGTAATGACTAAAATAATATAATTCTTATGCTCTCCCATCCAAACAGCCTGCATTTTAATTCCCAGTAGAGGTCTGTCCGCTTTGGCCTGTACGTTTGATGTTAAGGCAGCTCTTATGCATTGTAAACTATTGATGTGCACATGCTAAAATACTGCAGTCATAATGGGAGAAAGAGAACAACACCTGCCTGGTATAAGGGGAACTGTTGCTGCTAGGAACTATTGTTACATTCCCTCTCCTACCCCTTTAAAACCTTTGAAAAAAACATCTGGTGCTACAAATGGAAAGTGTCAACGAATTCAGATCAAACAGCACGCAGTACAGTCAAGGGATGTGGCTCTTGGAGGTCACCCCGGTTGCGTTTGCCATTATGGAGCCTATTTGCCCATTCAGCCATTTAGCCCTCTGCTCCAGCTGAATCTGTGCTACAGGGTGATGAGAGCCACAGGTATGCTGCTATCAGAGAAGACCGCTCTGAAGCTGGGCATGAAGAGCAAATCAGCAAAACACCACAACCCATACCCTCTGTCCACATTTCGACAGCAAAACCCAAGGAGGCACCTTAGAGATGCCTTGCTGTGGAGGGTTAATGTGAGCTTGAATTGCGATTAATCTCTTTTCCCACTTCAATCGCAGCTGTGACATGATGGAGCCAGCCTGAAGAAGAAGGCGCGTATGCCAGAGTGAAATGAAATAGCCTGTGCTTGTGGGTGCAGAGCACAGGATGGGACACGCGACAGGAAGTGGGCGCCATGTGGAAATGAGAATCAGAATAAAGAGGATTCTGATTCTGTTAAAAAGGATTCTGACTCTGATTCTGATAAAAAAGATTCTAAGTATGATGGGGATGAACCAGGCTGCAGCGAGGCACAGAAGCAGGCGAGGAGCAGGCGGCAGTGCGCAAACGCAGCAGCAGCCCCCGCATGCTGCACATGTGACCCCCCCCCGCTGAAAGAACCTGCACTGAGGTTTGCTGGTATTACAGCTTCCTGCTTCTGGGGCTGCATTTCCTGTCCCTGGAGAAGAATAGCTGAACTACCTGCTTCCATTTCCTGTTTTGTCGGTGCTGCTCATATAAAAACAATCTGTATAGACCAGGGATAACAAAAACCTATCCTACTGTGAAGCACAAGAAAATGTACTCCAGTGAAATAAATCAGTTAATTAACTGCCAATTCTGTTTGCACTATGAGTACCGTCTTTGTCTATGTTTCGCACTTTATGTTTGCATCTGTGCATAAATTGTTTTTCTGTGGTACGCAGAAGAATTTCACCCTGGGATCATTAAATTATATTTAATCTTATCCTAATAAAAGCAAATTTTACATGCAAAAAATGCAAAATCATAAAGGACCTTTCCCCCTCTTTGAATACATTGTGATCCATTACTTACAACAGCCCTACTGACAGATTCTACAGCATCTTAGATATACACAAAAAAAACTATTTTATGTTGTATCCCATTTCCTGAGTAGAGGAAAGCAGACGTGTGAATAAAGTGGATAATGAAACGAATCCCTGATTCTGAAAGACTGACACTAACAGCAAATTAACACTGGTAATGCAGCAACCGGGATCCAAATGCTGTTTGAAAGCGATGTGGATTCTGTGGCCTGCCAAGGATTTTTGGCAAGGTTTTAAAGGCAGGAATACTTTGAGACAGTGGAAGACAAAGAGGTCTGCCTCTGCTGTTCTTCGGTTGACAGTATGCATCTGATCACAGAAAAATACTGCCCGATTACTCAGCAACTTCAGTTTTTCCCACAATCTACGATTAATTTTGCATGCTATGAATTCACGATGGATTGAATTAAAACTGCTCTGTACTTCCAAATTCTACAGGCCCCGAACAAACCAGAGAGACAGTGATGCATGTTAGCCCGAGACACACTAACCAGGTAAGAAATCCCAGTGAAACTCCAGGATACACAGCCTGTTTAACTGCCTCATTTGACCTTGAAAATGGCTGTACTGTCTTTACCTTCCAGAAACTTAAACTTGCTATGTGTAAGGTACTGCTAACGTTTCACATCTGCACCAACATTTAGGTTCCCCCTTTTCACATAACTTGCATCAGATGAGTGTTTTTAAGCACAAAAGGAAGAAAATAAAACAACAGCAGTGGTGTCTTCATCCAGCTTCATCTTGACATGATGGTGGAGGTTGGAGGGCGGACAGGGTGATAATTACTGGGGGAAAGTCGAACCATAGGGTTCCAAGAAACAGTGACTGATTAAGGAGCTGTGTCACGAAGCACATATTATCATCTGCTGTCTCCCTCCTTTTCCAGCCATTTTCTGATTGTGTTCTCATTCTTGGGGGGGAGGTCTAGTGTCACATGTCATCTGTCTCGTCATTTATTAGGGGGGACATCAATACAGTGACGGTTGGGTGAAATGAACCATGTCCACGGCTACAACTAGACAGAATTTTTAAAGAGGAGGAGGGGGCGGGGGCAGGAAAAAAATTTTGGAAAATTTTTGTAAGGAAATGCAAAATTCAGGCACTTAACATCTGCCTCTATCTGTCATTATCTTCATATGAATCAAATATTAACAGACAAACGTTTATTTTTTTGTGATTGCAAATGCCAAAGAGAGGACGAAGAAAGCGACAAAAAATTAATCATATTTCATTAGTATGTTTCACAGTTTTGATAACTGATCCGTGGACTAATATTTATTTAGCGATTTCAGCTAACATGTATGCTAAAAATAATGGTAGCAATGCTTTTAAATTAAGAGTGTAATAACAAGCTTAGAATTAAAAAGGAAGATAAGCTTTTAAATGTAACTAAATCTGTGTGCCTTCCAATGTGGCCTATTACATGTTTATGTCGCTCAAAAGCTTGAGAACTCAAGCAATTTTAAAGGGTTTGATGTCGATTTTGTGATTCGCCAGCCTTGTTTCGAAGCTGAAGGGATTGATGGGGGTATTTATGCTACCCCTCAAAACACAACAAAACAGAAACACTCTGAAGAACACTAGTGATCGGCTCTGTCTCGGCACCAAATATTTCATTGCCTTCCAAACAAGACGAGAACAGTTCCCACACCAAACTGTAGGCTCCATATCTGTGGGCTCTTTCTGGGTGCTCGCCACCCTGCAGCTTCGCTTCCAGGGAGCCCAAAGAGCTCCCTCTGCAGGCCAATCAGCTTCACATCTCTACCGTAACCGGGTCAGGGCCTACTGGGCACCCTGAGGCGTTTTCACTTTCACACCCTCATTTTCACATAAGATTCTTGCTGCTGTCATTCGGATCCCCAGGCTCTGGCACGACAGTCTGCACAAAGCAAACAGGCTGCAGGAGTCTGTATTCATCATGTGTGTGTTAAAACACACAGTCTCAGTGTCATTGGGGCCTCATGCTGAGGGATTAAATGCTAATACTGAATGTATGTTACCAAATCTCAAAGTTTCACATTCCTTCAGTCTGGAGAAGAAGCCTCCTTGTGAATCCAACAGATCAAAGTTATCTCAAACATAGACCGATACCCTTTTTTGGACAAATCTGTATCTACTGTAGTACATTCCTGGTGACTTGACCTGCCTACAATTACTACCCTCATCATCACAATGGAAATGAATGACACAAACATTAGGGGAGCTTGGAACCGGGAGGGGGGCATGGGTCTTTTAATCTGAGGCAGACTGAGGCAGAAGGACGTCCACTTTGATGAGGCTCCTTTGAAGGATAAAGACCCAGCATCCGCTCGATCAACAGGGGTGAGCGAAAATGTCAGAGCAACGTTACAGCCTGTCACTCCCTTGCCTGACTGTTTGGAAGTCTCCAGTACCTCACCCACTTCTGCCTATTCAGGGCTACGAGGAGAAAGGGGGCTATTTCTGCTTGTCTGATATGTTCCCCCCCCCGCTTTATATAGCACATATAAGCTTAAGAGGCCCACGGTGGGGCGGGAACAGTGTACTCTGTGTGTGCAGTGGTTTCTGTGTGTGCAGGGATGGAGCGATTGCGGGAGGTGGATGCAAGGGATTAATGAGGCTGGCAGATCCTTCACTGAGCAGCTGAACACCAACAGATCTAAAACCACAGATCAGAGATGCTCCTCGTGTGACTGGAGGCACTCGTATAAGCTTGTATGGGGCCTCTTAGGTTATGCTTGTGGTGAGGGTGACAGCAGCCAGGGCCTGGTAAAACCCCTGCCTTGCCTTCTCTGGGAGCCACAAGAACAGAAAACCATGTCCATCCAACCATTTTCCATAAGTGTATAGTCAATGAAGGGTCACAATGATCCTGGAGCTTTTTCAGGAAAGATGGGGCAGGAGACACCCTAGACAGGATGCAGCAACGTATGCAACGTCCCAAAATCAGTTTTGAATGACTGAAATGTTCAGACGGAAGCTGTGTGATGTGAAAATTTGAAACCTCCTGCTCCCCTGGACATATCTGGTTCAGGAGAAGCTGCTCCTGAAATTCTGCTATGTTGCATTACAGTATAAAATTACTATGTCACAAGATTTATACTTGGTGGTCATAATAATTTAAATGATGATTTTTTTTTTTAACAAGGCCAAAGGTAAACCGAATTGGTTCTGTGTAAAATCGATTCAAAGCTTATCATCAGCACACAGAATACAGAATTCCCTGCTTTATGCGTCTCCATTCCGACAAGGTGAATGGAGTCAAACAACTTCAATTAACTAGCCAGTTTTTGCTCTAGCAAGGTGCCAGTTTTTCGTGCTTGCCTGTGATGTTGATTTTGCATGGACATCCCTAAATGTTCTGTGCATCAGTGTCTCATGTGATCCTCACATTTAAAAAAAAATAAACCTTCTGAAAACCCTTTGCATGTCATGGACACTGAACAAAGTTTTGATAAATAGAAGCTGAATCTGGATATGATTAAAACAATAAGAGACCGGAAAGCTGATGTTTTCATACTTTCTGCTTAGTATCAGAGTGTTAGGTGACTTTGCTTTGGAGACACACTGGGTATTTGGGAAGAAAAATTCCTCCGCTGGAACAAAATAATGATTTTTCACCCAATAAGCATCATTAGAGGACCACAGAATTGACAGCCACGTTGAGAAAAGCTTCAGCCCTCAAAAGAAGACACCGGCACTCGAGAACATCAGTCCAGGAAGCTCCTCATCAAGTTTAGGCAGGCTGTCGTCAAAGCCTTGAGGACCTATTTAGGGAAAAGCATGTGAAAATGACTTTTTCTTCTCACTGTGCTAAATTAGAACATTCATGATGCTTGAGAAGAATATTCAGTTATTAAAAGCAGAACCATAACTGGCTATCCCACACAGACTAGCAAATCAGTAGCAAATCAGCCTCACACCTCTGGGTTTGACCCCACCCATATTTCTCTGTGTGTGTGTGTGTGTGTGTGTGTGTGTGTGTGCGCGTAGAGTTTACATGTTCTCCTTAGTTTAGGTGGGTCTTCTCCTGCAGTCCATGAATACAGTTAGTTTTAATCGGTGTCTATAACTTTCCCTGACAGTGTAACTTTGTTCAGTTACTCACAAAACAAAAATCAGAAGCACTCTCACAAAACTTACTTAATCTACAACTTCAAAAACCAAGAAGAAAGCTTTTAGCTTCTCCAATATTAGAACTTCTTCAGGGAAAGGATGCATAAGCAAACCAACAAAGAATCGTTTTTGCCTTTGTTCGTTTAACAGTGGAACCATTTAAGGAGAAAGTTATTCTCCTTAGAGTTTTAATTCTTTCCATTTTCAGTTTAATGAAAAATATTCCTGATTCTCTGCTTGAAAGTGATAAGCTGGGTACTATCAAAGTTAGCTTCAGATATTTAACAGAGAAGACATTTATGAGGCTCCTTGAAAATTAAGACACCCTTAAGTCATTAATTCATTGCATTCCGATAGAACACCAATCAACAAGTCTAGGAAGGATGGGTGGAAGGACATTTTTTTTTTCACTCCTGGGATTCAGAATATGAATCAGGCCAATGAAAATTAATGAATCCCTTTTCCAGTAGAATGCTTTCTAATACCGTTAGAATTAACCCGAAGAAAAAAAACGTCTCAGCTCAAAATATTGAATTATTTCACTTTCTGCTCTACTTATCCTGCTGAACTCAAAATGTTGCTATTATAAAGAAGCAGAGAAGAAATGAGAGATGTTTACTGCTTTGTGTATGTCCAGCATTCAATGTCTGATGCCAGCTTCAGCAATAAAAACACTCCAGGTACCAGGTTCAAAATTGTGAGGATATCACCATCAACTGAAATTGTTTTGTTTTGGTTTCATTTACGTACCTTCCATTAGTGAACACACAACATGGAAAAGCTGACTACTGATTTGACTGTACTATACATTAGTGGTTCCCAATTTAGCATTTTGAGTGTATCATTAATATGGTTAAACACATTAAATCTGTCCTGCTGATCGATCCACCCCAGTTAACAAATTTTACTGATCCATGAAATTTATGCACAACACAAATCAGTCCACAGTCATCAAAAGATTGGGAATCCCTCACATACATCCATCCATCCATCCATTATCTCCCGCTTGATCCGAGGTCGGGTCGCGGGGGCAGCTGTCTCAGCAGGAAAACCCAGACTTCCCTCTCCCCGGCCACTTCATCCAGCTCCTCTGGGGGAATCCCGAGGCGTTCCCAGGCCAGCCGA
>JAAGVU020000092.1:14943929-14963588 GCA_011763525.2 Mormyrus iriodes | reverse complement strand
AAGAAGAAGAAGAAGAAGAAGAAGAAGAAGAAGAAGAAGAAGAAGAAGAAGAAGAAGAAGAAGAAGAAGAAGAATGATAATAATAAAGAGGTAAAAAAATCATCACCAAACCCAGTCACATGATCTTAATAATGTAACCCATCAATTTATATAGTTAAGATATGGAGGGTTGCACCACAATAGGTTATAGGCATTACTAAACAGAACACAGTCTGAGGATCGATACTTTCCGACGGGAGAAAGCACGAAGGACACCAGGCCAATCGGTGTGCCCTCTGCCGTCCTCTGCCTGGTAACACGAGCATCCTGCATCCCCACATTAGCAGTGTCACCAACTTCGGTCAGCTGGCTGGCGTGAGGTTTTCAATTCGAGTCTGCACACACATGCACACGCACTTACATGTATGTAACAGGTTTATTACCTTGTAAATAGTGGTTTGGAATCCACCCCAACGCTTTCGATGCAGCTGATTTTAGGTTTATGATGGAATAATATAAATTTGCCATAAAATTTCTTGGATGAGCGTGAGAGTCAGAAAGCGAGAGTGTCACACCAGATGCAAGGTACCGAGGCAGGTGGTGTGGGGAGCAGTGTCTCTCACTTCACTCTGCAGGCTTCCGTCATGAGAGTTATGCCTGGGGACGCGGGCATAGCCCTGAGAGGTCTACCAGCGCATTGGCACCGCGAGCATCTCAGCACACAAAGACAGGCACACTCCTCCAGCCCGGTGTCATAGCCCCACCAGGCATGTGTCTATGACACGGTTACAGTGCAGTGTCCATGCAAAGACAGCGCTAACGCAGTGAGTGTCCAAAAACACCAACAGACCTGAAATGTCTCCTTTCTTATGATGAAATGACATCACAATACATTCATTCAGCAGAGACTTTTGAGTGACATACAAGTTTGGGGTCAGACAACAGGGCCAGCCAACATACCCGGAGCAGTTAAGGGCCTTACTGATTATGATTAGTGTGCTGGCTGTGACATCTGAACTCACAACCTTCAGGCACAGATTTGTAACCCACAGAGCTACACACTATCCCAGCTGCTCCCATACAAGACCATTAACACCTCATTATTTGTGGATAAGGATCTTCTTCCTTGGCACATGATGCTGAGCTTGATGTTGACATTTGAATGGTTACAAACTGATGTAATAAGTAACACAGAAACCAAGAATAACTTGCCTTCACTTTCACTTTTTCATTATTCGTTTCATTTTTTTAAATACCCCTTGTAAACACCGTCTAATCCAAATACACAGCATGCAATCAAGATTCAAGATTCAAGATTCAAGATTCAATTCTTTATTGCCGTACAACTCAGCTGTTAGGAATCTGTCTCAGTGTGTTCATGACAAAACAACAACCAATCACAGTATAGCAGATAATAAAAAAGAACAAAGAACATGAACTGATACAAATAACAATGTAGCCAACCTTCAGATATATTCATTCATCTATATAGCAAGCTTCTGTCACAAAGACCCTGCAGCCTCCCACCTTCTGGGAATTCAGTGGAATTTTTTTTTTGACCGCATCCAAGTCCTAATTACAAGACTAGGAAGGTGTTCCTTGACGTCATCAGTTGGAATTGTCATGGAGATTTGAGTTTGAAAGGAAAGTCTGACAATCAGTGTTTCCCCACATCATCACTCACGCGTGATCCCCTTTGGGGTTTCCCCACATCATCACTCACGCGTGGTCACCTTTGGGGGTTCCCCCTACAGCACCGTGGCTCTACATGTCACACACCTGAGATATTGCTTCCAGAACACTATACCAACTATGTGACCCCCTGATCGGGCTGTTTATGGGATGGCTGGAAGGTCAGTGGGTTTTAGGGGTCATGTTGCGCAAATCTGAACCTGGGATATTCTTTACATTATCACCATGAGTCTCTTTAGCTTTGAAAACTAATGAATATAACATGGTAACAAAAAACTAAAACTAAACAACAAAACACATCCTTATAACAGTGCTATACAAAGACAAATTGAACTGAATTGCATATATAAACAGAACTGAAAGTGACCAATGTTTTGTCTTAGCTTAACTGTGTCTGTATCTACTGTATACATGTCAGCACTGACAACAGGAGACACATTCCCTGTATATGTTAATATACTTGGCCAGATAAACATGATTCTGATTCTGAAACTGTTACCTTATACACAGTTGCAGAGAAAGTAAAAATGCACCAGGATTTGTGAATATGAAAGCCACGGATGTTCGCTTGCCGTGGAGCTTTGGTCCTGTACAGATGTAATGTGTTACTGCTCACGAAGCATGTAAGACGCTGTCTTCTCCTCTCGCTTTTCCTGCCAGATGATCTCTCTCAGATCAGAAAGCAAGCAAACTTATGCTGAATCAGGTCGAATCCCATCCCAGTGAAAACCAAGACACAAAGGAAACAATATTACAATCTACCCATATAACGGAATACCAAACAGACACGTTTGCACAGCTTTATACGTGCAGGCGATGACACAAAACTGTGAACCTCCGTAACTGTCTAAAGTGCCTGTGCACCCCTTGTACTCGAATATCTGTCTTCAGATTTTAAAAAACGGTGCCCCGGGACCCTATATCACAATGCTATCAACAACAGCCTTAAAAATCAGGTTAGTAATATCATCTACCAGCCTCCGTTCTATGGTCGTTTGTGAGTTTTGGTTTTACTGCTTCTGTGTGAACTGAAGAAAATCCACAAAAATCAGAGTGTCCGGCTTGGCCTGCTGCCAGGGTCCTTTCTCACAGGACGCCGGCTCCACCTGGACTATACATCTTCATGCCGCCATACTACTTCAACTATGGGCACTCAGGTAAACCGGAAAACATTTTTTACAGCAGGCTGGCATCCCATTCACCTGCTTCACGCCCTGTGCTTCCTGGGACAGGCTCCAGGACCCCCCTGTGACCCTAGATAAGTGAGTGTAGAAGACGGATGGATTTACGAACGGATGCAGTTCAGCTGGTGGGTGTCATTTCCATGGCAGCACTTGAAAACCTTGAGCGGACATGTCACAGGGGCTTCCGTTCCCAACTGGAGTGCCCCCCACCATTTAAAACCCTGGACACGCCCGCTGGCATGCCGTCTCGGCGTCCGGCTGCTTAGCATACACTCTGAGCCCCCATTGGAGGTCCAGCCACCTCCACCAGGTCTGCCAAGCTGAGCTGTGGCACCATCTGTGAGGACGTCAGCATGCCCACCTTTATATTAAGTGGCCTGTGCCAGCATTTCCAAATAAATGAACTTCCAGGCTCAGCCTGCACTCAGTACCAGTTTGTACCTTTGCTTGTCACTGGGACTGTACCCTCTGCCAACTGTACTCTAGACATAGGAAAAGGTACCGTTTAAGGTACAGATTGGACTCTGAGGAACATTTTTGTCATCAGAAACATTTTTAAACTGAATGACGATTTGACACCTCTTTGACAAGAAACGGTGACTCACAAAACATCCCACATCGTGGAAACAAACAGGCTGTATTTCGACACCTGCGAACAAGAAGAAAGGACTTCAGCTCAGATTCACAGAGAGTCAGCCTCCAAATATGAAATCTCACATCATTTTCTGAAAGTAAATTAAGAGTAACAAAAAAGTTCCCTAATATAAATTTCCTCCCTGGGGGATCAGTGATGTTCTATCCCATTTGTCTCATCTTAATGATATCTCAGGGACAGAGGGTTTTTTCTGAGCTTTGGGGGTGTTAATGTCAGTTACCCTCTCACCATTATGAACAACAATAACAGAGAAAAATTAATTTCTTAAAACGATTAATTGAATATTAAAAGTTGCTGTCTACACGGACTCCCTTGGAACACTTCAGAATGTTCGTTACCCTCCCTTTCTCCTGATTCGCCTTCAGCTCTCCAGAGAGACTCCACTCACACTGACTCTCTGTGCCCGTCATACATTTTCCTACTCTGAACAGGACTCACTCTGAAAAATAACCCTTTCGCCTGTATTTATTTGCAGTCACCGACAGAGTCGGCTTATTTTCATCGATCATGTTCATGTTCAGTCACAGTGGTTCTCAGATGTGAGATCTTCCCTCAAGGAGACAGGTTCAATGGCGGCCATAAGTCAGCTGGGAGGCAGAAACAAAGATTATATATAGGCTGCTTCACCAGCCTGCAAACTGCTGTACAAATGAGGGGATTGAAGGGGTGTGGAAACAGGTGACGGTATTACACCAGTGACAGGTCTTACAGGCCCTGAAGAGAGCTCATAAAATGAGCGTCAGGCACAGGTACCGTCCACCTGAGGTGGATTTCCAAATCTCATTCAGTGGACCAAAAACAAGAATATGAAACAGATTTATGACCAACTGCCCTGATGAGTATGAAGATTTGAAAATATTAAGAAACAATTCTATTTTCAGTTTAAATGTGCTGCAATTTACATGGTGCAGAAGTTATCTGCTTCATTTTATATTTTGCTGTAGCAGCCCGACAACTGTTCATATTGCAGCAGTGTAATATAATCATCCATCCATCCGCCCATCCATCCACATTCTGGTGAGGAACATTATTCACAAATGCAAAGAAAAAAACACTGAAAGCAAGATTCACGCCATGTTTTCAGCTTCTTCCCCCTCTAAGGCTCAGCATGCTGCATTTCAGAGGCAGATCAGAAATCAGACTGTAGATGACTGGTGGATGACTGCTGAACAAACCACTTCATACAGCACAGCTGTTCCTAAAAATCCAGCAAAAAGGCTCCCTAAAGTACCAGCAATCCTGATAATCGACAACATGTGTCTCCCAAAATCTGGACTGATTCATCCTTTTATCTTCCATTGCACTTATCCAGGAAAGAGTCGTGGTGAGCATGACGCCCATCCCGCAATGCACAGGGCACGAGGCAGGAGACATCTGGGAAGGGATGGGTTCTGTATTAATGCTTTCCAAACATTTTACTGCCCACCTAATAACATTTATATTATCACTCCACCTCAAGTAAATGTTTCCAATCCAGTCTATGCTTGGATTGATAAACTTCTTCAGTTAAGCAATCTAACATAATATTGGTAAAGTGGGAAAGGATGTTATCAGACACCAGTCTCAAGGAAAGCAATCAGCAGCCACCCTTAGCATAATGATTGCCATAATCCATAATCCATCTATCCCTCCATCGGTTAATCTATGCATCCATCCTTCCTTCCATCCATCTACCTTTCATGATCACTTATCCAGCACAAACTTGCAGTGCTCTCTGCCATTATGCAAAATAATTACCTGCTGAAGCTCTCAAAAAACATGCACTGCAGTGGCATGAATGCATTTATTAAACGGCCACATATAAAGACAATATAAGAACCTTCCCTTGGTGCAGAAAGTACGTCATCAAGCTACCTTCATCACTCTTGTATGAGCACGTTCATCCCATTCCACAAGAGCAACGGCAATGATAACAATGCCTTAATGTTGTGAATCAGTGCTACATTATGGCACCCAGGCAGAGGCTGAAAATAAAAGTCGAAGTTCACTCAGCTCATGTATAAACTGACACTTATGAATTCCACAGCGGATTTGTGCCGGCTTACACAGGACCAGAGTCTTCTGCAAATGCTAGCTCCCGTCCTCTTAGTTTTCATTCAAAGCCACTAAAAATCAGCTAGGAGTCCTGAGAAGCCGTACACAGCTGCTATTATCGCCTTTCCTGTTTATCTGTCCACTCTGTCTGCCCCCTACACTTCCTGATCCTGCCACCATGGTACACAATGTATAATGTTACTCTTACAGCGGTTCTCACAACGATGGCTCTCAGCCAGCAGCCAGCACCCCAAGCCCCTGCCCCCAAGCTTATGGGGTCTTCCAGTTCAAGAATAAAATAATTTCAGCTGATGAGTATGTTTCACCGGCTGCTCTGGATAAGGGTGTTCGCTAGAGGACTAAAATCCAAACGTAAATGCAATCGGCTGGATTCCTTGTTTTTTTAAAGCAATTAAGCGAAATGGTCTGACGGACCCACTTGATTTCATTTACACTGATAATTAGCTGCTTAATGGCTTGAACTGCAATCCACACGGATCCGCAGGGATGCAGCGGTTCTGGTGGGCTTTGCTGTGGTCCGTCTGTGAGAGGAGAGGTGCAAGGGTTGGGTCTAAATGCCATCAATGCTAGATGATTCAAGCTTTGCACTGCCCCAAAACCACCCTAGAAGAGTCCAATTGCAAAGCTCTGAAGAAGATGCCGTATTTCCCATAAAAACACCAGTAAATAATCCATGGATGATTGAGGCAGCAAAAACAGATCAAAATGGTACGATTATTTTTACGAAGTTTTAATCAGAGTTCGTACCTTCATAGTAATTAGGTATTTCATTTAATACAAATAAGATAATACACAAATACAGCATTTGAATTAACTACATGGCAAAAGCTAGATAATTAGTTATAGCCAAGTATGAAATGCTTAACATTGTAGGTTTATAAAATATGAGATAATGGTATAATAAAAAATCATTACAGACATGATTATACTACAAATAGATTGCTTGAATTTTGAATATTGTAAAAACTGAATTTTTGGTTTTTGATCAAATATATTCACCAAATATCAGTTACTGGTGAAATATTAAGTGCATGTGTAAAATCGGTCAGAGTGCTTATGATCAATGCTCCATAGTAAGGGAGTGCCTGATCCAGAGCACATGTATCAAGGAAATACGAGGAAGCACAATGTTTCATAAGAGAGTTTATCAACTGTAAAGGTTTCTGAGATCTTGGCAAACTGTTCTACTTTGCAAAAAAATGGGGAAAAAACAAGAGCTTTACCACTTTAGATCATAGTAATATTGCTGTCTAATATAAATCAATCAATCAAGTTTAATTTGGCATAGTGCATTTTTACACACAATCTTGTCAGAAAGCACTTCACAGTGATTGACTAATTTTGTTTGGAGGGAATTAAAAAGCCTAGAAATGATTCTATATCTTGCAGGCACTCTGCGTGTTTGAGCAGGTTTAAACCTGCATGCGGTTAGGCGAATTGGTGTCTCTAAATTACCCTTAGTATATGATGGAATGTAGGAGCGTGTGCCTGGCAATAGACTGGCATCCCATCCAGGGTGTCCCCAACATTGCTCCCAGAGCGTCCTGAAATGGCCGCCAGGCTTAGCGGAACCCAGGGCTAGGTAAGGGCTTGAAGATGGATGGATGGATGGATAAAAATTATTCCATTTCTGCTGTAAAGAATGCAATTGCTTAACACTCCTGCAATATTGTGTCTATATAATC
Organism: Mormyrus iriodes; assembly: GCA_011763525.2. Taxonomy (NCBI): domain Eukaryota; kingdom Metazoa; phylum Chordata; class Actinopteri; order Osteoglossiformes; family Mormyridae; genus Mormyrus; species Mormyrus iriodes. Next base: position 14,956,338 of record JAAGVU020000092.1, on the reverse strand, counting down.
AAAAATTACAAACGCAAAATCACAGAAATATTAATTGCATAGAAAAACTGCCTATGAAATGAACATCCATCCACCTTCTAACCAGTTATCCTGATCACGGGGTACAGAGTATACACATATACAAATAGCTCCATTTGTATAAAGGGTCTATACAATGACCTAATGATGAAAAACAGCTACACGGTGATGGGAGTAGTGAGCTTTGCATCCTGCTAAAGGACACAGAAGTCTGACATTGAGTCAATGAAGACATAGTTTTCAGAGGACACTTCCAGGCAAAGTGGTAAGATTGCTAACCTTTTGAAACCTAGAATTTGGATGCATTTCATAATTAATAAGAATAATAAAGAATGAACCCTGGACCAAATGCACATATGCACCCCGCTGCATAATAAAGAGAACCATGTCAGGGCTTCAGTGTCCCATCCCATCAATGGGAGTCCATGTCGACAGCTGTTCTGGAATCATGTTATGTAATCAGACAGGAGAAGGGGGCCACAGCCGGTGGAGGCTCTGCAAGGTGGCTGGCTGGCTCTCAGCACCCCACCTGACTTCCGACAGGCAGAACAGAAAAGACGGCAACAATCGATAAGATATTTTAAGCGTGTACACATAGCTCGCCAACTTACTTTATTCGTCCCTCACCAGGTCCAGCACACAGAGCTGCTTTTACACTACCGTGCCATGCCGTGGCAATCTGTTAACACCAGACTTACAAACAGCGCAGGTCAAAACTTGCAGTGATTCCCCTGATGCAGCACATCTGATATTAAAAGATCACGCTACAGATCTCTGATAAAATCAAAGGTAACGAGTAACGATGGGGCTTTAAAAGCTCCAAGCTACATAAACTGTCTCAAGTGACAGAGCAGCAAAAGAAGAACTAATAAAAAGTGTGAATTTCTAGGAAATAATTTGCAAGCATTCTGCCATCTCTAGCTTATTCCCCCATCGCAGGAGATGACACGCCATGCTTCTCATCTGTACCAGCAGAGGAGATTAAAGCTAATAAACATTCCACTATAACACTGTCAGCCAGTGATTGTGGTTTATGGTTTCCACCAGGTGACCTGTGGCTTTGCTGGACACTGTCTATGTCCTTTGTCACCAGTGGTTCCTCAAATTTCAGTCAAGATCATGTCAGTCTCTCATTCGGCCATAATTCCTCTAGACCAGAGGTGGACAATCTTAACCAGAAAGGGCCATAGTGTAGGTGAATTTTCACTGAAACCCTCAATTAAATTACTAATTAGATGACTGAGAGCCTGAAGAGTCCTCACACCTGGGTTGATATGCTGACCTAAAAGTTATCCCAAAACTCCGCATACACACTGGCCCTTTGCAGATAAGATTGCCCACCCCTGATCTAAACCCTGCCCACCACCACTTTTGTTAAAACGCTCCCTGGCAGTGACACTTGCTGGACATACACATGGAAGCACACCTTAGTCCCCAATACAGTACCCCACAATACTTACCCACATGTCACACTTTGCATAAATTTGCATACATGAAGTCAGTTCCTTGAACTGTATGCCTGAATTGCCAACTAGGCTTGGTCTGATGTCCACTTGGCCATATTTCTTTCTTTTGAGCGACTAAGAATGAACCCAGCAAGGAGAGCTTTATTATAAAATTATTATTCTTGTCATTTCGTCTAAACAGGTCTCTCTGTTCAGATGTTGCTGAAATGACGTATTAATCAACGTAACGACGTCATTCTACCCAGGGAAATGTGGGGAGAACCATGGGAGAAATATGGCAAGGCAGAGCCAGTCTCAACACGGCGGCCGCACCGTGAGCAGCAGTGCGTGAGGAGAAGCCGGAAAACCCGCGGCAGGCCGCCTGCCTGCAGAGGCAGGATTCAGCACAGAGCAAAGTTTCAGCCCCAGCGCAGTTATCACAGTGCTAAATTACCCTTCCACTAACTTTAGTCATCACATTGAGTTTAAATTACTTAGGAAATGAACAGCCATTCACCATAATCACAACCACAATCCCCCCAAGCCCACACTTACTATGATTTCCTGTTATATGTGCCCACGTTAGATTTGGCAACTGCGTTGATTTTTTTTAAACATAATCCCAGAGGCAGTAGTGTTGCTCAACTCACATACCTTAATTTCTCCAACTTGGAGGGCTTGTTTTCTTAAGTTTAAAACCCTTAAATGGTTGTTCCACACTCGAGACGCAAACCAAAACTTTCCCGAAGATGCGATTATTCCAATACCACCGCTTGCTCCATGTTTATGAGTGCGACTCGATTGTACAATTCGCTGTTTTTAACTGTGACCTAGGAGTTTACTTGGAACGGTATTTCTACAGACAATAGGACAAAATTACATGTTTTCTACCCCGTACATTTAATAAATTATAAATTAATCATTCAGTATATAGCTAATAATAAATTGTTTTATTAAACTCGTTATTCAGCTTCTATTCCCTTAACAATTAATCTGATTTTAAGGTGGATATTGGGTTTATGTTTTAAAAAGTACAATGAAGCTTAATGTATATATAAGGGCATTTAAAGGCTTGAACGTTATTGCGGTTAAAAAGACATGTCACATGGAGCAATGTTAAGTTACAAGCCAGTCAGACTCGATATATTATGAGTTTGGTTGGAATTTAGACCGACATAATCCAGACCCAGGAATCCGAATCCAGCTCTCAATAATCTGCAGTACAGTGGGACAGTGTAAGACTGCGCATGAAGCACAGTGCATATACAAATGCTCATACGTACTTCCTTATATAAATATATAGATAATATGAATGATAAAGCTGGGTGTTGTATCAAAAAAGGTTGCCACCACTTAACTTACATTAATCCAATCTACTAAAATGAAGCTCAACAAATAAAACAAAACAATAAATTAGTCTAGGAAATTTCTCCTCGATATCATCTAATTGCACGATGAACTGGATAGCAGTAATAATGTCTCATTTCCCGGGAAAAACGGTTAAACGCATGTGTTGACATTTTCAAGCGCACTTTGAACGCTGTAGGCAAGCTGTATAGTTCAGTATGACCAAGCTGTTAAGTCTGCGTGCATACGTGTTAAAATGTTACCATGTTACCCCTATCTTCACTGTTGCGATATCAAGGGAGTTGGGCAAGATGTAGCCGTTTTGATGCACTCTGACCAACAGTTTTTTTTAATTACCATTATTTCCTTTGCTTCGCCCCACTACATTATAATTTAGGCATACCAACCTTCATGATCCCGCACGGTGTGCTAACGCCTCCCGGATTCCTCTCGCCGGAGCACTCCCGGCTGCCGTGGTCGGTCCTGGGACTCCCATGCTCCCTGCACCTTCTGCCTGCGTGCACAGCCTCAGCAGCCGCCACTACAGCCGGCGAATCGGCGTCGTCAACAAAAGCCTGGGCGCTGGATGGATGGAGCGCGGCGCCGTTTGTGTTCAGTCCGTCCGTTTCTGTCGTTAGCGGCACCAAAGTCGCATTTAGCGGTTGTCCCGATCCACTTCGATCAGCCTGTATCTGTTCCATCATCCCAGCATCACACAGGATAAAAACATAGCGTCGTGCAACATGCTACCATGGGTATGAGCTGATGATTAATAACTACATAAATATAAAAAGAAAGATTTTAAAAAGACGAACGCAGATAAAATACACCGGTCAGCCAGCGGCGATGCTTGGTAGATCCTAATGTCAAACTGACCAGATAGTGTCTTTTCTGTGATCTTTCAACTTCGTGATAACGAGGAAAATGCAGTGACTCAGCGGCGCTAACATAGTCAGTGGAAAGACGTGCTGGGTCTGTGCAACTTTCGCTTTTGCACGATTGGCATTTTGACGTCCGTACTGCCGCTCCGTGCGCTCCGCCGGGGCGCCTCTCCGCCGCTCACACGTGCTCGCCCGCCCGCGATGCAACGCTTCACAAAGCTCCCCTCAAACGCCTGCCCCTTTCTCCCGTCCTCTCACCGTGTACCACACGCACCGCTCTCTCTGGGGTTACAAGCTGAGAGTTTCTCCACTTTCTCACGTACATCGCATGAGACATCAAGTTACATAAACACCATAGGCAGCCGATCGAAAATGAACAAATCGATCGTGCGCCAAATTGAGCAATCGTTCATTTTCGTTTTATTGATTACATACACACAAGAGATATATTTAATCTTCTGTTCAGATCTAAACACATATTGCCTTATATACATAACTACTTATATTAGGCGGCAACCAGGCACATTGCTTCAGAAAGGTTATTTACAGGATATTTATATTTATTACACCTACCACTGCCACAACAGGGAAGCCTCCAGGTGTGATTTGCTCCCTCTAGTGGTCGATTTAGCAAGTTACAGAAAAATAGAGTATTAATCTCTTTTTACAAAGTAGCCATTCAAGTCTACCGTGATGGCTGCTTTATACTTAGAACAAGAGTGTATCACTAAAAAGGCTAAGCCTAAACTAAGCCACAATTTATTTTGAAGCAGTTTTATCTTGTAGACAATTTAGTCGGTAAGGCTAAACAAGATCCAGATTTATTTCACATGACTCATCCGCATATCATGATTGACTAGAAAATTATTATAAGTAAATCACAGTCGACTTGTTAAATTATTAATTGCTAATATCTGAGATTCACTGCGACAGATCAATAAGTTTGTGATCAGTTGGGAAAAAAATTCTGTGACTGACTATTACAAGTCAATTTTATGGCACGGTGTTTAGCAAATAGTAATGTTTTTGACACGTTTTGCTATTTCAATAACATTTTAAATAACATTTTGTTTCGGTTCACTGCAGGATCAGTAGCCTACAGTAAATATTTTAAAGCACCCTTTTGTGCCGTATAAATTCACATTTAGCGTGGTCATTAACAAAACGTCTAAACCCTAATCTTTGCAGTTCGGTCATGAACCTAATTAATGAATAATAAATTGTGCACAACATCCCCACCTGACAGGAATGGATAATGTGTTAATAATACATGAATATGAGCTATTTTTTCACTTATATTGGCACCTGCATGTTAAGGTTGTAACAACTATCTGGAAGGGAATAATTGAAAAGGAAAACAAAATGAGTTCAATTCACTATTGATTGTTTGATCAGATCCAGTTTGTGGTCTTGTTGATATGTTGATTTTTTATAATTGCTTTCATTCTTTCTCATTGCCAAAAGGGACATAAACTAAATGCTGTTAGAACCACAATATATTCCCTGAACCAGGGCTACACTGGGATTAAAAATCAGCCCTGGACTTTGAGGTCCCGCCCTATAATCTGTGCAAATTTCCCCAGCCCACATACCCATCGGCCCACCAGGAAAATGTCTGGAACACCACATAGCTAGTCCAGCCCTGCTCTGGATGGCCCTTTACCTCCCACCCCCAATTTAATCCCTACTCCTCTCACACTCCCAGCCACCCCAACTGTCCAAAAAAATCTTTATTAAAAGCTCAACATTGTGTAACTTATCTCAGTGTAATCAGGTTCAGCAGATCTGTATCTGTGGCTGTCCTTTCATGTGCCACCGAAGTGATACTGCTTCAATTTTTGTGCAATTTGACTCGAAATAACATAGGCCCTAAATATACATTGTTCCTAGGAAGTCTGAAAAAGATCCATCAAATACTTTTACAGTTCTCACGCTAATAAAATTGTCTGTGGTGGCTGCAGCATTAGATGGGTCCCAAAATCATATGTATGTCCTGTCTGGGAATTATAATTACCATCGAATGACATTCTTGTGATCCTGAGTAATTATTTCTTACACTTATGTCATGGTCTGCAAGTAAAAGTTATGTATTGAGTCAACCCTATTACCTTGTGCAACCCAGTTACTCTAATTTCAAAACTGTTACACTCTCAGAAAAGGGTAAAAATGTGTGCCTTTGCTTGTGACTGGGGCTGTACCCTCAACGGTCTGCCAATTGTACCTTTAGCAGTAGGTAATTGTACATTTTAAGGTACAGAAATGGACTCTGAGGAACATTTTTGGGCCATTGGGGGTACATTATTGTTGTTTATATCTTGGTGATGAGGGCACAGCCCCAGTGAGAAGCAAAGGTACAAATTTTTACCTTTTTATTAAAAATAATCTATGATTTTCTCACCTCAGGAGTATTTAAGCTATTGTCCTTTTAAAGGTTTGAATGTTTATGTGCATAATTTGAAGAAATAGTTCAAAATAAATATTGAAATAATTAAAAAACATACAGACCTAGCCTACAACAATCGGCATAATGTGAAAGTAAGATTTTAAATAGAAGTTGCTTCAATAAATAAAAATCTACTTTTATGTTAAATTGGGTATTCGATGTGAAATACTGAACATATAATACGAAATATATAAAATATACTTTTTCAGGTTCCTGAGTACCGGTATCAGGCCTGTGCCAAGCACAGCGCATATCAAAGAAAACATCTCATAAAACATGTACCTTTGATGCCTCAGCTGGACAAATCAAATTTTCTGATGTTTTTTTTTCGTATTTTCTCAAAATTCTGAACAGATAATAAATATTTTTAAGAGTGTTGATGCCTAAATCCAATTCTGGAATGACCCCTGCAGTCATATTCTCAGTAATTGGTTAGTGAAAGGTTATCTGTTCAAAGAACAAGAAAGCAGCAAAGTTAATTACCGTGGAAGACTCTTACTGAAACAAAGTGCTAGAATTACAAAGTAACTAAGTTTCCCTTTTAGTCTGAAAGGTTGTCAATATCTTGCTATTATGACCATCATGCTTGGTGAATTTAACTAGCTTAAGTGAGACTGCTATTGGAGAATTGCATCATAGTCAAGTGTGCTCACAAATCCCAGTCTATACCAACATAGACTGGGGAATAATGAAAGGACCAAATGTTTATATTTAGGGGGAAAATACGAGAAACATTTCCTGGTTTTTTGCCTTAGGGTTACCTGCCGCGATGAGTTATCGTGAACGTTCTGTGGCAAACCCCCCCAAGTCTCTGAGGACACCCCCATATCCTGCCTTTCACACAGAGCTCATCTGGAAGTCCGCTTCCTCAGGCCTTTTCCTTTGCCGTTTGCTAATTCAATATAAAACACAAGATTAGATGGAAAATGTCACTGTCTTCAAGCATTTATTATGCTTAGCACGTATTAGACATTTTAGTAACTTATGAAAAACATAACAATCCAGTCATAATGGGACAAAACAATACACACATAAAGAACAATTAATTGCTGTTAACAACAAGAGACAGGAGACCAGGGTGAACGCACTTATAATATCTGACAAAAAGTGATATTTTATATTAAAGGGTAAATCTAACTTTCCACATCCAGCTCATTTTCAGATTATAGAAAACTAGCAACACTAAGCTGTGCAAGCTCTCATGGCCAAAACACAGCATTCACTCCGCCAGGAGACCTGTGCTCTAAGCTTATAGTGCTTCGCACGTCAGTCCTACCTGAGACGGCTGAAGCAGAGAAATGCAGAGCTGTTCACACTCACTACGGAGGAGATGGTGACCCCATGCAGAAACAAGCGGAACCTATAAAAGTCTCAGCACCCTAAACTTACCCTAAATTTATAATGAAACAAGTATTACATGGGTCTGACCTTTAGCAAATGCACATTTCAGAGCTTTGGTTGTTGGCAGATCACAGAATGGAACCATTTTCACTGCAACGTGACCATGCAGGCTGTTAGGTAGCCAAGGGTGCAGAATGGCCGCAAAGGGTTACACTGCTTACAGGAGTTTGGCACCAGCCTCCCACAGTAAACTTCTCTAAATGCCACTTCAATTAAGGGTAACCTTAAGGGTAACTCCAAACAGCTTAAGAAAACAAGGTCTAGGACTGTGATGTGATTTTTGTCCTATTTTATTGGTTTTTAGAGCATTTGCATTCTTAATCAAAATAGGAGATCTGAGGATCAATTGGTCATGTCTGTTTACACCTCTGTGGAATAAAAACACTTAACTAGTTGAGGTAAACCCAGGAAACAGATTAATTAAAGCATCTGTAATTTAGCTAATACCTGTAGAATTAGCTGAGGGTTCTGTGTTTCCTGTTCACTGCTGCTTTTACTTGAGGGTAATTGCATATTATAGCATGATTAGTTAGCACAATAAGGTCAGCCGTGACCAAGTTTTAAATACCGTATCCTACATTAGCGGTTTACAGTCAATGTCCCCCCTCCACCCCCTCTGATAAAGGTGATGGAAAAAGAAACAGATCCAGCCCAGTTCAGCCTCGATCTGGCTTGGCAGGGCGGTGGAAAAACATTTGAGAGCTGTTGTGAAAATACTAGAATTATCATTAAAGTCAATAAGGTAGCCCTGTGCTGCAGCCACTTACTTTATGTAGCTTTTTTGTCTGTATATTGACGTAGCCCCCCTGCCCCCTAGACATGCTACTTAATAATATGGGTCATATAGTCTCACAGAGGCCAACATCAGGCAAGGGGGGAAAGAAAGCGGCAGCCGACCGGCAAATTTACCATGTTTGTGTGTATGTATGTAAAAAGGGGAATGTCGATAGTCAAAAAAGATAGGGCACAATAGGGAAGAAGTTTACACTCTATACAATTTTGCTTATATCAAAGCTTCTGAAAGCAGGTGTTCAGATGAAATCCTTTCCCAGAATTCCCTTTCAGCTGGGCTTAGGAGATGGTCCTTCGCAGTAGGAAGTCAGCACACTCCTTACTGCGCAATATTCGCTGCATTTTAAAGATGGCAGGAGAGAGTGCTGACATGCTGCTATGCAGCTCCAGAAATGCACCTCTTCCAACCAGCTGTACCCTCATTGGTCCAATGCTGCCTTTGAACCTAAACGATTTATAGACGGCAGAGTCTTCTTGGAGACAGTGGTCAAGCTGTGTGAATGAAAGAGAGAGAGAAACCGCATGCAACAGGATGAGGTGATCTGAGGACGGGTGGAGGGACTCCTCCCCCCAGTTCATGCATAATATATCCTCAGAAATTATTCACTCAATCTACAGCTTAAAAGCCTCCCTGCCTTCCTGTCCGTCTGTCTCCCTTTAATGTGCAAAATCCAGTCAGCCCACGAGACTGGCAGCCTGAAGTGAAATCAGTTCTTACAGCAGCTGCCATGAAGTGAAAGACGGTACACATGGAGCATCCTGTCCTACCCATAACTGAAATGAACCTTAATAGTGTATAACACATTATGTGCTTTTATGTGTAAGACATTTTTATAAACACAGGATAAAAATAAGTTCAAGATTAAAATGATGAAATTCATCTGCATAAATTAAAATGGAAGAGGTGCAGTGAACTACATAAATAAAATACTATTTTCTTTTCTTCGCCATTGCTTTTACTTTTAACACTTATACATCTTACCTCCAGCTCAGTACGTTCTGATCACCCGGGTCCATATTGACACATACTGCTGAGTAATGATTACACTGCCCCAAATACACACCATTTTTCTCATGGGTTCAGTTTAAGATTAATGGAGATGGCATCTACTGCAGGAAGTCTGACTCTAGTAAGTCATTCCGCCAATTAAGCAAATAAATAATCCATCGGGGACTTTGAATTTCGAAGCACATTAAAGCAGTTTTTCATAATGTGAGTGTATTTTTGCAAGAGGACATGGAGACTTGTTTATCTTTGGTTAATTGTGGGATGTTAGGGTTAGAACTTGAATAAGGGAACAGAATACTGTGTGGAGCAGGAAGGTGCGATTATGACAGGAGATGCATGAAAGACAACAACAATAAAGTTGTCCATGACTGTCGCAAATCTTTTGACTTTATGCATCACCCAGGCTTGTCTCCACCTAAACACTCTTCCACAGACACCAATCCACGTCTTGCAGAACCACGACTCGCTGCACGGCGGAAAATTCCCAAAAGGGGCGACACTAAGTGTCACGCAAAACAGGAAGTGCACTGAAAGCACCAGAGGAGCAGCAGAGGTGACAGGGTCAGGCAGAAGCACTGAGGCTGCATAGTGGTATTTTCAGAAACTGGCCAGCAGATGGCCAGCAATGTGCTGCCTTTTATTAGTCAGGTGGGGCTGTGTGACTTTGGCTGGAGTAGAACCAAAAGTGACATTGTTTTTTTTTTTTCTAATGACATAACTTCAGCTTGAGAATTGGGTGCATCTGTCTCTAGGCTTACAGTTTGTCTCCTGGAACAAGTTCTACTAGAACTTCTAATGACTTGGGTAGATGCTAGAATATTCTGCCATTGCCTCATTGGGCCATTATAATTACAGGAACCTCTAAAATGGTTTATAGTCTGAATTTTAATGAATCCACACAGTAATCAAAGTTGCTGAAATTAGCAGCCATTAAGGCAACTTGGCATATTCTCCTGACTTTTAGCCATAGACACAGCATAAAAAAAGACTTTAAAACATTAAAGGTGTATCTGGCACTACAGATTCCAAGCTATACATTTCTTAAAGGGCTCTGGCTGACTAGCTTGAGGTTTGCAGTTTTCTTACCTTATAGCGCTGCTCCTCGGTCAGGTTCCTCACTCCTGTCAGCTCCAGAAATACTTGATAATGGGGATCTGAACCCCCAGAGGTCTGGCCTGAAAGGACAAGGCAACAATACAAATCAGCGACAACATCAACAGCCTCACAAAGTTACCAATTATTAACAGGCTATATTTGTAAAGCAATAAAACAGGCAGTGGCTTAGATTGATTATGAGGTTAATGGGGAAGTTCACCCCAAAACAGAAAAATGATGTTTTAGAGGGTTTTTAACGCTAAATATGCTAGTGAATGGAATTCTTTCTGTGGTGATTGAAGCGGCAAAAAAATACATTAGAAAAATTCGACAGCAATGTCTCTTACCAGAAATCATGACCCGGTTACGTAAGATAATCCACACACTTTGTATTGAGCAGTTTACTGTACGAACTAATTTCTTCTACTGAACTCCACACACCAATCGTATCAGCACACAGAAGATATCGCCAGGGCGCGTGTGCTCATATCTTTTACGCATTGATATGATTGGTGTGTGGAGTACAGTAGAACAAAATAGTTTCTATACAGTGAATAGATAGCACTATAGGCCCTCTAGAACATATTGTTTTTTAGGTTAGGGTGAAGTGTCCCTTTAAAGCACACTGGCATGCCCTGAGCGTCAATTCAGTAGGTAAAAACTTACCCAGAATGCTACTTTCCACACAACAGTAGTCCAGAAGCTCTGCCCCAGGCCACTGACTGACAGCCCGCTTCAAGGCTCTCAGGAACATGGCCTCAGATATTTTCTCACCCCGCACATTCAACGTCTGTCCCCGCCTGTACACAAAATGTGGACACTCAGCTTACCGGACTCGGTTACATATAGTAACTAACCATCTTGCCTAACCTTTTATTTAGTAGAGGGTTAGGGTGAACTCAGAGCCTTTCCCAGGAAACACAGGAGAGTTGATTTTTATGTCAGGAATTCCAACATTCCATATAACAGAAATTTAAATGCAATTAAACGAAAAACTCAAATGTTATTTCTGATCATCTACGGATCAATGGCAAGATTGTATAGTGACTTTTAGAAATGTATTTACTAATCTTTTAAGCTTTCATTTTTATACATTCTGTGTAGTCTGGCTTTTGTCCAGCTGACCAACCCCACCGGCCTATTGCCTTACAATTTTTGGTTAAGGTAGTGGGCAACTGCAAAGGGCTATTATTTAACAGCTATTAAGATTCTACTTAAGAGAAAACGTAGTTTAATGTTGGTTGTAGAAAGGGAAAAGAGTCACAGGTTCAAAAGGCAGCAAACACCTGTACTGGAATTCCACCACAGGACACTGATTGTGGAACCCAGCGATCTTCACCACATCTCCAATGCGATACCTCAAAAAAGGAAGCATAGCAGTTCTCATTATTGTCACTCCTCCTCAGAATAACAGTGTCATGAAAATTAATGCTTTACATTATCAGGTGAGATACACACTGAATGCATGTATCCACCTCACTGTCTCCATTGTAGGTTGTACTGAATATCTAGGATGACCCTGTACTGACATCTAGTGGCCACAAGCATCCTGTATGACACCACAGCACTGTTTACTGGTGACTAATATGCTGCACAAGCTCAGTACAGGTTAAATGCAATGGCAGGTTAAATGTGATGCCCCATCATTCCTGCATGGACACACCTGAACAGGCCGGATGCGTTTGTAACCACCAGCTCGTAGCACTGGCCCTGCTGCACCTGCTCCATCATAAGTGTGTGTGCTTGCTGCTCCTCCATACTGGTCTCGGGGATGAACTCATAGAACATGGACCTTGGGCACAGCAGGTACTGCCGGGGCTCTTTCTCTGGGCACAGGTTCACGCCAATCAGACCTGAAAGAAAACACAGAGGCGGTAATATGCATGCACACACACATACATGCACACACACATACATGCACACACACATGCACGCACACACACATACATGCACACACACATGCACGCACACACACATA
>JAAGVU020000092.1:14922328-14943433 GCA_011763525.2 Mormyrus iriodes | reverse complement strand
TACATGCACACACACATGCACGCACACACACATACATGCACACACACATGCACGCACACACACATACATGCACACACACACGTTAAGTATCTATATCTATTGTGGGAAGTCTCCTTTCATTCCTATGGGCATAACCCTAATCCTAACTATGACAGCCTTAATCCCTACCCAGTCCTAACCTTAACCATAAGTAAACAATACAAGACTTTTGGCTATTTTATTTTTTTTTATTGCAGTCACAGATTTTTTATTAATTGAGTTTCTCCTTGTGGGGAGTGAAAAAAATGGTCCCCACAATGTCAAAATAGCAGATTTTTCTCATATTATGGGGACATTTGGTCCCCACAGTGTAATATATACATAACACACACACACACACACACACACACACATACACACACGCACACAGTCGTATTTTTACTTGTCACTAGGAGACTCTCACACTTGTGAAATACATCATTCCTCAAAACACCTGACAAAATGTCAAAACATTTAAAAGCTGAACAAAGAAAATGTTTTGGCACATTTATCTTTTTCCGAGAAAGGCACAGTAAATTGACAAAAATACATCTCAACTTCCTGGTGACCCAGAAAACACTCTCCAAAATCCCACAAATCCTTTGGAGTTTAATACGCTTGTTCTTCCAAAACAAAGCCATGTGAACTTGGTTAAAAAGACCACTGTGTCAGTTGAATAAGATCATTCCAGCAGATATGAGAAGCCAAAACCTTTCGATATTTTGAAGTCCATATCTCTGATGACCTCACCTGGTCCAGTCATATAATATCTAAAACCAGGCATTGGCTGTACCATCTCAGGCCGCTGAGGAGGTTCAAGGTCTCACCAGCCACTCAGAAAATCCTCACCATGGGAATCACAGCCAGGATTGGTAACTGCCCTGCCCTGGACCGCAAAGCCCCCCAGAGGGCGCTACATTCAGCTGAAGGTATCTGTAAGGCTGATCTGTCCTCCTTGCAAGACATTTACCTCCCAACATGCAGGAGCAGAGCTGGCAAAATCTGTAGGGACACAACCTACCCATACAACCACCTTTTTACTAGGCTGAGGTCTGATAAGCACTGCCACTGTCTCTCAGTAGGACTGAGAGGCTCAGAAGGAGGATATTCCCTCAGGCCATCGGACGGCTCTATACCTGACTGACACTTTAATTCATATCCCCTCCTATCCATGCACTTTACACTTTAACTGTGTAACGCATCTCAGGCTGATTTATTTATTCACAGTATAATTTTTGCTTAGTATAACTTTCATTATTTGGATGTCTTTTTATCATCATATCGCTACTTTGTTTTTCTGCCGTCACTGTTTATATGGTGGAGTTGACCACTTTACATTCATGGGGCAGCTTGTGGCTCAGCGGGCTAAGCCTCTGTGCTTGTGGTTGGAAGGCCATCGGTTTAAGCCCCAGCCTTGGCAGAATAGCCATGTCTATGGGCCCTTGAGCAAGGACCTTAACCCCCAGCTCCATGGGTGCTGCTATGGGTGGCTGCCCTTTGCTGTCAAGCTTGCTCTCACCTACCTGTGAGTCATGGAGAGCAAAATGGGGTAGGTGAGAAGAGAATTTCCCCACAGGGTCTGACTGTACACCTTGCATGTGACAAATGGAATCTTTGAATGTGCTGAAACATAATAAATAGTATGTTTGTGATGTCATGCTCCTTAAGGATCACTGCTACACATGTCGACTTGGTAACATAGTAAGATGTTTCCGGGTGGCTCCCAATTAAGCACACTGCTGTTCTGTACAGCAGTCTGGGGCCCGTACCTTCAGCGGCAGCATATATAGGGGAGTGGAAGGGCACACCCTTGCAGTAGTGCCGCCTGAGCAGTTCCCCGTGAATCTGGTCGGAGCCAGAGTCCACGGCCAGAACGAGACCGAGTCGAGGCCACAGTCTCCGAGCTATGCCAAGGAAGCCCTTCTCAAACTCTGCCCTAAGATGAGCCGCACGCTCCGGCTCTGGCTTAAGCAGCTGTTCGAGATTTTTCCGTGTTCCGTGCTCAAGGTCCAGCTGGGGACTGACCCGGCCCAGCTCGACGTCCTCCACCAGCTCTTGCCAACGTTCCTGGAGGAAGAAGCGCACCATCTTTTACAATCTCAGAAATGTTTGGGTCCCTCTGTCAGCGGAACAGTTTGTTCCAATAAGCCACAAACAGTCCCAGGAGATTCTGCTTCAAATTTAACACGGTTTGTTTCTTAACTACACTGATAAACGTATTTTTGGTGAAAGTCCATTATCTATAAGCTGGCTAAAATCCACATACTGTATCTTCAGAATTGTTCTGCGTTACATTACAGTGTAACCCTTTGTAGTCTGAGGCCTCTCAGCCACTTTCGAGGTAGCCTGACATGCCATATTTAAATATCTTAAAAACACAAAATATATTTAATGTTTAATATTAAACAAACATATTTACATATATAAAACATTAAATATATTTACTGTTTAATATTAAATGCATATTTAAATATTTTAATATCTGAAAAACATTTATCCCAAAGTGCAACAAAAGTTTTTATCCAGCACAAACTCAGCACCAATAATCTGAGTCCATTTAGAATGTAATTCTTCTATTTTGTGTTTTAGGGGAAGTTATCCAACTAGCATCTTCCATTGTCTAAAGTGAACCATTGTATAATATCTTCTAAACCATTCTCTCCAAACCACTTTCTTGTGGAAGTCTGTTCATGTTTGGTTTAATATTTCTTTCTGGCTTTCTTGCAGTCTCCAATACCATAAATATACATTAATTCACACACACACACATACCTCTGAGATTCTAAAACAATTTGAATTTTACATATCTAGATATCTTTTCTAATTAAACAATATAAAAAAGTTAATTACATGAAACTTTCATAACTGGGTTTCAGAGAGTCTGTTGCATATCCCAGCAAGCACAGGGCACAAGCCTGGGGCACACCCTGCATAGAATGCCTGTCTGTAGGCTACACACACATACACCACAGGCAATATCAGCGCACTAACTTGAGAAAATTGGACTATGCAGAAGAAACTTGGGCAACATGGAGAACATGCAAACTCCATGCACCGTTCCTCCGCCAAGTCAATTAACTTAATAAGCTCCTTTTTACATAAAAAGGCTGACATCAGTCTTTATTAACCCCTATTCAGTGTTAGTAGATTTGTGGGGTACTGTAGATTTTGGATTTAGCTTTTGAATCTTTCGTTTTGGATTTGTGATTCTGGACTGGGCTTTGTCTCACACCTATCCCAGTGAAGTATCTAACATCATTTTTACAGTGCTTTGCTTTTTTATGCGTCGATTTTTTTGAATGCCTCCGTACCAGGGCTCTACCACGACCCTCAGTAATTTGCAGCGTGGATCCCTGTTATTCTACAGAGTCAACCTTCCTGTGACTTCCTGTGACAGCAATCCAAATGTAAAAACATACAAGCAGATCCAGTCAAATTCACCAGCTCGTCCCCTTGTACCTGCAAGCTGCTGAAGGCGTAAAAGATCTCGAAGGCGAAGTCAGACTCCAGTGTGCCCAATGCTGGCTCCCTTAAAGCAAAGAGCAGGTGCAGGTAGAGGGCGTCACGCTTGCTGCACACTTGTAAGGCTGGAGCGGGTGTGGTGTAGAGGCTCAGCCAGTGGAGGGGCGAGGTAGAGCAGGAAAAGGCCGCTATGGAGAAGTTTGACCTGATGGGAATGCCTGCCTCTGAACAACCATAGCTGCGATTGTAAAAGAACCCAGCGGTGTGCTGCAGGACTTCACTGGCTGGGAAAGACCTCTTTATGGTGTTTAGGCATACAGCAGCCCCCTGAGGAGAGAGAGACCCAGACACCAGGCAGGTTCATTCATACATGCATCTAGATATACTTCAGTGTAAGTTTTAATAATACTATATGTCAAGCTGCCTAACAGCAGTTGAAATTCAGAAAACTGAATAATCAGAGTAATATGCAACAACATGCAGCCATTCGTTTAGTGTACTGCAGCCTATTTTTTCCCATACTTTTTGAAATGGACGTTTTCCCACATTTCTACTTAATGTTATCCCCCACCTTCCAGTATACTTGATGTACAAAAGAAATTCCCTTGCGAGTGACTAATAGACAGTTCAAGGTGAGTATCAGCAGCATATGCACGGAGATCTGTGATTTGAGTGATTCAGGAGGGAGCAGGCACGACAGCACTGCCGGGAACCCCCCTTCCCCGCATCTTTACCGACCTGCAGAAACAAATCGCTATCAGTATCCTTCGTGCGTGGCAGCGCACAGCTCTTCCCAGATACGCCTGATGTCATGAGCAGGAGCTCCGGCTTCTCTGCAATCAGGACTCCGCTTTCCCCGGCCGCTACCCGCTCTACCAGATCGCGGTAGTGGTCATAAACTGTCACGGGATGACGCTGGCGAAAAGTTTCACAATCTACAAAATATAACGGGCATTTCATATTTATCTCGTAATTGGTCTCATACGATACATTGATACGGAGCCAGGGTCATGGGGGGATCGGGGTTGATAATAAAAAAACATGTACTTTTCCATTACCATTAATAACTGCGCTGTGTCCGCTTAAAGTACAAAGAATGGAATTTATTTATGTACAGATAAGTATAAACCTGTAAAGCGAGCTTTAAGCGTTAAACTACAACGCACACCATGAAATATACCAAAGGGACAATGCATGCCATGTAACTTTCATATTGTGTGGTTTTATATGCATTTCTTCATTAATAATTGCACTGTGTCCATTCACCGCCAGTGACTGTAAGCAAGACAGTTGGGCTACTGAAGGTGAAGTGCGTACACAAACACTGAAATATATTAAAAACATTGAAAGAAAACTGCAAATGAAGCTAACTTCACCTTGGTGTTGGAGTTCAGGTTTAAACTGAAAACTAAATGCGTTTTTTGAAATTATTTCAGCATAGATCCACAATTCGGTACATACATCAGCAAGCGAGAATTCCAGGGAAGTATACCCGAAAGTGGTCGCGGGTTTGGGAGGGTGGGGGGGAGGTAGTAAACGGGTATGTTTTCGCGTTCTTGGACCAAGGGGGGCCAAAATCGTCTTACGTTCTACAGGAAAATAGAGAGATATAGATTAAATTTAATATTCTTTAATATACTATTTTACTTTTGTTATATTGTAATGCGTGAAATCACTCAAAAGAGAACTGTAATTAGCCTGCAGGTAACACACATCATTCTAGAAAGAAATGGCCCCCCTCCCACAAAAAACGTTACCTAAGTTCGTTTTCAATATTGACAGACTGATAGATAATAATGGCATGCTATTCCGGCGCCCAAAAGAGAAAACTAAAAAAATGAGTTAGAAGGAAAATGAAAAATCACGAAAAGTAATAGACTCAGCCAGGGAGCCCACACTGCAGTCTCAAGAGCAAGCTGAGGGTTATTTACATATTTACACTAAAGCAATGGTTTCCTCGCAGTTTTCATCTCTCTCTCTCTCTCTCTCGTCTGTCTCTCTCTCTATCTCCCAATGGATAGAGAGATTCTATCCATCGGAAGAATCGGTACCGGGACGAATCAAGCTTCTTCTGGTTGATCAATCCTCCGTATTTTCACTCCCCTAAAGCACAAAGCCGCTTCAGCGTTGCGAAAAAGGTCCTTTCAGCGTGTACCGGACGGAGAGACAGAGAGGAAAACATTAGCTGTATTATTATTATTATTTTTTTTTTCCTCACTGTACCACAGTGCTATACTGCAGTTGATGCTAGCCTGCATTTTTGGCAATGCCTGATTGTTTGTTGACAGTTTGGTTAGGTTGAAAAGACATTTCAATGGTTTTGATACAATGTGTCAGAGTAGTTTTGCGTTTACAGTGTTATGTTGCATCAGCACTACTTGAAGTAACATGACCGGGTGGATTGTTTGTGTGCATGTGTGTGTCACCGTCACCCGCTTGGGGTGGGATGGAGGGGGGCCCAAAATTGTAAAGCTGTCTCGGGCCCAGCCACACGAAGCAACGGCCCTGACTTTATGATCAGTAGCTTAGCTGTCTTGCTTAGTCACTGGCAGTGAATGGACACAGTGCCAGATTACTAATAAATGCGTATAAGAACACATTATATGAAAGTTACATGGTATGCATTGTCCCCCATAGTTTAATGCTGAAAGCACATTTAACTGGACATGCCTGTATCGATTAGATTTATACTTATTAGTCCATAAATAAATTCTATCATTTGTACTTTAAAAGGACACAGCACAGCTATTAATGGCAATGGAAACGTTTTGGGAGATCTTCAAAAGTGGATGTTTTTTTTCAACCACCGATTCTTTTTTCAACTCCGTATCCTTGATTTAAAACAATGAAGATTTAACATTATTTGGCATCACAATTTCTCGATTTTCAATACGTGTGCTAGATATGGTACGGAAGGTGAAGGAGAGCTGTCATCCAGGTGCAGAACAGCAGTGCATCTGAAACATGTTTTGAAATGTGCTTTAATGTTATAAACATAAGCGGTGGTTTAATTGTCGGTCTGAAACAAATTGTTTACAAACATATATTTGTAAGTTATCCATTCTTTAAAGTATCCCCCATATAATTGCGGATAAAGTTTTATGACATTTACCTTTAATAGACTTAAAATCATACTGTCGTCCGTAGTCCGTGTTGGCATGTTTGCACAGGCGTTTCAGCAAAGTTTCCTCCTGCACTCGCCGCACATCAAGCGTGTCTGCCTCCAGCCTATTTCTCTGTCGTTTTCCAAGCCATCCTATTAGTCTCCTGGCGAAAAAGGTAATGACGAGGCTGGAGGCCGTCCTACCTTCTCTCTTCGCCCTCAATCTGAATTCTCTACAGATGATCGTCACCCCACACAGAATGAGGGCCGCAGTCAAACTTGGCAGGAGTCGAGTACCTCGGATAAGCTCTGTCACAACAAGGGATGCAATCACAAGCACGGCCACAGGAAGGCGCTACCGGCCCATCAAAATCCAGGCTTCATTCCATAGTCTATACCACTCTCCCTCTTCATGTTTCAATAATTATTTTTATTCTACATCAAGGCATATCGTTATTGCTTCCACTCAATGTCCCAAGTCATTTCTATGGTGAAATTCAATGTTTTTGTAACGTATGTGATTAAATGCGCATTGAGTACAAATTTAATAGCATCATGCTATCCGGCGTGCACTCCATCCCCTGTGCTGCCTGGGATAATCTCCAGGGCGCCCACCTTGTCAAGGATATGCGCTTAGAAGATGGATGGGTGAGTAATTGCTTACAACTTACAAACGCCAGGGATAACCGTATTAAATTTGGCGCAATTTATTCAAAAGATACTGTAATAGTATGCCTCATTGAAGCTAGTTATAACTTAATTTAACAAATAATGTGCATAACATAACCTACCGGTGTTGAGTCCCACCGCAATTAAGAAGATCACGAGTAATGAAGTTAAAGCAAAATAACCGAAAAATCTACTTGGTCTTATTATTCGCATTTTTGCTTTAAAAAATAAACAAGATTTAACCACTTAAATCATTGATAATAAACTTTCGTTTTCTAGCAAGTTCCGTTTAGAAATGCCACATCATTCTCTTTGCTCATTATGAATATGAAACCGCGTTAATTATGAATGGTTTACGATTCGTTATAAGGGTGACTGCAGATCCCCAAAATGTGTATAGTAGTATACTTCCTTACATGTTTCCTAAAGCCCATGACAGCTGAACTATGACCGGTCAAATGTTAGTGATGTCATCTATCGGACACCGCCCCGATTGAAACCGAAAGTAACCGAAATGGCAATAATCGCATTTTTCGTGTTTGTTATTCTAATTCTCCTAGTCGTATTCATGTGTATTTAGATCAGTCCTCATTAAGAGGTTGAAAAACTCTGCATCAAAATATTTAGTTGCCGCAGTTATCCCAGTTAATGGTTCGTTTACCAACAAGTTTCCGCCAGTCCGTTATAGGTGCATACGGACATTTCTGGAAATGTTTATTCTTGCATGTGTCGCACTCGGATATGTGAGGCAAATACAATTTCCATTAATTTACCAATACATTAAATAGTTTACCATCAATTATGTTTTAAGGAGTGCTTTGAATAAAATATGCAAATACGTAACAAATTATTGTCTGGTGTAAGTATTCAATCTATAAGAAGTGTATGCTTTAGTATGTTAAAGTTGTAAATGTAGTCTGTCCGCTTAAGTGGACTTCATTGATCCAGCTCGACTAGTTAATAATGAAGAGTTATTAAGAAGAACATTAAGATGTTTCGTAATATCTGAGAATTTAAATAATCCAGGTGATGTTCTCTCACATTGATCTTTGTATCCATGCCAAATTGCTTATATTAACTTAAGGCCGTATCTTCTGCCCTGGCCTATTATTTTCTTTTGTGGATCAATGGCAAACTGTATTTTGACAAGAAGAAGTCATTATGCTAGATAGTGGTAGCATACGGTTGGAATTAAATTTCATTTAAATGAAATTAAATTATACCATATCTTGACTTTTGCTTCACTAAGCATGTGAACTATATTACGGATGATACCCCATGACCTTCTAAAGTCTAATGATGTTAAAAGCAGAATATTATCTCATGGCCAGCAGAGTAATCATATGACCATAGAGCCCTTGAGCAAGGCCCTTAACCCCAACTGCTAGAGGGATGCTGGCTAATCCTGGTCTCTGCTCTTCACTTTTAAGTCACTATGGTCTAAAGCATCTGCCAAATAATAATAACAAAAATGGAAATAGTGCATATACGAAGATGTGTGAACATGGATTGCATTGCTAAACTTCTAACAAGATGGCAGGACAGGATATAATGTGGCAGTCACCCCAATGTAAGAAATAATCTTATTGTTGTAGTACTTCATTGCCTGTAATACATTCTATAATCAAAGCAAGAAAGTTTGCTAACTTAAGTTATTTTTCCCTCTTCCTAGATGCTGCTTTGAGAGGGGAAAATGACTAGACGTTTCTACCAGAAGATGGCGGTTGTGAGTTACAAGAAGTGTTGCTCAACTGCAGAGAAGATGAATGTCTTGTTTTTCTCCACAGCTTGAGCAAACCACAAAGTGAGCGACACTGACAGCTGTACTGAATATGTGACAATATGCTCAAATTGGTGTTGAAAATGGAAAAACAGCAGGATGAAGATGCTTGTGTCTTTACAGGCATGTGAAGGGAAGCGTTTTAGATTAAAACCAGTTTGAAAAAGGTCTCTAAACCTCTGGTCAGTGAATTGCAGATAATTATAACACAGTGTGTCAATTTCAGACATGTTTTTGTCCTTCATCTGCATTAATGTTGCAATTATAAAACTTTATTTCCATTGAATTTTCTTTGTGGCACTGAAGTACTAAAAAACAGAAACAAAAATGTCACACAGTCTCAGCTACTGTACAGGACTTGAAACATCACATTACACAGTTGGGGAAAAGCATCCAAAATCCATAATATAAAACAAGAAAAATAAAATATCTGAAGAATTGCCCATGTTTTTATTGACATGATTTTGTAATAAAAACATTTAGAAATGCACTGAAAATGCTAAAGGAAAAAAAGTAGCAAAGTCTGCCATTCATACATTTATTAATAGGTTTCTCCTTAGGAAAATAATCTTAGACTGTAATGTCAGTTTGTCTGCCATCCTATTTCCGATGCATATACTACATGTTCAATGGGTATGCAAAAAAAACATGCAATTTGTAGCAAAATATAATTTTCCTATAGAACATAATTCATATATATTTGTTTTGTAACATCTGTCTCCAGTTTGTTTCCTTAGCCTATGGTGCAGCTTGAGAGGCGGAGTCAGCTGGCAAAGGGGATTGAGTGGGCAAAGGAGGTGCAACACATGACAGGAAATGTTCTTAGTTGTGACTTGCACCTCAAACTTTTCTTGGAATTTTAAAATTAGATTCCAATGTCTGGACAGTCACTCCTATTTTCAGAAGAAAAGGAGCAGGCTTTCCCATACACCAGGAGAAACTAAACTGCTTTTTAGCAGTAACTGTTTGATGCAGACCACCATCCTCTTCAAAATATAGACACACGTGGCTTGAGTGGAAATTCTCATTTATTTAAACAGCTGTGGTGAATGCGAGGTGGGGAGCCAAACAGGCCCGGGGATGTGGCAGCGGAATGCAAGCCAATCTGCCAGCTGTGACAGAAGATCCCTGGTTGTCTCAGCTGACCATTCCTACCAAGCATCACACAGGTGTCTTAGCTTGGTCTTGGAAAAACACAGGCACTGTATGGATGGAAGGTGTCATACAAGTTGTCCAATCTCCCAGAGAGGTTTCCTAGCATTTAAAAATGACAGGCTTGGATGAGGAGCATCCAAGTGATGTGGAGACATGATAGGGGTTCCTAACTCTCGGTCTGCAAGCAGTATTCAACCGGGCCATGGAACACTGGTGGTAGAGTTGCCACTTGTCCCGTATATTATGGGATTGTCCCGTATCAAAGAATAACATGCTGTGATCCACAAAGAAATTTGATTTGTCCCATACTTTCCTATACATTTTGTCTCTCCCCCACTCGGCAAATTTTATTATAGGACCATTTTACTGGTCAGTGCAGTTTTTGTGCAACAGGAACTGGTCCATGGCCATCATAAGGTTTTCAACTCTTAACATGACAGACTGAGAGAACTATGCTGAAGTAACTTGGTGATATGAGAAGCAGGAAGGTTTCTGTCAGAAAGGGATGTAACAGTAGACAACGCATGCTAATCGTGGCGTATGAGGAGAGAAACAGCTACGTATTTAGTGTCCTGTAGTCTTTCACAGCTACAGCTCTTAAGAATATGGCAGGCCAATATGGGCACCAGGAAATAAAAATTCAATAGCACCCTAAAATAGGAAAAGCTCCCTCACTAAGGACCATTAACTTGGAATGAATTTCAGCTGAACATAGTTTTGAACACTGAAGCACTAACAATGAAATTGTTATATTCCTGTTGGCATTTGACCCACATGGCTACAGACCACTTTGGTAAAATTACTGTAAATTTTTCATTTTTTTGTGCTACTCTGTCACTCCCACTCTCCCAATTATCAATACATAACTTCAAAAAATTACTTAGATCGTTTAAAGCAGGTTATAAACTGAACTACAATTGTATGTGGTACATCCACAGTCCTGTCCATAATAGAACATCTTCTTCATTTTTTGTCTGTTTAACAGGTACACATAAAAACATACAGTGAAAAAGTAATTGTCAGAATCTGCATGCTTAGAGAAAAACCAAAACAAAAAAATGAAAACTAATGATTAACAACCATTATTAACGTTTCACATTATGGTTATTAAACTGAACAACAATGGAATCAAACCATTGGGAAATCCTCTCTCTCGGTGGCTTGTGGGGTTAGAGGTAAAGGGTCATGACTGTTGTCCACTCCACTGATTTTCTATTGGCCTACGCAGCAGCTCTTCCACATGTCTTGCAACATCCATGGTGTCTTCCAGGTCAAATTCTCCGTCCGCATCCAACATTGGATCATTTCTGCAAGGGAGCCCAATACAACAGTCAAACAGATACACACACACACACACACATACACACACACACACATACACACACACACAAATTTGAGTCAGATTAGTTAAATAAGGCACTTCCCACACAGAATGCCCCTCTTCAGGTCATTGGAAGCTAGAGCACTCACATGGGAGGGTATATTCCGTAGTTTTGCGGGTGACTCATGGATGGTGACGCTGCGTGATCCATGTAGGTGGGATTTCCTCCAGTCGGATCAAGGTTGGCGGTAGTAAAGCTGCATGCCAAAACAAAGATATCTGAAAGACCTGAAATCTGAGGAACCTTGCTTCATGCAGAGTGGGCTTCAGTACCAGGCAGCAGAGGCAACATGCATTATACCATGGAATACGCATCGACCATCTTCCCATGCAGCCTTTTCATGGGGTGACTTAGCATCAGCAGATAAAATGCAAAGAAAAGCAGGAAACGGCTCGTCAGATCAAAAACAGTTTCAGATCAAAAATACTTTGGTTTCCAAGTCAGGATGTTCAGAGAACCAGTTTCTTGCCCAACTAACCGCTGATGTGCATGATGTATGATGAACTTCTGTTAGTGCACGTTGGTTTTTAGTTAAAAAACAATAACGTAAACTTGAGTGCCCCTTGGTAATTGCTGTCGTCTTGTGTCCGGAAGTGTATACTTCAATAGCTTTGCAAATGCGTTAACTTTCCAGTATAGTTGAATTGAAAGCCAATGCTTAACTGGCAATTGGCATTTAAAGAGGGAGCCAGGTGGACTACCTACAACCCACTATTAATTTTACTGGAAAGAGGGCCGTGGACAATTAACACTCGTAATTGTGAGAGCTGCAGAGTGAATGAGGACTTGATTGACAGGCACGTTAAGGCTGCCTGCTGCATACTGAGTAGCCGGTTAAATCACAGCAAAAGACTTCCTCTTGATGAATCACCCCTGAAGCAGAGAGGGAGCGACATATTGAGAATGTGACATGTCAGACAATCATTCCATTGTGGAGCAAAGTGCTTTAAGTGCTCCCTGCACTTCACCCTTCACACAAACACCTCTAGCCCCATTTTCAGCTACTGAATTGCGAATTTGAAGGGCGCAATTAGCAATAATCAGCCCTTTCCTGTTATCCTTGGCGGTACATCCCCCTTGCACAATAAACTGCCCCAGCACACTGGCACCATGGAAACGACTCACAAATCCATTATACAGCAATGACAGACAGCAAGAACATCAACATGTATCAGGGCGTACAGAGAAGGGCCACACAACTTACTCTGGCACTACTTGTCGGATCTGGGGTTTCACGTAGCCATCGACTGCTTTTGCTGTGGGTACAAAGTGGCACATGGGACACAAATAAGCAGAATATAATTAAAAATCTACAAAAAAAGTCATCAAGATTTCACGACCCTTTAAATCTTGAATGTAAAGCAAGTGTGCACAGTACACAATTAAGCGTGTAGCACATTTCTGAGAGTAAAGAGACAGATTTCCGTACATAAGGGAGGGGTGTAGTATTTGGAGAAGACCTCATCCTTTGGCCGCTCGGGGTAGAGGAAGAGAAGGTGGTTGAGGTCACTGATTCTGTCCGCCAGTGATCGTATGGAGAAGTCTTTGGTTGTATATGGCATGAGGTTCCACACCATCCTTTCTCCTGAGCACAGCAAAAAGATGAGGGTGAGCAGTAGTTCATCCCATTACCTCTGCCTACCTTCAGGCAGAACTGTAACAAAAGGGCCTCTTTAAAATCATTATGGCTTCTTGGGTATGAAGAAGGATTCGTAGTCCAAAGGCTGCTGGTTCAAATCCCAGAATAAGTCCTGTTGGAGTTCCTTTAAGCAGAACATTAACTGAACCGCTTTGGAGAGAACTCTAATCTTAGCAACTTGTACTTAGTAACTGGGCCATCAGAGGTGGATAGTTTAGGCCCAGAAAGCAAAAATCCAGACCAAGATTTTGTTTCAACCAATCAGTTGAGTACTCTGTGATTGACTTTATGCTGGTTGGTTGAAACAAAATCTTGGTCTGGATTTTTGCTTTCTGTCTTGAACTATCCACCTGTGTGGGCTATGGTTCTTATCATGAAGCAGCCAGGACAGCATCATGACAATTAGAAACTGAATGAGCAACACAGCTGACAGAGCACACCTGCTTTGTTGGGGTTCTCTGCCACCCAGGCGATGGTGATGCCCCCAATTTCAGAGTCGCTGAAGCGTAGCAGGAAGGTTCCATTGGGTTTGGACATCAGCATGTCCTGCGCCTGCTGCTTGTTCACAAAGCCCAGTATCGCCCTGCCTCACCACAGACAGTCGCCAAACACAAAGACATGTACAGGTGCATGAAAACACACCCAAAAAATAATAAAAAGGCACTTATGTTTATTCCAATTGTTTCGTTGCCATGAAGACTGCATATTACATAACTATGTAAACATCAACATAACTATTCAAATAAAATTTATAATGATAAATTTTCTGCTAAAGTTCTGCTAAATGTATTTTTTTCTTTCACACGTTTTTGAAACTCATAAACATCAAAAATCATGCCATAATCACAACCATGATAGTCAGGTAAAATGATACCTGTCTACAATGACATAAACAAGACGGCAGTCATCTCTTACCCATCATTCCAGTGCAGTTTCAGATGCTTTTTCATGAGCTCAATGACTCCATCAAACCACTGCCAAAACGTGAAGTTCCTGCCAGGTAAACTCTCCTGTACGGGAGGACAGGTTACATGTGCTAGCTGTCTGACTTACACCTACTTATAGGCCTAATACTAGGATCAAACGAGCAGCTTAGGGATTACTGCAATAACTGAGGGTTTGAGAGTCACACATGTAGAGTTCAATTAGAATAAATGGAATAACAACTGTTTGCTTCGCAAAGACAATGTTTCTGTTTGGCTGAAAGTCAGCTTTTAGCTTTGAATAATAAGTAAAATCCAGCCACCTAGTTTCCATGTCGCTAATCCAGTACAGGGTCAGAGTGAACCTGGATCCTCTCCTTGGAAGCACAGAAAAAGGCAGGGGACACCCTGGATGGGATGCCAGTCCATCACAGGGCACAAGGTAGGGAACACTCTGGGTGGAATGTCCATTTCAGGTCACACACTCTTACACTAAATGAAAGTTAAAGATGCTTTCATCGAACTGCATTCCTTTTTGACTGTGCAAACAAGCTGAGAACATACAATCTCCCTGCACACACAGCCAGTGGGAGAATGTGAACCCAAGTTCTGGAGACGTAAAATCACAGTGCCACCGACTGAGCCACCCTGAATCATTAAATTAACATTTATATATTTTTTATTAATTTATTTAAAATCAACACGCGCGCACACACACGCAGGCACGCACGCACGCACACACACACGCGCGCGCACGCACACACACACGCACGCACACACACACACAATCTAGGGTGTCCCCTGCCATGTGTCCAGGGTTTCCTGGGATAGGCTCTGGCCTACTGTGGCCCTGCACTGAATAAGTGGTTTATTATTTTATGAAAATACTATTTTGACCTGCAGTACATGTAATTAAACTGAGAACAGGTAAAGGTTTTAAATGTAGAATTCCTATACATATACTGCTATTTTCTATTCCATTTAGCCAAACACTCCAGAAGGACGATCAGGCCATACGTGGGAAGTAATTAAACGGCAAACAGAGTCGATGCCTTAACAAATGCTACAAACCTACCCTGTTGAACTGTGACCAGGATATGGTCATATTACGGTAATCCTCAGGATTTATGCTTAAACTGCTGAAGGCCTTCTGTGCTAAAAAAACCAGGTTCTCCTCTGACAGCCCCCGGCTGCTCTGCACCTCTGCCTTGTACTTCATGTTGAGAGCTTCGCATAGCTGCGGCCACGTTACTTTGTCTGGAACGATAAAAGGCACCCGCCCCTGGACCAAAGGAGATGATCTACAGTTACACTGAAGAAAGGAAAACTGCACACGGAACAGCATTCAGTTTCATTCAGTTTTACATGCATCAGTATTTCTAGTACAGAAGCAACACCTCACTCTGCTGATTACAGTGCCTGCAGCATTCAATTCTGCTTTTAATTTTCTATTATTTTATTGTATACAGTCGGACAATAACATGTTAAGATGGTAAATAAAACTCATTGAATGAAGGGTTTCATTAAAAAATTATTAACTTTATTGATCGCAGGGAATTCTTCCTTGAAGTTCTGGGTCAGTTACTCCAGGAGCTGATTCTAAAAGCTGTTTGAAGTGCACACTCTCTCTGCCGGAGCGTTTCAACTTCTCAAGTGACAATTTTTCATTGAGCATATCCATGACAACCGTAATGCTATGCTTCTCCTCCACAAACTCAGCTATGTTCCCGAGGAACGTGCACTCACTGGCTCAGCAAAAGCGTTATCCCAAAGGACTGTTGCTGTGGCGTTGTTGTCTTGGCTTCCATGGACAATCACTACAACTGGAAGTGACAACGTCTGTGGGGGCAGAGGAGCAAACGTCAAGAAATGATAGAATCACTCAAAGAGAAAAGTTAACACTGAGAATCTGACAGGACACAACTATAAAGAAAAGCAGTAATGGAGTGTAAAGGGGCCATACTTTGATAATCTAGCCAATTACAAAGGGCAGATATGATTTTTACCTTGACTTGAAACACCAGCTCATTGCCCCCAACACTGAACTGAGATTCAAACAGAATGGTGAATTTCTCTTCAGTAACTGACTCAGCCCCTCGTCGGTCTGAGCGCTTAATCCGCTTCAAGGACTATGTGGAAGAAAAATAGCATAAAATACCATGGGCAATACTTCAAATCATGACGACAGTCATAAGAGTGCATTTCTGTGCCAGTGCTGAAAGCCTATCTTCCACTGGAATGTTTTCACTACCTTCACGTCTAACTAGCTGACACTTCACACTGATACTAATACAGTTTCATAGTATTATAAACATAAGCACCTGTAGGAGTGTAAGACTATCCATGCTTTACAACACATATGTGGGAAGAGTAAACTAGTTTTCTTTGTTCAGGTAAGTCAAATTTGGACTTTATGATTCCACCCATCCTTACACCTTCTATCATGTACTTGATAACAATCTAAGTCAGAACTATTATTGTAAAATCTGTGTGGGTCACTCTGCTCTTTATTCACAGCCATACGACAAGCCCCAGCTTAGCTAACAGAAGTTTGCCTTGACTTAGCTGTAGAATTTCCCAATAAAACCTGTAATTTATTAATCAATGGTTGCAATCAAAGCCCTGATGCGACAATAAAGCCCCTCATCACTTTGCAGATTATACATTATCAGTCATACAGCATGAATATAGTGGTGTTGGTATGCAGTATTTTGTTTTCTCCAAGCATAATTCTGTATATACACTATTGTTTCATATCTCCACAGAACACTGTTCCAGTAGTGTTGTGGAACATCCAGGTGGTCTTGAGTAAACTTGAGAAAGGCAGCCATGTTGGAGAGCAGTAATTTCCTCCCTGGTACCCTTCTATAAACAGCATTCTTCTTTTGTGTTTACTTATGGTAGACTCATGAACACAGACATTAAATGGAACCTTGGTGGAGACTCGAACCCTGGAGCCAGAGGTGTGAGGCAACAGTGCTAACCACCGCGCCGCCCTGCAGTTTGTAATAAACTACTATATATTGCAGCTGTTATAACAAAATGCAGGGAAATGGCTTGAATGCAATATGTAATACATTATAAAATGCAGTAGATTATTACAAAATGTGAGTGTTATTACATAATGAAGTGAAAATGTGTTACATTTGTTACATAAGGTGGCATTATTACATAGCACATTGTTGTAACACCTGAACAGAATTCTGTTACATGACTTACAGTACGTAACAACATTTTATGAGCCATTTGTGCAGAAATCCAAATGATTACACTAACAACCTTTTTCCTCACAACTGTACATACCATGTTCCTGAAGTGTGCACTGAGTGTGCCCGTCGTCTGGTGGTACTCCATGACACAGTTGTTATTGAGGATCTCACCACTGCTTTCACTGCAAGACAGTTACAGAGTCCAAGGCATGAAGCTACTGAACACTATCCTCCCAAGGCCCTCACCTTTCATCATATCCTTCATTCTGCTGTTCTCAATACAGTAAGAAGTATCACTGGTATAACTGAATTTTTGGCACTGGAACCTTCTGTAACTCCTGCACCAGCAGTTCAAACTGTCACCTTCTCACCAAGAACAAACCCAACAACTCTGCGTGTTCAAAAGAGACGTGTCCTTGTTTTCTTGAAAGCTCTACACAGATATTAATCTGGCAGTCATTTTCTATATATGACGTGGATCTTTGGACCATGGGGAACATTTCATTTATTTTACTGAGGAGATTGAGGCGGAGTGCACAGGCCTTACTTTCTGGTGTTCTCGTTTTTGAGTAGTGCCTTGGCCTGCTGCTCGCTGATGATGGTGGCTTTCACCTGGGGGGGGTTCATGTGCACGTTGAGCTTCCCCCCCACCAGAAGCCGCACGGTGGCAGCAAACTTCGTCTGCGTTTTCAGCACCTGAGGGGGCTGCTTCTCAATGATGAACGTGCTGTGGGATACAGAATGCAGACTCACAGGCAGTCCCCAATTAAGAACGGCCGACTTACGAACAGCTTGTACTTACGAATGGACTGCCATAAAGCCTGTTATACACGCAGTCCCCAGTTAAGAACGGCTGACTTACGGACAGCTCGTACTTACAATCAGTCTGCGATAAAGCCTGTTACGCAGGCTGTCCCCGGTTAAGAATGTCCAGCTTATGCACAGCTCATACTTACAAATGGATTCCTGTAAAGCCTGTTATATTAAAAATCTGAATTAAATACTGATTACAGCATTGTGCAGCTTCAGCGGTTAGTTGGCTCGATGTACAATACTGCACCATATGTCGTTACTTTTATTATTACTGTATTATTATTACATACTGTATCATTATGTTTAAGATATTTTAGTGCATTTAGTTTCTTAGGTGTTTTATATACATGGAAAGGTAAAACTTATACTAAGAAACATTTGACTGACTGACACTAAATAATGACCATATGAACCAGTTTCAACTCATCAAAAAATCTGACTTAAAGACAAACCTCATTTCTAACCTGGGGGCTGCCTGTATTGTAAGGTTTACAGTTTACCGTTTACAAAATGCAAAAACAGAAGACCTGTTCCGTCCACGCCCGCACTTAGACACAACCTGATGTTAGGTTAATGTTTGATTTATTAAACACTGGATCTCTCACATAACACACGCAAAGTGTATGTTTGTGCAAGATGGAAGAATAATCCATTACTGTTAACCATGCAACATGACGTTTGTATATACAGGAATACCCACAAAGGGTAGATAATTTTTGTCTGGATACATTGCATCTAATTCATCAAAATGTAAAATTTGCAGTCCCGTTGTGTCCAGTAGGTATTCTTAAAAGATTTTCAGAAAATAAAATGCTTTGTAATGCTTTTCTCCTTCTGAGGGTGCGCTAGACAGGAATTGACATTAAAATTGTGGTCAAAGATGAAGACTACTTACATGAGACAGAAGAAAATCATGCTTGGACAGTAAAAATGTGGCTGTAAGCATTTCTGACCCCACAGAAACCCAGCCACCCTGGAAGGCTGATTCTCTGGCAGAACCCTCATTGTAAATGGACACCCTATGACGCAGCATGACGCAGGCTGCAGAAGGGCCTGGAGTAACAGAGTCTACTGCAGTGATTAAGATCACCTGACTGCCAAAACTGTCAGCCTGTCCGAGAAGGGTGAACCAGGTGCCCATTACACTTTTCACCCTTTTCTTTACCCTTTTGATTGTTTTTTTCTCACAATGCGTACCTGTGATATTGTCCCCCCCCCCTCCACTGGTAAACGTGCCCAGAACTTGATGTTTGACCCAGCCTACGCTTGTAGTCCTTCTCTGACCTGACATCCCTTTTGGCTCTTGTCTACTTCCCTCGTAGTTATCCTGGAAGTCTTGTTTTCATTCCTCCTGGCTGCTTTTGTTAAACACTTTCCCACTCCCACTATCAAATGAAAACCCAGTATCCTTCTCCCATCCCACTGTCTCATTGCTCTGTTACCAGTTCAATTTACCTCTTACAAGAGCTGCCTGAACCAGGCTGACTAGCAGCGTGATCACCTGACAATCACCACACTCTGCTCATGCTCACACAATCCCAGGATGAAAACCGAGCTCCATTCCAGAATGTTCCCTGCTCCACAGAACACCCCCTTCCCTGTCTGTTCCTAAATGCCTTGTTAAATGGCAGTTGCTGCTTGTGCTCACATGCCATGTGGGAGATGTAGATTATGACATCCCCAGAGGTGACAAGTGAGCTATGCTCTGTGTATCACTGGAACCTCCCGAAAGCTTGGCGGGTGCAGAAATTGTGCTTTAAGGTAAGTTGAAATTAATCAAGTGCTGTACTGGAACTTCCTTAAAAGGGCAACCCTGTTCTGGTCTTCACGGGGCCCAGCTAGAGCCTGAGCAACAAACACAGGTTGTTTCTGTACAAAAATGTTCAGATGTGTTTTCCCCTTTCTGGGACAAATCTCTTACACAACACTACAAAACAAACCCCTCCAGGAGGTATTATTACATCTTGGCCACAATGATTTCTGGAACACAAAAAAACAAGTAGCCTAGGAAGAATTAAACAAAAATGTAACACCAGGGGTTCAGTGACTGAAACCACGTCATTGTGCCAGTAGCCAAGACCAGTGGGTCTGTCTGACTCTGGGTTGACTACAGGGAGCACACTGTGTGCCAATGATTTATACTTTTTGCCTTGAATCAAGGAGCTATTGGACAAGTTAAACTCCGCTCTGTTCTACCTGCTGCTGGATCTAACCCAGGACTACCAGCTACTGCCTTTGTTTCCAGAAGAAAGATCAGCATTCTTGATTCCTTTCGGCCTGCACTAATTTTGGGCTCTTCCCTTTGGGCCACATTCTCATGGGCTAATTCTGTGTTCTCAAGTTGCCCATGTTCATGCTCAACATTCTGAACTACTCTCAGCATTTGCAATATTTGAGGGCACCTCTGCAGCTGCTGAGCAAGCTGAACTTCAGATTGGCAAAACAGACCCAATTCAGAGTTGGGCTACCAAAATCTTAAGCTGAGGACAGATCACTGCTAGGTCAAAGCAACCAGGGCCATGGATATTCATGCTTATCCTTCTGCAAGGTATGGCCCAGATGACTGGAGGTATGGTCAGTTTCTTTCTAACTGATCTCCATACACAGTATGAGCACAGAGTTACCGCCATGCCCCCCCAACTCTCCATTTCTCTCTGTTTCCATCATTCTTAATTAATTATGATGTTCTCAGTATGACCTGTCACCAACTTCTTTCTTCCAGCTTTGAAGAAAAGTTTGCATAGCAGAAGACATCAAATGTATCTGTAATTATGTGAGGCATCTTGAGATTATTCCAGGAAATCCAACAAGCGCACTCACACGTGCATGCCGACACCCGCACTCACACGTGCATGCCGACACCCGCACTCACACGCACACGTGCATGCCGACACCCGCACTCACACGCACACGTGCATGCCGACACCCGCACTCACACGCACACGTGCATGC
>JAAGVU020000092.1:14866520-14887909 GCA_011763525.2 Mormyrus iriodes | reverse complement strand
AGAACTGGTGACGAAAAGCCATTCGTCTTCCGCTGTATGGAGACATTCGGTATTTGATAGAGACCATATTGAGCAAAGGCAAGTGACTGTCGGCGCTGCTTTGTGTCTGTTGGCTCAGCTAAGGACAATACAACCAAATTATTTTCCAGACTCTGGTGATAGATGAGTTCAATTTGGCTATATAGTAAGTTTTTAAATATCGCAAAAACTTAAAATATCGTTCAACCGTACTAAAAACACACAATATGTTCACAAAAAATATTAATATTATACGGCTAACGTACCGTATTATGTTCACATTACCGGCTAAGCGACAGAGTTAACAGCTTTGCAGTTAACATTTGTTTTAGCAGCAATTATTTTGACATAGAGGAATCGTAGAAAGTTAAATGATTTAAAGTCAAAGTGATGACAACCACGGGTTAGGCTACTATATGGTACATTTCTATGGCTAACCTCGCATTATTGGGCGAGTCGAACCCAGAAATCTTATTTATCTGCATTGCAGCCCAGCTGTGGTGATATTTAAGTTATGCTTTGCATTACTGACGGATTACTGCATTTTCATTCACTTTTAATACGAAGTGCTTCAATACAACTGATGGTTTTCGCTCTATAATTCCACCGCTATGCACAGTTTCCCTTCCGCCATATTGCCTTGTAATCGAGAAAAAAATGTAATCGATGCTTTTTTAAGTAAATCGAGCTTAATCGAGTCGTGACAGCTCTACTATTTCGGTTTCTTTTAAATTTAAAAACTGACTATATCATATTTTAAGGAATACTTGTTTACATAAATGTTCCTTGAACTGGAGTTCCTTGAACTTTACTGTTTACAAAGGTCATAGAAGTTATTGCTTGGTAGAAATCTTATTTTTGGCTCTGGTGATGATTTTGAAGATTTTTCACAAACATTTCTTACACCGTTAATAGCTAGACTATAAGAAAAAATAACAAGGAGGAAAAAAAAGAAAAATCGACTTTTTAGCAAAATTTTAGTGTGTAAACTACAAGTAAATGAAACAGAAATCATGGCTCATCAGGCGGCAGGGTTTAAGGGTATCCCTAGGCTTAGATGCTGATTATGAGTCCAAGATAAAAAGCCCAACACGTGGTGGTATTAATTAAGAATGTATGGTGGCAGTTTTGATCATTTCTGTTCTTTGAGACGTCAAGAGGCTGTTTACCACTGCATGTGCTTGAATCATTGGTAAACATCTGGCAATGTTTATAACCACAGCTTTAATAAAGCATGACAACTCTGACTGGCATACCTAGGCCGGGAGTTATGTGTGCAAATAAACCTCAATAACAGCTAAAACATAGGCTCTTTTTTCCTTTAACTACAAGCACAGGCACAAAATAAAGTGAAACAACAACTATCTCTGATTTACCTGAATATCTCTGTGTATAACCAGTGAAATTTCTGAAACAGATTAGCTTACCACTAGCTACAACATATCCAATCCATCTATATTCCAATTACTTAACCTGAGCTGACTCATGAACAGCACTGGCAAAGTGTTAAAACAACCATTAATGGAACAGCAAGCTGGAAAACTGAAATTCCTTCAATATTCCCCAAAGATTCTGTGAAATTGCTCTTCAGCCTATGCCATGCATGTTCCACTCCCAGACAGTATACACCACAAAGCTCACATAATTTTTTTGCCACAGGTGTTCTGTTCAGCGGAGATGAAGGTACTGAATGACTTTATATCACAAGACTCCCAAGCTATGATTTGCATCAGTCAGTATCATTGGTGTAGGCAATACAGGTGTTAATGTAAGAGTTATTACAGAAGCAACACATAAATGTAGTGATGAAGGCAAGGTCAACATTAAAAGGCAGATTGCCATGCCTTTAAAATCTTACATGCTAGAGATTCATGGGCACACTGAGTAGATCCAGGTTGCATCGGAATGATCTGATGCAGACCCACTTGTACTATGTGGTCATATTCACATAGACATAGCTACACTGAAGGGTATTTCAATCATATCCTTCCAAAAATGGCACAGAAATACAGAACAAAGCAAGGAGTGAAAGAATCTTTCACTGGTTGCCACTGCCTCTTGCACATCACCTAGACAATCTCTGGTCTATGACGATTAAAGACTGGTTTATGCTCCTCAATTAGGCAAGAAAAACTCACTTTATTTAATGGTCATGCAATACAAACATCCACAGTCAACGAATCCAAGAATAAAGCCATGAGGGTACTTTCCGGCTGTAAATTTCACATCACCCTTGGTGAGTATCCCACATAATTTTTCATATTAAGCACAATGCAAGGACAATCATAGCAACAGCTATTGTTTATATTTGCAAGGATAATAAAATATTGAAGATCTCCCTCCCCATTCATACCTGATAATTACTAATAAGATAATTCAGTTCAAGGGCAGCAGTCAGGTTAAATGTACCTCAAAATGTTTGACAATGATGACTAATACCAATTAGTACAAGAATTACACTAAATGGCTCTGTTATTGTCTACGCAAAAACAGTTCAAAACCTTTTGTATCTCGGGATCAGTCAGTTACAAAAAACTGATATATTTATCACCCAGTTTGTTTTGTTTTTATACTCTTTCATGAAATGATTTGGAAGGATAAGAATTTTAGCTGACACTGGATTAGCTCTCTTACTTTTCCTTACTATCCTCTGACTGCCCTTTTCATGTCTTCATTGCAACAAGCCTATGTTTGTGCGCAGAAATGATATCTGTCAATATCCATTTTAAAACAAAATGATTTTACGTGCTAATGACGGAATTTAACTGTACTTTGGCTACACAACGAGCGTTGATGGACAGGCAGTCAATGTTATCGTGCAACTTTTGAATTACAAGTGGTTTAAAATGCACTGATTTCAGACTTGTTTTAGGAGAACAGGAATACAGTAAAGAATACATAAGTTAGAGGTTTGGCGCAAGGTCAAATTCAAACCCAAAGTAAATCTTTAGACCAAATAGCGGGGGAGGGAGGACATCGCAAACTGTCCTTGACCAATGATGTATAATCCATCATGAAACTAAATTGTACTTAAGAAATGACAACTTGTAGGACAAATGTGATAGGCAATTGAATGTTAAAAGTCACACACACACTGCACGTCAGTTAACGAAAAGAAAAAAAGCTAAAAAGGGATAAGAGCTATTCTTTCACATTTAAAGTTATCCAACTTTCTTCCGAACTAATGATAACTTGGTGTCGTCCTTATAACATCTCATTTCATTACCTGAAAACACAAATAGATAGAAAAATAACCTTGAGTTTGGAGGGGGGGGGGGGTTAATTATTATTCTGATATTACAGTGTCGCTTCCCGGTTGTAGATCGTAGCTCTGCTATGGCCTGAACCAAGGAAAAGTGAAAGTTCGGTTTACTCCACTTGTTTTCCCCCCATCTGAACTTGCAGTTTGCAGATGTAGCGCGAATAGCGAAACTGCACCGAATTGCATAAATATACACTAAATTGCTGTAAAGTTCATAGATGGCAGCACAACCACTGAAACGTATAAGCAACCAAGTGCCACACTTTCGACTATCCCCCGCCTCGCCAATCCTTAGGAAACACGTTATAAGTGTTTATAATATGCATTCGAAATGTCCCCCAAATAACATAAGGCAGAATGACAGAACACACCACCATTTACCAATAAAATAAACACCAAGACTGCCGCTTCTCCAAACTGTCAATGCAGTACATAGTGCCAAGCGGCGTAGCACAGATCTGATAGTTTCTTGAAAAAATGGGAAAAAAAATGTGTATAATGAACAAACAAACCTCACACTCTCCACAACAGAGTACAGGCATTTTCACTTACCTTTTCGGGTTGTTCAGTTTACTTTTCACATAAAAGTCCCCTTCCCACAAATAAAAAAATAATAAATAATGAGCCCAGCAGTGCAGAGAGAGGGAGAGAGAAAGCACCTCCCCCGCCGCCTTCACTCACTTACGCACAGTTTTCTCGCTGTCGCACTTCGCTCTTTCAATCCCCCTCCGACCGCCCACATCCGGTTCGGCTCTCCGTTTGGTGTCAGCGCCTGCAGCTTAACCCTGTCCAAGTGGGGGAGCTGCGCATTTTCTCTTTATTTATCTCAGCGGGGCCCTAATTTACCTGCTCGGCACAGTTTGAGGACTTTTCTGTAAACGTGAAATATATTTGTAAAGGTCTGCCGGTTAATGATATTTAAAATTCTTGAAAGGCCTTCCAGTTGCCAGCTGGTAACACGGCGATTAATCTGGTTATGTGTTTTCTAATACACTTGTGCTTATATTACTAATAATAATGACTTGCATTACTACAGGAAACCGGTCATCATATGACGATATTTTCAAAGATGATTCCGCGTAACACGTATTAAGTACAAATGTCAAAAATGCTGTGTTGCGCAATTGTAAGGTGGTCTGCTAGCAATCTACAAGTTGCAAGTCCTTCTTCGTCATTTTATTTATGCGTGTTATTTAATTTCTGTGCATCAAGGAGAGTCTGGATTTTTCAAGGACATAATATCAAAGACAGAAAATGTTTCTATTTTTTCATTTCATACAAAAAACATTCAAATTGATATAACTCGTAGGCTATTAGGGAGTAAAGATGAAAAGACGCTGTTTTCCAGTTAAAGATACCACGTTTTTCAGTATCCTTTCTTTATGAAATATTACGCGTCTGCATGGGCGCTAAAACAAATGTGCCAGACTATCTAGTCCTGAAAAGTACATGAAATAAATATTGTTGCACTGCCAACATATTTCAAAATACGTTTTTCCCAGAAGCTGAAAAATTTGCAGCCTCTCTTTGCCACTAAGAGAAACCACATAAACCAAACTCTGTTGTAAGTTTTCCAGCTTCCGTTGACTAGGCGCATAGAATAGTAGAGTGCTTCTATAAATCAAGCAGTGTGACAGTGGGACTGTTGCCAAATCATGTTTGATTAGATTCACGGCCTTTGTAACAAAAATGTATCTTTTCCAACTTCTCCGCCAAGGCACTGAAAAAATCAATTGTGTTCACTTAGCAGTATGTGTGTTGATCAGTCCTACGGGTATGAGATGAACACTCCCCCTACTAGATTAACAACTGATTTTGGTGAGTTTCACTAGTCTGGCACAGTCCTCCATTTTACAGCAGCCCAGGTTAAAAAATCATTTGCGAAACCTGATTCTAACACGTTATTCCTGGATGATGAGATGAACAACTTATTTACAGGATATAAAAGTGTATACACACACACACACACACACACACACACAGAAATACTCGTTTATGTGAATCCGAGGAAAATGTCAAAAAGATCATGAACATCGAAAACCAGATATTTTTATCCGTAGATACTTTGTGCAGCACTTTGGTCTGTCAGCGTGTTTCACTTTAAAAATGGTTTATACAAATAAACCGATTAAATATTTGCGTAACAAATTCATGCATGATCGATTTTCCAACAAGTAGGCCTGTATGAAATCGTCCAATGTTATATTTCATTTTTATCAGATTAGACGGAGATATTTTGTTAATTTAAATAAGTATTATAATCGAATAAATAGATCAAGTAGGTGATCCAATACAGATCATTAAAAAAAATTAAATATCCGTTTATTGTAGTTCTTTATACTTCACCATGCGCAATTTAAGGTTTTTACTACGTGCTTCGGTCGTTATTTTGAGCTTTTTCTAAATTGATATTTTTTCCAGTATTCCTAAACTACAAAGTATTCCTCAGACTTAGAAAATAACAGGCTTATCGATTTTGTTTTTCAATGTAAAAACTGAATATTGACCAATACAGTACATAACTATAAAATACTAGTACATCAATATAAAGTATTATGTAGTTTTTAGGTTCTTGTGAATTGAATAACTAAACAATAGAGAACCACTATTAAGAATAGCATTTTTGTAAATGGATCCTGGCGACCTCTCTTGGTCAAACAATGTCACTACATTACTTCAGGCTTGCGGCAACGTGCAAAGCATGAAGCCAAGCTACCTAAACTGTTCTCATGATACATAGCGGAAAGTGACTGTGGTGCAGGGGTAGGCAAACCTGATCCTGGAGTGTCAACATCTCCAGCAGATTTTTTAAACCTACCTGATCTCTGATGAACTACACCTGATCTCAAGCAGATAATAACCTATCAGGTAGGATAGAAAACCTGCAGAATACAAGCACTCCAGGATTTGGTTTCTGTCTCACCTCTGTGTTCGGTATCTGCATGCTCACTGAGGCTGGGTGTACTAACTCAGCAACACAAATTCTCCAGACTCCTTTGTACGGATTTAAGCAGCAAAAGAGTTTACACTAGCTACAGAATCAAAATTATGAGCATAAAATGTGGTTATTGAACATGTGGTATTTCACTGGTTGCGAAACACCACTTTGCCCAGGTGAAAAAAAAAACAGCCACATTTATATAACGATTTCTGTTTTAATTAAAATTCAATTAGTAGCATTATAAGGAAAATGCTCTGTACAATTAAGCCAAGTGAAAGGTTACAGGTTACACATATGCCTTATACCCATCTTAGTCTGATTTGTTTCAAAAAGATATCAAAAGAGATTGACTAATTCCATCAAGCATTCTCAAAGACGTTTTCAAAATGCAGTTTTTTGTTTTTGGACAATCTGGCTCCATTTGACACACACAGGTCGCCTTTCTGTCAGACTGTTGCACTTTTAAGAATTTCTCATATTGCTACCCTTGGAGAAAAAGGCCAAATTGTTCGGTGCACCAGCAGTAAAACCAGGAAAATAGCACAACGTCTTCAAACAAACTGAACACCTCAGCTGCTTTAGAACTTAGGCAAAGACTGAAAATTCTGAATTTTAAAACGTATTAATAATAAAAAGTTTCATTTTTAGTTGATTGGAGCTGCGTCCACATTTAAGAGCATGTTCACAACTGAGCTGTGCTGTGTGCTCCCTGGGATAGGCTCCAACATCCCATAATTCTGATCAGGAATAAGTGCATGAAAAATGGATGGATGGGTGGAGAATCAAGAGTTTCTCAAAAGCACAATCTGAACCCTACATTTAAATACTAGTAGGGCTAATTTGGAAACTGGAAGCATAAACCGTAAAAGGAGCGCCACCTGTGTCAAACCAGTCTGCAAATTCTTTAGACATTTTATGATAATTGTAGGGAAGAATACCAGCAGATTTTTTATGCAACTCAGATATATTACTGTTTCTGAGACTGCAATTTATTTCCACAGGTTACAAACCAAAACTGAAGTTATATTAGGTAAATATGTAAAAATTAGGATTATGTACTGAGCACTGGTTTATCACCATGCAACTTTATTTGTCCTGCTCGACATGAACAATATGGAAGTTATTTTAAAACTTGGCATTTAAAAGGCAGTATAGTGTATGAAAACCCATCATGCCCTGACCTGTCATTTGAACCAACCGGAAATGCCTCACTATCCTGTTGTCTTGGGACCAGGTTGTTTCTGAGCAATGGAAACAAAAAGTAGAACCCTATGCAGTTTTAACATTGACATTATACAAACACTGAAATTATACAAAGGCAGTAGTTAAAAGACAGCAAGAGGGAAAAAACAAAGAAAAGGACAAACGGCAGACCATACATTTGAACAAATACTGTCTGAGCTATCCAGCTTATGAATATACAAGACCATTCCAACTAATGACTGAAGAGACCCTGTCAAAGTCATACCCAGGGACACCAAGCTGGCACCACACACCAAGACAAGCCTGGCTAGCGACTATACACAAATGCTCCCAGGCCAGTCATTCATAGCAGGAGACCAGTACAGACAAGTGACCATGTTGGAATCATTGACAGGAAACAGGTCAAAATAGATTGAAATTACCCATGTAAAAGATTTCTTCAACTAGTAACTTGTGAAACTGGTGAAGACTGTTTGACCCCCATCAATAAACAAAAATCTGCATGACCACATGACCATGTTTTGCACCCTACCATACCCCATGAATTCTGCAGATCTTAAAAGAATATATATTTCTTATCGCCATTATGAGAGAAAGATATTTGGGAGACACTGCTCACACCATAGAAATTCCATTGACTATCCATTTTTATAGCTATATAAAAAAAGAAAGTGTAGCTTCCTTGATACACAATGTTTGTTAACATTTGAACAGCAAAAAAAAGAAACATAAAAAAATAATCATAATGTTTAAGGCTTCTTGCCATCACAAGGCCGCAGTATGCAAAGTAATTGGTGGGTCAGGGACTGAGACAACTGTGCATCCATCCTGTGGGCCAATGGCTCCTGTCTGGTCCTCACATGGGCGAAGCTGCGTCAGAACTGAAGTCCATGTCTAGAGTGAGGGATTCTGGGAAAACAAAACCCAAAGACAGTGTCCCCCGTGGATAACATGCATGGTCAATTTCACTTGAATACCAATGTCTCACCAACTGACTCAACAATTATAGTTTTCCAATGAATGGCAGTATGATATAACAGGTGGTGCTATGGGGAGTTAAGACAGATTGCAAAATTGCTGGCACTGTGTTCACTTGACCCTAGACTCTATTAAGACAGGTGATTAATATAGAATATATAACAATGATAAAACTTTTGTCCTACCCAAGGGGCCAGGGTTGGCTTCAGCCCCCTCATTGTGCATCAATGAGTCCAGGGTGCGAGGGGACATAGGAAACAGGTCACTTGTGTTTCCTGAGTTTGTACTGCGAGAGATGGAAGGGCAGAAATGAGCTGAAGAGGTAGGACCTTTAAAATACAAAAAAATGTTGTTCACTAGAGCTTCTGAATAAATACCGATAAAGGCTAATACCAGTCTAGACACTAAACAAAATGGAAACATTTATGGATTCTAGAGACTCCGGCATTAATTGAATTGACAGGTTCCTTCATTGTAGTTCTAAAGATTAAAGCATAGTTTTAAAATCTTGGTTCTGAGAACCAGGGTGGGATTTGTCTTTATAAACAGAACGAGACACAACACACGCCTTTCCATAGCACAAGAATGGCAGAACTATATTTTAGAAGCATTAAATATATTTATAAGCATGAATTATATGCCTCTTTTTTAATAATGGCAAATGCATTCACATTGAACTGGTCAGTTTACAGAAACGATTCTCACTCCGTGACGGCTAACTGAAACCTAAGTGGAAATGAAATCCAGAGTTCCGTCTGGCCAGTTATGAGCCCATATGGACCAAAGTCCGAAGTCCAGCATTTTTCATGAACGACGTTAGCATGAATGTTAGTAAACACTAACAAAACATTCATTTAAATGGATGGTATATGTTAGTGACTGGAACTGCAGGACAAAGACTACCATAAGAAAACAGACCTACTAAGTAAATAAATAAAAACTGAATGCAACCCATAAAGATATCACCAGTTTTAAAATAAAATTTTAAAAATTGCAGAAATGCAGGTATGATACCAAAAAGAAACATATGCTGGTTACTTAGTCACTCTGAAAACAATTTTTTTCACTATTCTTGATTTTAGTTATTTATTGGTGTGTGCACGACTTAAATATGCACTTTGTCATATGCTTCTGGTCTGTGCAAAAACCAAAATATTTATGTATGCATGCACCATATATAAAAACTATTCTTAGAAATAGGCACTGGCAGGAGTGTTGCACACTGATGTTTTGAACCAAGTTAATGTATCAAGCATTAAAGCAGGGATGGGCAATCTTATCCAGAAAGGGCCGTTGGGTATAGGGGTTTGCACTACAACTCCCTAATTAGATTATAATTAGAGGACTGACTGGCTGAAGAGTCCTCACATCTGGGTTTGAACAGATGACCTAAAGGTTTTCCCA
Source organism: Mormyrus iriodes (assembly GCA_011763525.2). Classification (NCBI taxonomy): domain Eukaryota; kingdom Metazoa; phylum Chordata; class Actinopteri; order Osteoglossiformes; family Mormyridae; genus Mormyrus; species Mormyrus iriodes. The sequence goes on along the minus strand of JAAGVU020000092.1, from coordinate 14,878,103 downwards.
AAAACCTGCATACACACTGGCCCTTTGCAGATAAGATTGCCCACCCCTGCTTTAAAGTCTAGTTTAATATCTTGCCACAATACACTTGTTGTTTTCATTATGTACTATTTCTTTGGGTTATTTTGTTTGATTATATGTACCACAAGTTCAGAAACGGTTCGGTTCTTACAGACACAGACTAGTACCTGGAGATTACCATTTAAGAGTGTAAAGTTTTTCTTGAGTAAGCTTTGCACATCGGCTTAGTGCCTTTTAGCCCCTTTGTCTAAGTGAAGGATTCCATCCTCATTGGCGTCCATAAATGGCAGTTCTAACATTCTGAATACATAAGCAGTAAGAGCTTCCACAGGCTCACTCAGATACTTATATCAATGATATTTCAGCTTCATAAATGGTGAACTAGGCCACTGCCTAGTTCATTTCTCAACATGTTTTAACATCACACATCTCACACAGCACATAAAATGTCCAGGCATGTTGTTTTGGGACCAGGAACATTGTGGAATACGATACATCATTTAACCATTTGGTTTTCAACAAAAGGGTCATGGAGGGGGGGCCTGGAGCCTATAGCAGGCAACATATCCAGAAGAGCCTGGATAAGCAGTTGGAATATGGATGCTTTCAGTAAAATATAAAATTTAAAAATGTATTCAAGAACAATACTTAACTTCTAAAAAATGGGACACAAAAAAGTTTCATGTAAATCGGAAAGACTGTATAATAATGAATTATGCATAATTATATTATATAGTGAAATACGATTGCAAATTATAAGAGCATAATAAACACAGCAGCAGTGACATACAGGTTAATATATACCAACATTTTTGTTAAAGTGTTAACATTGACAGTCCTAACTTATGCACATGCATGACCATAAAACACTTGTTTGGGTGGAGGGGTGATTTTAATCCAAGAAAAAGTTTAAATCATGAAAACACAAGGATGAAAGTGAAGGACTGAGATGAGTCTTGCAGCTAGGAGCAAGACACGTATCAGTTTTGTTGCATACCACCAGTGGGCGCCCAAGAGACACATACCCCTCCCCCTCCACACCACAGCCCTGGCCCACCCTACCCGGGGAATCCATTCGCCAGGAGCTCGCTGTCCGGCAAGTCCATGAACACGGAGGGGCACCTAAGGAGACAGGTCAGGTTCTCACAACGCTCCCACTGCACACCTCCGGCCAGCCTCCTCTCCCATTTCATCTCATACCCCCAAAACACTTCAACATTCTATCACTCACTGGATCCTACAGTCTTTTCCTGATCTACATATACTCATATTATTCTTCCTATGATTGCTTGTACTTTACACGGCCTATGAAAACGTATTGAGTTCATTTCTTACTCATTTATCGCTGTTTCCGGCTCCTGTTTGGGTGTGAAACAGTCTTTCGACTTTATAACTCTCACTGAACAGGTGCATGCATATAAAGGTATGAATGGATGTTTGTCATATTTCCTGTATTTTATAGATCAAAAGGCCCTGAGTTGTAGATGCTCTGAAAAAAAAAATGATGGGGAAAAAAAAAAGGACGAACCCATAGGTTGCACATTAACCAGCTGCTAAAAGCAGGTGCCCTTTGTGCGTTTAAATTTTGGTGTGCAAATATAAAGCTTTGCATACCACACTGTCCCGTCTTAAGGTTTTTACCTGTAAAGACAACTATAATAAGCAGCACCAGATCTCTGGTGAAGGAAATTAGCCAGCTAGTTCTAATTTTTCCAATCTGGGTCTTTGAAGCACCTAATAAGTAGACTCACTCTTATCTTCTAAAGGGGCTTTCCCTGAAAACTAGTTTACGCGAAAGACACTGCCAGTAAAGTCAAAGCATACTTACGGGGTAACACAGATGAACTTTGTTTTCAAGTATGGTACAGCACCTATTAAAAAAAAATTAAAATCCAAGAATGAGTTTCTGCTTTAGTACAGAAAGCCAATTCAGACATCTACAGCAGCTTGATTCTCTCGGGCAAATGTGAGCTGAAGTCCAAGTTCTTTCAGCTAAACACAAACTCCTATCATGCACATTCAGCTGGCATTAAAATGACCCATGGTACTGAGAAGTGACATTACGAAGTGTACCGCTACAGAAAGACAAGGTTAAAAGCGTAAAGAGATGACAGTTATTAAAGGTAAAATAGGATGCACGTCATTCTTTAATTTTATTCCATACATGATAAAGCACCCTAAATCGTAAACCCTTATCAGCCGGAGGGTGTGATTCATTGTGACCACATTGCTACTTATATAACTGAATGTAGGCCCATGAAGACAAATTAAAACAGACCTGTACTTACAGCCAAGGCCAAAGACTCCCCAAAGGTAAATCAATATGCCAAGCAGGAAAATCAACGACTACCTGGGTCAGTCGGGTCAGACTCAGCGGCCTCGGTTCTGCAGTACTTCCCGAATGCCTCTTCCTTAGGGATCTCTGGGTAGAGGTAGACGAGTGGGGAAACCAGGATACTGGTAGCATCCATGATCTTGTAGCCCATGATGATCTCGGCAAAGGACATGCTGTTGAGCTGCTGTTTGGTGTAGGGCTCCACCGACTGAATCTGAGTCTTTCCTGCAGACCAAGCCAAGGTAGAGGGTCGTCTTATAAACAGCTATAAACAGGCACTTGCTTTGTAGTCCATAAGTACTTACTGGTAGAGAGGTCGGTTTACCCTGAACTGATACCGTTATGAGAAACCACATACAGTACTGTGCAAAAGTCTTAGGCAGTCAAAAAAAATGATGTTTAAATGATCTTAACATTAGTGTAAAAGTATATCGCGTCTGTCGAAGTGTGTCAGCTTGGCTATTTCAAAACCAAGGCTAATATCACTCTAGTTTTTGTCCAATACACCCATGTATTTTCGACTTGACTGCTACTGGACTTACTGGCTGATCAATACCTCATACCTCGTTATGTAGCTAATCAAGTCAATTAATAAAGAGAGCTGGTGGTTAAATGTAATGTAAGAGATCCACAGAATGGCTGAGGTGCCCTGAGCAGAGGGCTGGGAACCAAAGCGGTGTCTATCTGTCCAACAAGTTATCAGTAACCTTTTGGAGAACAGAGAAAATTCTGGTTCATTTTTTATTGTTACTGTTCATGTGCATATGTTCAAATAATAAATTGTGAATTTTCTGAGCAAATATACACTTACTACCCAGAAAAATTGCCTTAAACATTTTTTGACGGCACAGTATTGTACACTTGAATACCAATTTGCTTCACAGTAATAGTGCCATCAAGAAGAATCAATATTTTTTATTTTAAAGGTATGAATTGCCCTGAATGCCTGTTTGATGTGAAGCATTCTTCAGCTCAGCAGTTAATGCTTTTATTGGTGTTTTATCTGTCAGTCAGCTGCTCCCTAAAGCATCATCATTGAAAGTGCAGAACACCCTTTTTAACAGCTTAATAAAAGATAAATAAACCTCAAGGGAAATACTTCTCCCTCTGCAATGCATGTCTCAAACCAAAGGCCCACAAGCTACACAAGCCTGCAGCACTGCAGCACAATTCTCCATGGCCCACAAAATTATTTTGATATTCTGTTAAAAACGGCCGAGGGATTGGGGTGTAACGGTACAGAAAATTTGTGGTTTGGAAAAAACCGTGGTTTTGGGTTCACAGTTCAGTGTAATTTTGTTACAGTGAGAAAAACCAAATTTTGTTTTTAAAATTACTTGTTGCCAAAACTGCAACACCGTTGATCTTTTACGTTGTTTACAGTACAGATTTGGGCGTTACGTTGTGGCACGTCTGATCTTCTGTGGCTTCTCGTCCAGTCTCCGTATTCTTCCCTGAGCCACGGCCCTGTATCTGTGTTATTAAAAGGCTATATAACATACACGGCAGTGTGGCTCAGTTATTCCAACCTCTTGTACAAATACAATTAGGAACAATTTTAAAGCAAAGGCCTTACGTTGACAAAACCGGAGAGATGGTTATTTGTGCGATTTAAAAATAAATATGTAAAATAAAGAATTTTAACACGACTGCATAAAATCAATCATAATGAACTAAATGCCATGTTCTCTAGTACAAAGTATGGTCACATATCTATAGCAAAAGCGCCTTAAATGCCACAGGGAGTCTGACTCGTAGAGGTCTGTTTCTGCCTTGCTCCAGCCGGTTCCAACAACATATCCAAGTTCAGTCTAACAGAACCCACAGATATTACTGGTCATATCAACCACTCTCTCTCTCCAGTGTTGGTGTAAGTTATTGGAAAACCAATGTCCCCACACTGCCAATTATGCATGACTGTAGTCAGGATTGGTCGTAAAAATAAATCACAGCTTAATGTAGCAGAATGCTTTCCATCTTGAACATCTACTTGTGAATTTAGTTTCCGCCTATGTCAAGAAATGTATTAATCCATTACCCTGAGCTGCGTCTGCCCCCAGATGCCCCCTTCTGGCACTCACCATTGATGTCCTTTTCCACCCAGGTGAATGTGATGCCACCTTCCTTGCTACTCTCACTGAAGCGTAGCAGAAAGGTGCCGGGGGGCTTGGTGCTCAAGATGGCACGCTCCCGCTCCTTGCTGATGAAGCCCATGATGTACCTGAAGCAAAAGGGTGACATGCCTCAGCGTCACGCACGCACACTCACCCTGTGAGGAAGCTCACTGCAACGTCTGTGTTCCACCTTCAGCGAAGCTGAGGAACCCTGCGTATCACATTAGCAGGATCCCGCTGAACAATCCTGACATCTGATTTACCCTCAGCAATCTGTCTAGATCAAGGCTCAGTGGTGCCAGGCAGTGTAGACCAATAGGTAATGCAGGCTTACATTTCAATCTGCTTCAATAATTAATTTTTTCATGCCTGTGTGCTGATACAAAATCAGACAAGATCCTAAGTGCTATTTAAAGGTGTACGTTTTAAATTATTGTTCAACCAAACCTATGATAAACTGAATTCCCTTTATCAATTATAAAATGTTATTTTTAAATTATCCATACATATTCTTAGCTTCAAAGCAACACAAAATTATTATATCTTTCGATTAAGGAGAATTTTCATTTTGGTAAGAATAAGATGGTGGGATAATAGAATATGAAACACAATTAAGCCAGGCGTTCAACACTAGGTGTTATGAGACTTATGAATGATAATTATCTGTCTTATCCTGAAGTTCATTCAGCCAAAAGCCATTGACAGCTAATTAAGACCTAAGTGGAAATGAAATCCAGAGTTCCATCAGGCCACTGAAGCCTGTAGACTCCCATCTCTAGTCTGGACAGGCAGGTGAATGATTGCCTCACCCTTCGTTCCACAATACCAGGATATACTTCTTCACCAAGTCAATGATGTTGTCCAGCCACACCCAGAAGGAGAAACCTTTGCCAGCCATGTTTTCCTGAAATATATTTAAAAGGTGAAATTCCTATCAGACCAGTGCAGGGGCAAAGTCATTTAATGGATGGTTTTTCTACAGTTGGTCATCGATGAGAAGAAAGAACTTACTTTGCAGAACTTTGCCCAGGTTATCTGGCACCCCGAGTAGTTCACACACGGCCCTGCAGAAAAAACATGTAGGCATTAAGATCACAGATGTGAAGATGAGGTTTTCAATAAAGAAATGATGTATGATTAGCATCTGCAATAACAGGCGAAGAAAGAATGGAATGTAGACAGAGAAAATATAGTTAAGTGACGTTAAGAAGCAGCTGAAGGACTGATCAGAGTCACGCTGTGTGATTCCAGTATTCCACTAGTGAGTTTTTGGGACCTTTCAATTAGCTGTACACTTGGCCCTGCAACACCAGCTGATTAAGTCACAGGTATTTACATTAAATAAGCAATTAAGGGAAAATGTTAAAAAAAATATATATCCTGCCATTGTTTTCCACCTCTGTTATAAAGTGCTGCAAACAGCATTTTGAAGCAATGGTTCTGGTGGCTGGCAGTGGAGATAGCCACTGATAAAACATGATAGAGCATGATAAAAACAATTCTCTGCATTTCAAAAGCACACACCAGACAAACAGGCATGACAAGCCAAATGTAAGGTCTCATAACAAAAGGACTAAGGAGTTCCTTCTTCCTTGACCTACATCCAGCCACACTTCCCTCACTTCACCCCCACTTACCCATCTGGAAATGGGCATGCCTGTGTGAGTAGACTAAAAAATAACCATAAATCATCAGGCACCAGGAAACACACTTTTTATTATTAATAATATATGACCTTTCACCCACATGCATAACATTTAGCACCAGATGCATGAACAAAAAAGTAAGATAAAAATAGCATGCCTGTTAACACCGTAACCTAAAAATAAGTCAGTGCAGCATGGTATCTGTATCACAAATACTAAACCACTTCCATGTCCAAGTTTCAGACTCGTCCTACCCAAGAGTTTCTCAGCAAGGGTGGTGAGCTGCTCGATGTTGAGGCCTCGCTTAGTGGTCGAGGAGAACTGCCAGCTCAGAACTTCTGCCACCTGGTCCCACGTGGCCACCGGTGGTTTGGTAAAGAAGTTCACATTCTGGGAGGGTTACAATACAAATCACCAAAAAGTCCCAGCAGCACAGCCACCCACAGGTCTGCAGGTTTTCTGGACTGGTGCCATTATGATAGGAGGATGCTTAGCACAGCAGGACTCCATCAAAAATTAATGCCATCAAGATCGATTCAGTACTCTGCCCTCTAGGGAAAACCACAGCTACACATTTAGGATTAAATTTACATATTGCCCTTTACTGACAGACTGGAAAGGGAAAGGCTGGTCAAGTGAAGGTCTTGCATTACCTTGGGGTGGTTGGTGAGCATATTGTACCACAGGATTGAGGCCCAGGCATTTGGCATCTGACAGATGTTGGAGATCACAACCACTGGGAGGGAATGGGTCTGCGCAGGAAAGATAACTGCTGTAGTGCCACTATATGGTGGATTGGTGTACAAAATACATGAATGTATAGCTACTGAGGTTAATTAATTACTTCAGCAAATATTATTTCCGACATCAGACATCATAAATTTCCAACATAAAGCAAAGCATGGGCCAAGACTCCATGCCTATTTTTCCTGTGAAACCATGAAGCAAAAGCTTATTCATTCATGACAGAACAATGCTTAATAAACCATTTCTTTAACTTCCCAGCTTTTTACCAGGAAACTAACTACTCTTCATGTCTCAGCAGGGAAACCATTTTCAGAGAGGCAAGCACAGTATGGCGTGAAACCAAAGCCAGGCTGTCCATACGATGAGCATCTCTGTCCCCACATTACTAAATGGTGTAAGCATCTCTCTCAAGCCACTCATTTCCCAGTACGGCTTGTTAGCAGGGCTGGGAATAAATGCTGACATCACGACATGATCCAATTTTGGTTCACAAGTGCCCGTTTTGATCCGATTTTAATTTAATTCAATTTACCTTTCACACACATTCACTTTCGTGCAATCAAACCAGATTTATTGTAATGACAGCAACAGGCATAGCACTGTAGCTTTAACACTGCAGCATAGACCGAAGTAATTAAGTAACCACTTTATGATAAAAATAAGATAACAGTAAACAATGTATAGCAAATGAATAATAAGCATGAAATTTATACTTATATTGATCCGTGAATACACTGAAATATATTTCATCCACGCTTTTCCTTCAGCAGTTCTTGTACTCAGCCAGCAAAATTAAAAAAAAAGAAACCTCCAAACTTTTAGTCACTTTCATTTGCTTCAATGTTACCCAAAGCATTACAAGACCCAGCTAATTAACGAAACTCTCATAGCTGACAGCAGGTAGATCATGACGTTTTTGCTTTCAATGTATATGGATCACATTAGAACTGGAATTAGAATTAGAATGCATTCATTGTCATTGTAACAAATTACAACAAAGTTCAATTTGTGTGATTTTTCCAGTGAACAAAGATAAGATTAAGTTAACAAACAAGAATGTAAAGTATTAAAGGTGTATAAAGACAAATACAATAATTTGTTTTCTCTACATCTCATTTTCTTTTATTATATTTTATTTAATTTTGCTTATATATAACATTTTAGATAACTATTTCGCTCCACCACATGCAAGTATACTGTCTATGTTTGGTGGGGATATAGCGCTTGACTTGACTTGCTTGCATTCACATGCTCGGACTGCTCCATTACCAAGACTGACAATGCACCAAGATGGCGGCATGAGGTGACTGCACAATACTAATGCAACCCTCCTGTAACTGAATGTGAAAAAAGAGCCACCTATATGATGAGGGCTGATAAGTAAAATTCAGCGAAAATATTTTCAGTGATGGGGATAAGGCATAAATTTAACAAGATTGAATCTTGGGATCTTGTGAATTGACATAGAATTGTCAAAACCAGTATTGCGATTCAACAGAAAATCAATATTTTTTCATCCCCCTACCTATTAGTATAGCACGACCAGCCATAATGTGTTTCTAAGAAAGCCAGTCAAGAAAAACATCACTTGTGAGAACCTCACCTCTAGGTCAATCTTCAGTCCTTGGTGGTAGACCTCAGTTTCAAAAGTGATAAGGTGGAGTTCCTCTGTCACAATCAAAGAGGCCTTGGTGGGGAGAGAAGGACGAGCATAGTAAAGGCCAATTCACACTTCACTTCGCTTTCTGTCCGTTCACAGGATGGCTGTAAATTTTGTCGTCAGGGGTTTGCACTGGACGGTGTGTGTGTAGCACAGATTTTTTTGTCCGGTGGAAATCATGTGCATTGGTGTGCGTCTACTGCACGTGTGCAAGGAAATTGATTAGGTGTTTGCTGTAAGTGGCCGCCGTGTCTTTCACAGAGCAGAGGTCAACCAAGAAAAAGAAGAACTATTGCAGGAAATATGGAGGTATCTTCATATCTAATTTTAAATGTCAAGATAATTTATACTGTCCAACCCTTATACCACGTTTTATGGTATTTCAAAAGTAACACTATTACAACATTTTGAAATCAAGGTGATAAAATTCACTGGGTGGGAGGGTCCTGGCTAATTCTGTCAAAAGGATTTGGGATTTGAAAATGTTGTAGTTCACCGTATTACCTTAATACTGCCCATGCCTAGACTAACAACTTTAAAACGGTTCACAAATAGTTTACCAGTTTCATTATCTTGCTTGTATTTGTGTTTGGTCCGCAAACTGAAAGCGTATGTGTAAAGGGAACTATGAACTAAGTCTGAGTGGTTAAAACATATCATCAATGGCCATTAGGCAGGCTACTTCAGCATTAGCAGTAAGTTAGCACAGAAGGACAAATAGACAGCTTGGTAACTGTCAAAACTCTGCCACAAGCATGCATTTCTGTCAATAATAGTTTCTAAGAGGTTCTGTGTGTTCAGACTTATTCAGCAGTAAGAAATAGAAGATACTCACATCACTGCTGGTCCGTCCACCATTCCCGCATCTCTGCTCCCTCAAAGTCTCGAAGACACAAACATTTTTAGACCAGTGATGCAATGACTGAAAGATCCCCAGCAACTGAAGACCCTCCCCAAGACTCACCAAGTGCTTGAACTCTGCAGAGAGACTGCCATTGTTGGACTCCTCCATGTTCATCACTTTTGTGTTAGTACCCAGTATGTTGAACTTCCGTGACCTAGAAGACCAGAAAAACCAGAATGATCATCAAAGCAGTTTTGACAGTGACGTGCGCAGCCACTGAGCAACGGAGGCTTTGCAGATCACAGAATTAAACACAGGAGACCATCACTCACTCACCCACGCAGGGCAGCAACATCCCCTGATTCTCTGGGAAAAAAAACAGAAAAGCCAAAAAGGTCAATTCTGCAGTGGAAGTATAAAAAGGGGCTTTCAATAACCTACACTATTCTGACTGAATAGAAGAAAGCTGAAGTGTCAGTGTCCCATACAGAAAAGAACTTGCAGGTGCGCACAACTTTGTTATAAAAAAAACGATTCATTTAGAACAATGATGCTGGACCCAGAACCCACTTGTCAATGCAGACTTTGATTTTTAGCTGGTAATTCAACTCTGGAAATTTCACCAGGAGCCTGAAACACACAGAAAAATGCATGAACATTTAATCATCTTAATCTTCATTTTAAACAGGCAGCAGGGCTCATGCTGATGTCGCCCTTGACAGAGCACAGTGCACCACTTGCCTCACTTTGGTCGTGAACTGAACACCGGTTTTGATGACCAAAGGCCGGTCTGGATGCATGGGCATACAGGGCTGACGCTCCACCACAAATGCACTGCGGAGCCAGGAGAGGAAGAGCGCTTGTTAGACGAGCTCAAGTCATTTACTACGTCAGTGTTTGCATGCCAGCAGGTCGTATTTAGTCTTCCTATTTGTATGCAAAGACACAACAGAAACAAGTGTCTAGACAACATGGTGACAAGCCGTGGAGGTTTGGGTCTCAAGTTGCTCTTGTACCTCTTCATGAGGTTTCGGAAGAGGTCCACAATCTTCTCTTCCAGAGCTGGCCGATGCTGGATAATAGGGTCTCCCTTGTAGGATACCTTCTGCTGCAGCTCCTCCAGCTTCTTGATCTGCTGTCGGATCTGCAGCTGGGACTCGGCTGACGATGTGAACCTTGAGGGTCAACAGATGTGCCAAGTAACAGGCATGGATGGCAGTTTCTCTGAACATGGCAAACGGCAAGAGCTGTAATGAGTATAGCAAACTAAAACTGAAATTGGGCTACCAAATGGTAAGTTTACAAATGTGAAGTGTCCTGGAGCAGGTAAAACACAGCAACTCTGCTCCCAAATACAAAATGAAATGTAATATATGATGAAGTAGCAGGGGAAGGACGGATTACCTACCAGTTCTCCAGACGATCCAGGCAGATATTGGGGGTCCCCCCAATCGAGGCAATCTGTTGCCTTCTCTTCCACTCGGCCAGCTCCTCTGTCAGATTCTTCTGCACAAACTCCATAGCTGACAGCAGCCCTGCCATCTCCGTCACAATTTGCTGCCAAGGATGAGATCCGTCAGTGTGTAACATGCCCGCTCTTCTCATTCCTGAGAGAACAGGTTTTATTTCTACTAATCAAACACTTCCTTTACATGTTGTTTTGAGTATCAGAGAATCTAGTTATGCAAAGATATATATTTTTTCCACTTTTAGACACCTGTTAAATGTCTAATCCGTAAAATCGGCCTCCAAAAGTACCACATAACGATTAATCGCTGCCCTTTGCGTTCACCAGTGGCTTGTAGTTAAAACCAACGCAGCAGTCAGCTGTGCAGACCTACCCTTCTGAGTTGGTCCAGGGCTGTGAGCATCTGCTCCAGCTGGGCCATTTTCTGGCGGGCGGCTGCAGCCTGGCTGTTTCCGTTCAAGTCCTGCGACAGCTCTGCAAATGGTAGCGAGGATGCCAGGGGTTCACATCAAGGGGCATAGCTGCAGTGAACCGCACTTCACCATTCAAATAAAGCACCTTTTGACCATAATCATCAGCACCAATAACAGCTGATCGATAAATTTATTCTTGTGAAGACACCGGTGAATTCCTGCATAAGAAGCAGAGTAAAAATGGTACCCTGGTAACCACCGACCCACCTCCTTGACTTTTCAGGGTTTTGTAGTTAAAGTCAAAGTCATCCTGTAGGTTCTCCAGCATCTTCATCTTC
>JAAGVU020000092.1:14845256-14860945 GCA_011763525.2 Mormyrus iriodes | reverse complement strand
ACTGTATACTGCACTGTGACCACTGCGAATAGCAGCCTGAGCACGAGATGAATGACCGTCTCGCGGGGATGCTCGCGGGGATGCTCGCGGGGATGCTCGCGGGGATGCTCGCGCTGCCGAGAAGCATATTACTGCAGCCAGGAGCCGAATGTCGAGTAGGCGGTGCAATACGGCAGTGGATTCTTAACGAGAGGACTGGGGTCACGATACCCTAAAGACTGGTTCATACTTCTCCGCATGCGCACTAGCAGACGCGACCGTGTGAACTTTTATGATGCATTTGACGTCATTGTGTCTCCTTAGACGAATGTGTGCTTCACTCCAAATTTGTGTTCGTGTGGCGGTGATTGATTCGCTAGCGTCCACTTTAAACACCAACATGGATGCTTCTGACGAGCGTGTGTGCAGTCTTGAATTAAAAATCCCACGCCAGCCAACCGACCAAAGTTTGCAACTCTGTGTACTGGCTCTCTGAATTTGTAAAACATAGAGAAACTGACATAAACCTTGTGCTATGTGTGCCGGGAATATCAGAATAATAACATGTATTCTTTTTGTCGTTATTCTTCTTATTATTATCATCATCATCAATAATAATAATGACATTCATAACCATTATTATTATTATTATTATTATCAATTATGATAATGATAATAATAACAATAATAATAACACGACACGTTGTGCACATGTGAAAAGGACTTGGTTTGATTGAAGAACTATGAACATTTCCGTGTACGCATATGGCGTATGGATACGTGAGTGTTGCACTTAGCAGAGACGTACGGACAAGCTTTAACCCCAACCCTCGCGATAAACCCCTCCTGCTCGACATTGCCTATCCCACTCAAAACTTGGCTCCCGGCTGCAGCGATATGTACTTGCCGGCAGGTGGCACGGAAACTTGATGGCAGGTGCATTCTGGGTAACACTCTTGCTGCTGGACGCGCGCAGCCGCGGCCACTGAACGGTCGTAAAGTCGATCAGTCATAAGTCGCATAGGTCAGAAGTCGACAATGACCTGTAGTATTTTTTACCACACTACATCGCTATTTGAAAAGAAAAAAAAAAAGCCACTGGAAAACTACAGCATTTTAAAAGTAGCTGTGCTACTGATAAGCTACTGAAAAAAGTAGTTAAGTTAGTAGCGTCGCTAATTTTAGTTAGCTACTCCCCAACACTGAAGAAATGCGAGCTGGTGATGTAATAGTGTGAAGCTTTACAGCAAAGACGGGCCTTCTGATCACAGTTTATGTAGCAGCCTATAACCAACCGGAAGTTAAATATTCCTTTTTATTCTGATGCTTGACTGCTTACAATAAGTTCTGAACACTTTATAAATTGAGAGTGTGTGGTTCTGCAGGTTAGGGGCCCGTAATCAGAAGGCTGCTGGTTCAAGTTTCATCCTCGAGGGACTGGCTGACCCAAATATTTCAAGTGTATTTCCCATTGGATAAAAACATCTGTTAAATAAACGAGTGCCAAAAATGCTAATTATAGAAATAATAACACTGAACAACGCAGGAGGAACATATGTGCTAATTCAAGCTGTTTAAGGTGGTGCAGTACACACCAGTCCTGGCTCTCAATCCAAGGGGCAAGGAACTGCCGCAGCTCCATCGGGAAGCTGTCGCTGTACAGGTGGTACAGCTGCTCCAGGTATCTTGGGTCCAGCTGCTGCAACTGGTTCCACTGAGCCATCCTGTGCAGGACCGTGGGCGTCCTGAGAGGAGAGAGATGGATGTAGAAGGTTCAGAGAAACAATAGCTGGCATATAGGCAGAACTTTTTCAAATCCGGAAGCCATATTAACTCTTACTTTTAAGCATTATACTTCTTACTTTTCCTTTTAAAAAATTTTGATAAAAGCAAGCAAAAATTACAAAATTAAAGTGGACAAGAATTTAGACATTAATAATGCATTCTTAGATTTTTACATACAAGAAATGTAGAAATATTTCTAGTCATCTGGAAAGCAGGGGAAAAAACTAAAATTTACAAGGAGGAAAACTTCCCTGGATCAAATGTCAGTATTAGTTCACAGGGGCTATGGTGGACTCAAGTTCAAAGCAGGCACCAAAACAGACTGCTTTGTTTCCAAATAGGAGAAAGGAATTTTGAAGAAAGGGAAACTTGAGCTCCATTGATTATTTATTTATTTTTTTTAAAAAAACCTTTACTGACAGGATTTATGGCTTTCAACAAACTGCCAGCTCCTCACTGGTGTCTGCATTAGGTCACAGAAACACATTTCAGAAACACCCAAAGACAGCTTCTACTTTCATAACTTAACACGCAGGCAAAATCTTCCAAAAAATCATTAGTAAACAAAAATGGAACCAAATTTAGTTTCTGTGAATCCTCCCACAGGCCACAGCATTAGATGCCAAATCTTGGAAAACATGGAATGCATTAGATACGTATCACTATGATGTAATCAGTACGATCTCTGCCTCTTGGCGTGCCTACATGACTCTGTTTCTTTCAAAATTAAAAAAAAATAATGCCACTTCATTCAAAATACACGCATACACTTACACGGCAGTAAGCTGAGTAAATGCAGAAATGTGCTTTAAATTACGGACAATAAGAATATGATGAGGAATCACTGAAGAGATGCGGTGTGAAAACCTTTCAGTGAAGAGGAATAAATAAAAAACAGATCACTTCAGCATCTTTCATAATCAAACAAATATTCTTAACTTCATCTAATCCACTTTTCAGATGATTAAACACTTTCCCCACCTCGTGCTAATTCTGAGAATGTTCTAAGAACAAGTGAAACACAGATAGCAGGTCATCACAGTGGAATCTTGCCTGCAAATCAAAACCTAGGATTTCCCCTCTGTCCTGTGCTATTAATCAGCCCAGTTGTTCCCCACTAAAGAAATGTGCAAACTTCTGACAGCATTAAACAACCATTAAAAGAATTTCAATCAAGAATGAATGTTACCTGTAAATACTTTTATCAGCAGCTTTAGCTGGGCAAGATAAATGTCCTTCCAAACAGAACTTTTAAATTATTATTATTATTAATGCATTAAAAAGCTTCACTGGAGAAAAGCAGAAAAAACATGTGATGATTTTCTCCTGGTAGAATCAAATTCACGTTATTCTTTCACAAGTACTGACTAGTAAAATAACAAGTGATCGATATCAAGCATGGATCTAACCAATTCCTAGAAAAACACAAAAGCAGTATAATTATCTATGCATTTGCACAAAACGGAACATTCAGATCAAAAATAAGTGCTGCGTTGCATTTTAGTGTCTACTGCGTTTCACCTGCTTGCTCATAAGCAGTAGAATATTTCCAGGGACTGTTTCATAAAAGAAAGTAGTGAAAGTGGCAGGGTTCAAATCACTGCAAAGTGATCATACTGATGGCAAAAACTACTAATTGAAGGCATTATTTATGAGGCATGCAAGAAAATCACTCCAATCATATAAGAATGGTCTGTCAACATATGACATTCTAACGATCCTCTCTTTAAAAGCAATGAAAAATCACTCTACCTGGCACCCTGTACTTCCAGACACTGGTTTCATGCTCATCATGACCTTGTACTGAAAACTTGCTATTGAATATAATTTTCTTGTTTCCCCATTTTGTCCCAAAATGGAATGAATGGAAAGATAACTTGAGACTCTACCTACAACTCAGAGGGAACATTTTTCAAGAGCAATGAGAAAATGCTAACCACTGGACAAAGTGAAGCCATTAAATTTCTATACAGTTTAGTAAATAGGGAAAATTGGTGGCCAAGTGTATTATTTTGCTATGTGGCTTTGATGTACCAGTGACGGCATGTGCTAGCACCAGACTAAAGGCAGTAATACTTTTGTAAACTTATTGTTATCATTTGAATAAGCAAACGATTGATAGTTTGTTGCCAGAACCAATGCGCCTTACTAAGAAGGCTTGATCAAGATACTGGGGAAGGAAATCGTTAATAAAACTTTGGCACTATAAAACTCAGCTTGTGTAATGGGAAGAGGTATGTGCCATACCTCTATCAATGTGGCTAGTTATTACAATAACAAAAGATCATTTCCATCTAAATGTTATTTTCATTATGCAACCACTGCAGTGTACCTTATAACCCTTGCCATTGTAACTGAAACTTGTTTTAATCTGTAAATTATTGCCATTTTATGACGTATCTTAGGGGAATAGCTAACAGCAAAACAGGCTGCAAGCTTGACATATTACATATCTAAATGTGAGGGTGTGAACACACATTTAGCCACGACAGGCCCGGAAGCATGAACTCCGACAGTGTTCTCCAAATTTGCCTTGCCAGAGTTCTTACATTCTCTGTTGCTATATGTTCAACATACAAGCACAGAAATTATGTACATATGAACCAGGAACTGCAGCCAGAGCAGGTATTCCCATCTATCCACTCGTCTAACGTTAAGTCAGCAACAACTGAGTTGGATTCGTAATCTTGTACTCCTACTGCTGTACCAATTACAATTACCAATTACATATTCACTTTCTATGCTCTAAAATTCGCCTAGAATTAAAAGTAACTGATCACCCTGTTCTGGTAGGAGGGGGGCATGAGCTGATTATGACCCACCCAAAGGCACAGAATGGCTGGGGAAAAAAGCAGTAATTGCACCATCTACACAATGTGTTCTTTTGCAACTGACTTCTGTCCAAGATACGGGATGCATTCCTGCAACCAAAGACAAAAATGTACGCCTGGGTTTACCAAGTCAGTCAAAAAAAGTCTAAGCAGTCTCTACTCCTGCAGATTCGAGAAAACTGGCCCTGAATACTGTGTGTACGTGCTTCCATTTTGCTCTCCTATTGTTTTTTGGGTACATTAATAATCTTGCACTTGAACACTGGACATGTTATTTATTTTAAAACAAGTTCTCCGCTTTGAGTGTCTCTTCCTTGAAGCTGACTGCCTTACCCTAAGCCCACAATAAAGCTACTCCAGAATCCTTCTGCAGTCCAAAGGCTTGTGGTTAGATAAAATGACATATACAAATTGCTTATGGTGTGACTGTTTGTGTGGGCTGCAATTTACTGGCACCCCACTGAGGGTGTACCCCAGCTTTGTGCACTGTGCTACCTGGGATAGGCTCCAGTGGCCCCTCCCCCCCCCCCCAACCAGCATAAACAGTTGGAATACATATGGTTGGAAGATCTATCTAAAACATCATGACATAATATCATTGTTGTGTACATGTATACAAGCTGCATTATTCACTATTTACTTTGTTCAATATACCATCTTTAAAAATTTACTCTATAATTGTAAGAATTCTGTTGCAATATCAAGAATACCATTATACCATGAAGTTTTAATAAGCTTGTCAGAATTAGTTTACAATCAATGTTACCCGTTTAAATAATTAACATATAAAAGATGAACACTTTCTCATAAATGACAGTTGCTATCCCAGTGACATGGGAAACCCATTAATGCATAGATACTCCGAGGAAAGATACCAGAGCCTACAATAAAAATGTCCTTGGTTATGTGTGAATCAATACAAAATATGGCAACAAGTAAACCATAGCGTGACTTCATATTGTTATGAATATTTGATCACTGCATCGCGAAAGATTTGAAACATAAATTCGGGGAAACCAGTTATCTGTGTGCTGTAGTTTCATTTTTCTTCAAGAATATCCTCGTTTTCATTAGCAACCAGTCCAATAGCACTTCAAATACTACACTAGGTTAAGCATTGGCTCAAAACACGTTAATAATGACAAAATTATCCCCTCCCCCATCTGCATGTTATCGTGAACATGTAAATGTCTGTATTCAATGTAAATGTTTCCATAATTAAAAAATGGGCGAATGGCATAAAGAAACGTTTTTCAGAGATTACGCTGATTTTGCTGCCAGTGATAACAGAAACAATATTGCTTGTAATTTGTATTTTTTAACACCAAAGGAACTTGAATGAATAATAAAATGTTACATCTGCCCACTATTCAAATACAAGACATGCAGATGTTCAGCAGGTAAATTTATGAGTACAGATAGAGATAGCAATGCTAAATTTAAGAAGCACATTTATAAAGCAATAAAGGACAACAGGAAATAGCTGAACTTGGTATGGTACTCTCATACACGCATGTATATATGTAAAATCGCCTTTATAGCACCGGCAAGAGCTAGTCATTGACATGGCATATAGCACAACCGGGAAAAAATGAGGTGGTCAAAATCCAAGACAATAAGTAGAATATATGCATATACAGTACACGCAATTATCAGCTAAATACGTCAGTTTAAAAAATGTACGGTGCATTGGGGTATATATCGAGGTACTCCGAAGCCAGATGACACGGCCATGCAGGATAGAGATTACTCTGTATAGCACGTAAATACGTCTGCCGGCCAGGTCCAGCAAATGGACTGAAGTTCAGCTCCACCCAGCCGCCCCAAACACAGAATGACTACGAATTGCAAACCTAGGCATTTCGATTTGACAGGTAAGGCCGAATGCATCAACTTGCGCAATAGCCCAACATGTACCACTGGTAATCTGGAATAAAAGTTTAAAAGCATTATTTTAAGCCACCCATTCTGTTCACTCACCTATCAAGGTTTCCTATATCTGTCGGCACCGCGCGTACGGCATCGGCAAAACACCAGGTCGCAATGGCGATGACGATAATGATGTTTTTAACTTCACTCAGTTACAAATAGAGCTCTTGCACTTTGCTCCTTTAAAATAGTCGTTTCTGCCAGCAACTTTTCTAATGATCCGGCTTAGTCAATACGCAAAACAGTAATAACGGAGAAACTTTTATCAGTCAACACGGGAAGTTAACATTACGCTACCAACGAACATTAGCGAAACTACTAGCAACTTCACTACTTCCATCAGCTGTCGTCCCAATTAATGGGGAAAAAAACTTACCTTTCGAATCACAATTAGTAGGTGCACTGGTTAAAAAATGAAGGCTTGTACGTCTATTGCGTTCAGCTTAAAAGAAACAAAAAGGCTGAAGACGTGAGGGCACAGTGTCTTATTTCTTTCTGTAAAAGATTCTCCGCTTCTCTCTCGGAAGCAGACTGTGAAAGCACTCTGACCTCCCAGCATTGATGGCAGCCGAGCCAGCTGCGAAAGATGTTTCATTGACAGCTCCACGGACCAATAGCGTGAAAGGAAAGGAGCTCGGCTGCTCCATTATTCATTAGCTAAATACACATGAACCAATCGACCCCTAATGACGTCAGGGGGTATGTCCGAAGGACGGAGAGGAGGTTGGTTTCTGCAGTGTTTATGATTTGGTCCTCTGTCGCTGTTACAGGGCTATTCATTACTTCCCCCGCCGGACCGCCTATGCTGTGCAGCGTATCGGTGGGAGGACGTGCGCTTCGTTAGAAAAGCCGAGCTGGAAAGTCATCTGAATTACCGGCAGTGGTGACGTCATCTGCAGTTTAATGAGACGAGTGTACAGTGAGAGTTCTTTCGTTAATCGAGACGAGTTATAGGCCAGTAAGAGACAGGTGATCGACAGCTTATAAGGATTTACGTTGAATCGCATGTGAAACATTTTTTAGCTGGAGATTAATATTAACAACAGTTGAAGATAATCATCATTATAATTTTGTGTTATTTTTGTTTATTCTCTCTTAAAGATGTTGCGATGTATCAGAACACACCCATGTAAAGTGCCTTGGGGCAACTCTGTCGTGGAAAGTGCTATATAAAAATGAATTGAAGACTATATTAAATGAGATTTATGGGACTATATTGAAATCTTTTTCTTTTTCACAACTACTATTTATAAGTATTTAACCCTAAAAATAATGTACGTGTTTACATTAACTTTATTTTTCCCACATTGAACGATCTTTCTCTTTTTTAGAGTAAAATATACATATGGGAGTAGACAACTTTCTAGCTGTACAGCAGGCTTTCCAGAGAGGAACTGAAAGATATGTAAGTATAGGTAGCTCATCAGTCTTTTATGATTCTTTGCTTTCAAAATAAACTTGATCCGTATGTTATCATGTCAAACAAGTTCAGTAAGAACTAGTGACTATATTATCTGATGAACCAACCAAAACTGTTGTATTGTTCTGACTGAAAGAATTGATCATCAATTTTTAACAAAGTTTAGTTCATAAAGCACAAAAATATTTTTGCATAATTTGACTTTTCCGCATTTCTACAGCCAGTCCTACTACCAAACATTCATTTTCAGAAGGGACAAACAGAAGTATCAAGTTAAGTCACATTTCTTTTATTAAAATATTGGTAGTTAAGAAAGTAGTAAATATGGTGTACAGTGAGAAAGCAAAAAGCATTATTTGGCTAAATGGCGTATAGAAGCCTATTTAAATTATAGGGTCCACAGAAACATGATTGAATCTTATACCCTTTTTGACTGAAAAACAAAAATTTCAGTTCAAAAGAAAATACATATTATTTTGCTTTCGCTGGCAGTCTACAGTATTAGGCAATACAAAAGCTAAAACTTTTTGTTTATTTTTTTTAGATCAACAGTAATGCACAGTCGGCCATAAGGCACGAACAATGATGTATACATGGGGCAGCCAGGTAGAAAAGTGGCCCGAGACATGGATTTGTAACAAAAGGCTATTGGCTGGTTATATTTTTGGAACTACAGTAAACATCCAGTAGCAATAATAGGTTAAAAAGTTTATTTGAATAACAACATCAGGCTATGCCATTCACAATATGTCCCATACACATTCCCTGCTTAGGGGAACTTTCACTGATAACACGTCCACTGATGGCTGGATGATAAAAAGTTTGAATTAGCAAGTGGCGCTTAGGCCATGATTCACACTCATTTAAAAAGATAGATAATTGAATTATGTAAGTCAATTATTAGTCATTTTTTATGCAATGCAAAATTAGTTTTTCTCCCATCTTATATTAATTACAGAATTCAGCTTAGGAATGAATGTAAATTCAAGTATAAAATATTACTCTGAATGTACGTTAAATTATTTACTGTTCTTTTATGTATGGTACACACATCATAAATTAATGTAGCTTCACCAAATAAGCCACCTAACGTTTCAGAGATCTGTTCCCTAGGAAATAGGGTTGCCTACCCCTGATCTAGGCCCTAATCACTATGGTGCTGGCTCCTCCAGCTGCTAACGCTTTGCATTTAAGGGTAGTCAGATTATAAAGGCAGCTCTCCATCTGCCAAGAAGCACTGCAGTCATAAAACTCTGTGACTCTGCTCCTGTTTGAGTGTACAGTGTGGTTCAGGAACCTTTGGTAGTGATTCACATTCTACATACATATAGATGTATACATAAAAATCAAATGAAAAGAATGACATATTCTATATTTTTCACAATGTGTTTTTTTAGCTTTGGAAAGCCTTTGAATTCAGTACAGTTTTACTCTGAAGAACCTCTTTAGTGTCACAAAGAGGGGAATAAGAATTTGTAGACTTCCTAAATAAAGAAAGTAAATGCATGAAAACATTAAATGCATGATCGTTATCCTTTCTGCAGACATTTTTAATTGCTTGGCATGTTATCTGCTTTGCCACAACCAATTTCATTTCCATTTCATTTCATTTCTGTCAGCCACTGCCCCCATCTGCTGGAGCAATTACGTATGTGACGACTTAGAAGAAACCATTCTTGTGCTGTTCTGACTGATTCTCAGCAATCAAAACAAGTAAATGAGGAAATAAATCTTTTTAAGGAATTGCTGATGTGATTTCAGTAAATGACAGATTTTCACAGCACTTCTGTGGTGACATATTCTACAGCAGAAGAGGAGCAACACATTTTAATTTAGCCTTTGTGCATGTTGTCTATAAAATAACTCCGTAGTATTCTGAAAAAAGCGTGCAATTTTGTTTAACATATATGAGTGAAAGCAACACAACAATACTAACGCAGTAAAATACCATCACACATCATATATAATAGCTTTTAAGTAAAAGCAGCTCCCCCCAAAAATGATTCCAATTCTCAAAAAGAAATTATTCGTTCCTAAAAATCTGTGAAATCCTCTAGGCAGCCGAAAATTCTTAAAAATCATTAAGAAATTCCTCTGTGGCCTCCACTTTACTCCTACCTTGTTGCTAAATTAGGCTATATGATACACTGTAATCAGAAAATAAAAATATTTTTAAGTATGCAAGAACCATTATTGTTTATTATTAAATGTTTCTGTATCTACTTTGCTTGAAAAACTTCATCATGATACATTGTAATCTTGAATAAATGTCAACAAAACATTTTAAAATTAAAAAATTTAAAGTATAGCTGTGACTTTAGATCAGTTTATCCTTTATTAACAATAAAAGCAAAAAATAAGCATTTTTTTGTTTTAAATAAAACCACGTCTTGACATTGTTTGGAGTTGTGTTTATATGGCATCAGACAAAAATTGCCACATTAGATTGTCTGCTTTGTTGCTCATTTTAATGATGAACTCAGATGGAAACTTCATCATGTTCATCTATGCTTACAGCTTAAACATACTAAATGGTGGGTCTTTCTCAGACTCACTTTGCCATTAAACCTTCTTGTAGTTAGTTTTCAACATGAGCTGAAGGCTGACGCTTTGTTTCCACCAAGAATCTAAAAACATGCTGACATCTGCTGTTCAGGCTGCGTAAGTATTTAATTGTGAAACAAAATGGAAATCAGATGCAGGTTTGTCAAGAATAAAAGAAATAAAAATAAAACATACAGTGTTATAGATGCAGCTATGCTTGTGACAAAGCTACAAAATATTGAGAAAAGCAAAGAAAAAAATAGGAAAAACAACTGTAAGGATGTTGATTCATTTTTAAAATCTAACATCTTTCCTTATCTATGCAATGACTAAAGAGAGATTAGTATGAAAAGTTAATGGATTAATAATACTACTACACTACACTGATAATGAAAATACGCTTGGGCTTAGTCTGTATCTATCCTTTGTGTTCAGAGTGTTGTCACATTGAATTCTTTTCCATTCATCACCACGTCCTAATGTTCCCATTAATGTGTTTGTCATTTCTCCCATGCTTCTCCAAACTAGTCGCTGTCTTTGTCTTGATCCTGCTCTGCTAGCACTAGTTCTGAGTCCTCTGCCATCTCCATCAGGGCCTGCAGCTCTGGGTTGTCCTCAAACTGCAGCTCACCCGACTCCACTGCCTCCTCGTCCTCACCAGCCACCTCCACCATTTCGGTGCCTTGGATCTCTACCTCGCCATCCCGAATCTTCTTCACGTGGAAGGTGAAAGGTGGAACCTTGTAAACGGCTGTTTTGGAACGAGCATACACAGTGTGGTCTGGGGTGAAAGACTTTTTCATCTTGTCCCGAGAGGACTTCAGCTTCTCTTTGCGCTCGGGGTTGACTGACATCCGAGTACTTAGCTTCCCCATCTTCTTCTCAATGTTTTGTCGGGTTTTTTCAAGGTTCTCTCGGGTCCTTTGACGGGTCTTCTCCAGGTTCTCTTTGGTCTTCTGCTTGGTCTTCTCCAGGTTCTCCTTGGTTTTTTGCCTGGTCTTCTCCATCTTCTCCTTAGAGAAGACCTTCTTAATGTTGTCCACCCTCTGGAGGCTACTACGCTTGATGCGCTCAGCCCGTGACTCCTCAATAATCTCCTCAACCTCCACCTCCTCATCAGAAGAGAGGTTGGGGTTAGCCTTTTCACCACCTTCCTCGGTTTCCTCTGCCGTCTCTTTCAGCTCTGAATCTGCCTCGCCTTCCACACTGTCTGCAACTTTCAAGGATTTAGATATTGATAGTCTAGAGGGCATCTTCACGTCATCCTACAAAACAGAAAAGAAAAAAGAAATAATTAATGATCACACCAATTATAGGTCTGAGTCTGGTTAGTCAAAAATCAAAAAAGTAAAAAAAATCAAAAAAGTCAAAAAAAAAAAAAATCCTCCCCAATGTACATGTGACAAACATAACTAAGAACCTGCAGCTGGTTGCTTTACTTGGAAACAAAATATTTTCATGCTGGTGCTACTAAATTATGATGATTCATCACTCTGGGTTCACAACAATAAAAATTATGAAACTTATATGAATGGAAAAAATGTATTTGCAATATATGCTTTGATATTTGGTTCAATATTACAAATGAATGTATGACGACACACATCCTTCAGAAAAACCACGTACAGGTATGGTAAGAACAGAATCTTAATATGTTCCACGTCCTGAATACACTTTGTGCTTGTTTTAGCACATAAGCCTTTCTTTCTATTGGTAAGACTTTCCAGTAAAAGTGCAGTCGCGCACATCTTGTGTACTGGCCGATGGCAAGTTCCTGAATGTGGAAAAGAGGAAACTGAAGAACTATGCATACGCTGAGGATTTATTTTGGTGAGATTCATTGTATGTCACTCTTGCAAAGGCTCCATGCTCATTTCAATACAAATACACCCTTTCTGAGCAATTTCCAATTCTTTCCCTCCTGAATTTTATCATCAGTTTTCTTTAAAGGACTCCACATCTCCTCTGATTTGAAAAATGAGTGAATGCAAATTTACATAATGCAAATCGTTAAATTGTTTAATATTTCTTTTGATACTTGTAGCAATGGTACAATAAGGTTCACCTGTATCTGACAGAAACATATAAAGCTATGTCACTGTATTTTTAATGCTTGACTTTAACACAGCCCCCTCTTGTGGCAGAGGATGAACACTAACATAGAAATTATTTGTTCTAAGACCTCCGATCAAATATGTGCAACATACCCTTGGGACCCAATTTGGAAAGTGTGTTTGTCATCTACAAGCGCGTTCTACAGCCTCCACCCTTCCTTCATTTTTGCACTCTTGCCGCTTTAGTCCGTGTTTCATGCACTTATTGTATACAATGCATCAACATGTTATTGGAAAGAACACCATTTTTCCACCATCCTGAGAGGTTAAGTCACTCTTTCTGCTACCGGTATAACCTGAGCCCACATTGTGCATTGTTCTGAGCGAACAGGAACACCCAAGCTAACGTCATGAAAAGCAATGGAAGAAAACACCCATTTGTTTGATCAGAAGTGACTTTTCTAAGGTAAATCAGAAGAACTGTCTGTTTCTCTCTCTGTGAGAACCAATGCAGTGAAGCAAGTTTGCAAAGACCTGGCACATGCTTTATCTACTCTGAGGGGGAATGAGGTGTGAGATTCTGAAAATACTTGAGCTTCAAAACAAGACCCGAATCTCCCTACAGATCTAATTCAGATGGTTTATTCAATCTGTCCAGCAAAACAGCTGTGTAAACAGATAGCCCTCAGAGAGGGAGCTTGTTCCTATGTGTCTCAGGTGGTTGATGTTTATTGGCTTTGTTCTTTTTATAAGCAATAGAAATGTGAACTATGTGTGTAGCACCTGAAACATTGTAAAGCCAAGTGATGCTATTGTTACTTAAAAATCACAAGTGTTCAGAGGGGTTATAACAGGACTCCTGGAAATATATGTACTAGTGCAGTGTTTCTCACACCAATCATTGGGAACCCCCAGATAGTCCACGTTTTTGCTCCCTCCCTGCTTCAGTTAGGACGCTGGGAAGGAGTAAAAATGTGGACTGTCTGGGAGTCTCTGAGGACCGGGCTGAGAAATACTACACTAGTGGATACAGAATTGTGTTTTGCTGTTCTTTGCACTCTACTCAATGCTCAGGATACTGTTGACTAAGCTTAATGATTAGAGAAACCGGTGACAAGTTTATGGTTGGCAGTCATTCAGGCCAGAAAATCCATATAAACCGTCTTTTAATTAAGATAAGATTATTTTTAAGTTTACGTCAGAGAAAACTGCTCAAACTAAAGGATTTTTTTTTGCCTTGTCCTTTCCTGTATGAAAGAAAATCAGCCTTAATCTCCATAAAAACAAGCAAAAAAGGATGGAATGTTCTAGTGGGTTTAGGGATTCTGTGCAACACATTATTGTGTTGTTAATTAAATAACTCATTTCAGACGCTCCAGTGGGTTTTTTTTTTTTTTAGAAAAAAATGAAAAACTTCATTGCAGATGCAATTATTAATTAGGACAGCTTGATTTATGGATACATGTAATAATAATTATAAATTAGAGTGTAGCTTTAGTAACTGAGAAAGAGGATTTCCATAATTGAAAATTAAGCTAAAACTAAACTAAATTAACCTAAAAATTATATATACAGTTGCACACCATGGTGATCAAAGACAACCACTGTCTAGTCAGAAAGGACTGGAGATATGGATTTACATCAAAGGGTAAAGTTGTGACTTGTACAGTTGAGGAGCCAGGAAAAAGGAAATAAGCACAGATGGGAAAAGGGCCTCTGTCACCATGGCGTGACTGGCTGACGTCCCCACACTCCCATTGCTGTTTACTTGTTGTTATTGTTTGCGGAGGCCGGGCAGGAAGGGAAGCTCCAGCTTCTCAGCCAGCAGGACATGATGACAGCGGCACGAGGGCATGGGGGAACATTAAAAGCCTGGAGACAGGAAGCGGCCCAGTGGACAAGGCGGCGATTTTCCGTCCTTCCTCTCACTAATTAGTGCGTCCATTAGACCCTGAATCTTGTCTGAGAGCAGAGCAGCAGACCCTCTTATGCAAAAAAAATTCCTACAAACAAATATAGCAGAAGAGATTGTGCTACTTCTTTCTGAGCTGGGAAGAGACTGAATGCAGGAGAGCAAAATGAACAGAAGGTTAAGTTATACATACACAAATACATCCCCTCAACTTTTAAGCATTTAAAACTGTTTAAATATAAATTAACAATAGTTTCTATGTAATTATATTCCGTTTTGATCTACTTACAGTACTACAGTAGCTTCTTCCAAAAATGATAGAAACAGACGTCTTACTAAACAATATCAAAGTATAAAATTTCATATCAATGAAAATGAAAATGATTATGGTGAATAATAATAGCTAAAGTAATTTTTACAGGCAAAAATTCAATGCAATAATGAAAAACTATTTTTTTTTATCTGCTTGAGTACAGTCAAGAAGCAGCAGTGCGTTATCTCTGTAGAAACAGTGTCCTTCTCAAATCAAAACATAACACGCAGATAAGTAATAAGGTATAAGATAGATATCAAAATCTAAAAGTACAGCCTAATATGTAACAAAACTCTGGTCAAAGCTGGTGCACAGAGAAAATGGCGAAACTTCCTCAAAAATCTCGGCCCCTCAGGCCCTTGAGTCAGCAGAGGTCACCATAAAAGAGAATATGAGCTCGCCTAGTCGCATGTTGACAATTGAGTCTGTGAGGGTCACTTTGTGTTTAATTCGGCCTTGTCTTTCCTCCTCTGCTTAGCCTCCCTGGCTGTCAGCCATCATTACATTCCCTTCCTGCTGTAGTAACCACTATACAAAGCTCCCTGTCACCTATGGAAACCATCACTCTCTCTATACCACAACCCACTCCTTTTCCAGTCCTGAAAATACTCTGGCATCAAAGTTACATACAGCAGCAGAAACGGTTGATTCACAATTTTTATTAAGATAATAGCTGTAACTAAAATCATTATTTATCATCATGGGTTTATATATAATTTGTAAATCATTGCATTCTGCTTTTATTTACAGTTTACGTAGCATCTCAGTTTTTTTGTAAATGGGGTTGTATGATTTATAATCATAATTTAATATTATACACACACACATACACATGGGCACACACATACATATGTATATGTATAATATGTGTGCGTATATATATATATATCTTTGTGTGTGTGTGTGTGTGTGTATATATATA
>JAAGVU020000092.1:14835060-14845076 GCA_011763525.2 Mormyrus iriodes | reverse complement strand
GAGAGAGAGAGAGAGAGAGAGAGAGAGTGAGAGGGAGAGGGAGATGTCTGTCTTTTGCCTAACTAAGACAGGCTGAGGTTAAAGTCTGTCAGTTTCCCACCCCCTCACACACAGTGCCCAAAGACACCCTGAAATTCCCCTGGCAACAGAGCTAAATATCACACCCGGCCTTCATCTTCTTTCATGACGACGTTGACCACGGCACTCAGCTTTCATAAGGGCAGCCATCGGCACCCCACCTTCGGGGGGTTCCGTCCCCATGGCTGGAAGCTTGGCAGTGCGTCACGGGTCTGCCATTGCGGCAGTGCCACCCCAGTGCGTTAATAGGGCAGGAAAAGGGGGCTGAAACGGGTCAAAGGAGACACTGGGTCAACACAAATGATGAAAGAAGGGCAATGTCACCAATGCTTTAGGGTGATTATAAAGGCAAGTCTTTTCAGAAGTGGCACTGTACCATTGGAGATGCTTGTACACCATCGGTTTGTCAGTGGTACAAACACAATCAAATTAACAATAGCTCTGAACTTGGATGACTATTGTATTATTTTTTTTAAATTAATAATAGGAATTTTTGTTGTTTTATTATTTGTACCCTCATCAACAACAACAACAACAACAATAATAATAATAATTATTATTATTCAACTAAACATTTTCTGTATTACCTTATCCTATAATAATAATAATTGTTATTATTATTATTATTATTATTTAAGAAGAACATAAAATCCATCAGAGCTGATTATTGTGAATCTGATCATAAAAGAGATATCATCAGCAAATGAATAAAAATCAAATGCATAAAAGTATAAACAGCTTTATCTGGTAGTAGAGTCTTTTTCTGTCCTTGTGTAGTTTAAGTTACAGCCTTCCTGCCCATCTCCTCTGCCAGCCCACAGAGGGAGCCTGCCAGCACGGCCAGGTGAGTTTGGGGGTGAGGCCAGATGACGCAGCAGAGAGTGTCCAGAAGTTTATCTCCTAGCTCCAGCTTCCTGCCCAACACCAAGGGCGACACGTAGCACCTGAGAAAGCGCTGCTGGAATAGTGTGCTGGAACCCACTCGGGTGTTTACAGTGCCAGGGGGCCCAGTTTGAGTGTGACACCTAGTATGTTTGAATGTGCATGAGGCTCCCTGGCTGCTGCCAGCAATCATCTGGATGGGCCACATCTGTACCAGAGACGCCTAGCAGGGAGCCGAATACCAAATAAGGGAATGTAAGCCTTCACTCTTATCATCAACACCGGGCTTAAGTTTTGACTTTGCATATAAATAACTGACTAGTGTTGAAGTTACGAAGAGCAGTAAGGCACAGAAAGATTTTTTATTGGCATGGAAATGGTTCTTTCTATTCTTTACTTAAACAAATGGTGCCAGTGTAGTATAATTTCTGCAGAGACGGAGCACTTCAAAAGAAACAAATTAATGCTTCATAAAGCAATGATTGTCATACATGTGTGTATTTCATTAGTTCTGAATTTGTCGGCTTTGAATAAATGCCATGTAGGGCAAGGTTATACTGTTCGAGCAACAACCAAAGTGCTGGAAACTGGGTAGTCTGGGGGCACAAGGAAAAGTATAGGATGAGCCATGTGTAATAACTGCCAAAACCCCCACCCCCCCAGCCCAGATTTTCTTTTTATGGAGTAGGAAAGCAAGGCCTTAATCATAAAGTAGTGGTTTTGGTTGGAGTACATTCT
Source organism: Mormyrus iriodes (assembly GCA_011763525.2). NCBI lineage: Eukaryota > Metazoa > Chordata > Actinopteri > Osteoglossiformes > Mormyridae > Mormyrus > Mormyrus iriodes. Next base: position 14,843,378 of record JAAGVU020000092.1, on the reverse strand, counting down.
CCGTGGAACCCAAGTGCCTTTCACCTGAGTCACCGTGTGCGTATCCTTCTAAACCAGAGCCCCGTTGCTACAACAAAACAAACATACAACCCTTTGCTCCAGACCCAGGGGCCTTGGCAGTAAGATTGAACCAACTCAATTTTCCAAACTCCAACCACATTCCACATTCCACAGTTTCCCCAGCAGACATCGCCCTGTCCTTTTCCCTGCTTTGCACATCATTCAGAAATGTCGCAGCAGCATTGCCTTGGTCACATGAAGGGTCAACCACACCTGACACAAATAGCCACCATCACCATCAATGAAACTACTGTTTGATTTAAATGGACGATGTCAACAACTGTGTTGGCGTCATGTGCTCTGAAATGCCCCTGCTAACTATCAGTGTGCTACTCTTTAATGTCCCATGTTAAAAAGGGGTGTGACCAATATACAGCTCTGGAAAAAATGAAGAGACCACAGCACAGTTTTTTGCTTCACTCATTTCTCAATTTATGGGTGTTTGTCTGTGAATAATATATATCTTTTTTCCAGCTGCAACCTGGTTATTCTCATTGATGAAGGGCTTCTTCCTTGCATTATGGGACTTCAGTCCTACTTCTAGCAGCCTATTATGAATTGTCCTAGCAGTGCACTTCATAGCACTTAATGTTCCCCATTCTTTTTGAAGGTCACTTGATGCCATCCTACAATTCATGAGAAACTGTCAGATAAGTTAACTTTCTTTTTCAGATAAGTTAGCTTTCTCTGGCATTAGAAAGCCACTTCCGCCCCTGGCTACCTGGCTGGTTTCTGGTCGTTCCCAGTTTCTCCTACCTCACCTTGTTCTTGTGTACTGCTGTCTTAGAAACTTTTTTTGCGATCAATTTTTTATTATTTAAGAATTTTATACAAAGAACAGAACACAGAACAAAACAAAACCAAGCACACACCGTCTCCCCCCCACCCAAATACACCCTGAGACAGCACCTCAAAAGAAAAGGAACAAAGGACCAGCGATGGAAGAGATCACCGGAACACCCAGGCCTGGAGAGAGTGCAGCAGAAAACTCTGGGAGAAGGAAACAAAGCAATTACACCAAAGAGAACTGTGAAAATCAAAGAAAGAAATAGAGTCAAAATGTCTTAGAAACTTTGAGCCTGGAAGCAGCCTGCCTCACAGTATAGCCGTCTGCCAGCAGAACCAGGATTAAACCAGAATTTTAAAAATGCAGATTTTATTTTTAAAAGATGGTGTAGTCTCTTAATTTTTTCTAGAGCTGTATATTTTTATCGTGTAGTTTTTATTACAATCTGCTTAATTCTCATTGTTTTGCTGGGATAACCATCTATTCTTTGTGTTGCTTCATTTTTATTCTACTTGTCATTGGTTGAGATTGCAATTGCTCAAAGTTATCCAGGACCTCTTTATAAAGATGTGCTCACTCACTTCAGTACTTGAAAGTTCAGCAGAGAAACCTATAGGCCAGTGCTTCCCAGTCTGTTCTTCAGGGACCCACAGCCGGTCCACGTTTTTGCTCCATCCCAGCTCCCTGCTAGACAGTCCACATTTTTGTTCCCTCCCAGCTCCCGGGAGCAAAAACATGGACTGCCTGTGGGGCACCGAGGATCAGGTTGAAAAACACTGCTGTAGGCTGTTTGGCTTATGCAGTTCGCGATATTTCATCTAAGCTGGGACTCGTGATACTGTGTGAGTGCCGCTAATAAACCACGTCTGCACACTTCTTCACACGCACATGCACATTTGCACAGTTAATAACAAAAACTGATTAGTGTCTGCTTGTGCATAATAAAAACCAATTACAGCTAGTTATCAGCTCCTTGTTCTGTTTGAACAACCTGCAGCAATTGTCACCTCAACACTAGTGCATCCAGTGGGCAGATTTGGAACTTTGCACAACATTCCCATTTGGAACAAGAAGGGATTAGTAATAATGTATAACTAGCTAGCAAAATACGTGGCATGCTGATGTAATAAGAGTGAAAAAATCCTTGGCTTAGTTGCATTTTCCTGGCCAATTCGATGTAATTGTATTTAATTTAATTTAATTATACGTTTACAGAAAATGACCTGTTACATAATAAAATAATGAAGATAATGACAATGATTGCTTTATCTAACAAGCTTTTCATGAGCTGATTATTCATAATTATATTGCAAGGCATCCACAATGCTGAAATGATTCCAAAACCCAGTGTTTGAAGGGCCTTGTAATGAGGACCTGGGTCCCCCTGAAACCTGCAATGGAATGTTTCCACTGACCAATGGCAATGTTCCTCATTAAGTAATGTTTGGATGCCATTCATCCATTTGTTTACTGTGTGGAGGAATCCCCCAGAACACTCTTGCCCGGTTTCCCAGGCAACGCCTCACCCAGTCGTAGGCGAGGTTTCCACTAAAAATATCAAGGGGCAATTCGCATGACTTCTCACTTGATTCTCGCATATAGCAAGCCTGGAAAATACAATGTCTCTTTGTTTATTGGTTTTAGTTTTCATAATCTTTTTTTTTTTTGGAAAATTTCTGTCTTCAGTAAAGATTGACTGGGGCTCCCTTTCAATTATTTTTTTATATGCACAGTTGTTCTTGTAACAAAAGAAAACAACATATTATAACATATTTCTGAGAACCAAAGGCAGGTTTGAACTAGCAGCATCCCTGTCCCATGGTAATGCAGTGTAACCAAGCGCTGAGATTATTGTTCACATGTGTGCCCACGTGGTCCATGGCAGTAACCCCTCCCTTCTATCATGATGCTCATGCACTGATTTGTGCAGTTTTATGAGCAGCAGCTTAGAGCAGAACTGGTGCTCTGTAAATCATAAATTTGGAAATGATTTGGTGTGCCTGACTGATTGCTCCAGGGGGACCTACTGCCTCTTTCAAATATACCCCCTCAATCATCGGCCTGGGATATTTGTGCCTGATAAAGTAATGGCACCCCAGGGCCACCTTGTGGGAGCAGTTTCCCATGAACCACATATTTCTAGATCACATGTAGCTCCAGGGATACTGATCCTCTTGAGGATAAGGCACAGTACACCACAGAGCCTTGGCTCAGTGGCTGATTCTGAGTCATACATCACGAAGAGGGGATCGCTGCAGAGCTACGGTTTCTGCAAAATTCCACTTACGAGGGAGCCACACAGATCGTTGAATGATCTCTGTAGGACGTTCAATCTATCCTTCGGGACTTTTTTTTCACATCTGCCACTACATGACAGGGCTTGCTGCAATGAAAAATTAGACTGCTTTTACAAGAGAAACCAGTAGAGGAGAGTTTGCAAAAGACCCTTTCATTAAAATGGCCAGATTAAGATCTTAAACTTAAAACTAACATTGAAAACTAAACAAACAAAAGGCATATGACTTTTGATCCTGACATGGAATATAGTATTTGGTTATATTGTGCTGAACAAATCGGACATTTCTGAAATCTCATCAGAAAACTATATCCTATGTGGAACAAAACTACACTTATTTTTCTTCCTCGTGGAATCACAGCCGTAGTTGCTATGGCATTGCCACGTCACTATTTCCAATAACAAGGAAGGGAGTTCTGCAGATTTTGCTGGAAGATTTATGACCCCAAGGAACCCCGGGACATCCCTTCCCCTAGCTCAGCCTATGTGGATGATTCAACAGGTTAGCAACCTTCTAGGATTTCCATACATCTGCTGTAATACAGATACAGATATGCCCATTCAACCACACAGGATAACAATGCTTAACACATTTCTAATGGAATGTAATACTATTGGCAGCCTGAAGCCATCTGAGAAAGATATCAGTGGGCATTGAAAACTCATCTGGGGCAAGTCTGATTCTATCGCTTTCCTGCAATGATTAACGAAATAATGAATTAAAAAAGTAAGGCAATGGAACTACAGCAATCCGTCTTTGAAACGTCTTGTATTGTGTTGTGCAAAAGACACTGCCTATCTTAATCATCAAGTAATGTCTTGGAAACAATGACTCTCTATAAAGGTAGCACCTGTATTTTACAGTCTGTCTGCACATAGTCATCGTAACATGTAGAAGTTTGCCTCATTAGCTAACTATTCCTTCAGAGTTCTTCTTTATATGTAATTTCCACCATGGTCCAATAAAGTGACGCCAGTTAAACTGCTGGATTCATCTGACACAGGTGTGCTGTGTAAATTTGTATGCTGTCCGTCTCACATACCTCTAATGGCAGATTTGCCAATAACTCACCTCTTTGAGAAATTATGTCACTGACTTTGCACTTTTTCATTAACTCATTTGATTCCACATCATGGCATTTTGCAGTTGACCACCTGTAGGTTTACATCACCAGCATATTGTCTGTGCAGAGCAATATGCACCAAAAGACAAAGGGATAATGATTCATTTTTTGTCCCTGGATGTTACTGGCAGAATTGCAATAACTTACAATCCTGAGGTAAAACCACAAAATCTTTGCAGCATAAGAAAAGTCTAGCCATGATTTCATCATAACCAGAGCTGGTCAATCCTACAAGCGATATAGGCAGCTGCCTAGGGCGCTAAACTTCTGAGGGGGTGCCAACTTTCCAGCCAATTTCACTTTGCCTGGGACGGGGGGTGCTGGTGGTGATGGTCACCTACGGCACCACGTTGGCTAAGAACTTATCTTAACAACTGAAACTGTAACTCAGCAAAAGAGGAATTCTGCATTTTGGGGCAGTGATTCAGCCATTCTCAGCAAATTGCACCTTTTCCTGCAATGTTTTTAATGAAAAAGCAGCCGTCATTCTTATGTCATCAAGAGCAGAAGACTGGTCCCTTTACTTCAGGCACCTGATAGCAAGATTATACCGTGTATATAAACATGCAAAGTATAAATATGTAGAAATCCGACTAACTTCTTTGTTGAAACTTGACGCCTAAGGAAAATGGGAATAGCTAACAGGCACAGGAAAGTGAAAAATAAAACTGCAGGTATCCCAGTATGCTGGACTCTGAGGAAGGCAGTTTGGAAAATCTGTGTTAGTGCATCCTAGAGAACAACTTTGGTGATGTACCACGATGGAGCTACCTGTAAATGACAAGATTATGAGAACAGGAGGAGACACTGAAGAATTGGGCATTGAAAGCCACAGCGCAGACCCTGAGTGACCTACAGTACCAGCTAAAAGTTTGAATATACTAAATGGAAACTGCGTTTTTTTACATAGTGTTTTATATCGTATATTTTTTTCTGTAAAACAAAAAACTTTGCAATATACATATAAAAAATAGACAGCATAAAAGCACTGTTGAAGAAAATTAAGTTTCTTTTACCAGCAGTTTCAGAAACATGAGGAACCTAGTTAGAATTCAGTAGGAAATCATCAGTCATCATCTTGCCAGCTCTTCTTCTCGGAGATTAAGGTGCTTGCTGGTTGCTTTACTTTGACTCTGTCAAGTTCATGCTGTGCAATTTCTGTGGGATTGAGGTCTAGAAACTAGACAGGCCAAGGTCATTGGTTTGAGGTGTCCTTAATGATTCTCCAGATAGTTATTGTGCAATGTTGAGGTCTGTCTTGGATTGCTATCTTGTTAAAGAAAGGAAGACTGTCCAATCAGCATGGCATACATTTGAAGTAGGCTGTGAAAGCCTTTCTGATTCAGATCACGGTGGATATGGTACGGATCACCAATTCTGTCACCAGCAAAGCAACTGCACACCATGACGTTGCCAAGCTTGATAGTGGGAACTACACATGCGCTCAGCACACTGCATCTTACAAACATTTCAAACTGTGTCTTTTTGGTCCATAAGACCATCTTTTACTGTTTTTACAGACACGTGAATGCAGCTTAAAGTACAGATATTTATCTATCTAGCAGATGTACTCAATCCTTTGACTGGTGCTATGCATCAGGAAATTATTATTGTATTAACTACTAACAACAAATATAGAGGAGCTGCGGGCTTTTGACTTATCTCAAAACAGTGAAGCACTTAGTGTATAAAAACAATGTGTTTTCCTCACATAAGAAGAATGCAGGACTTCCTATTTTTAGGCTCCAGCCTTTATTCTGCTTTCCCTAGTCCCAAGGAAACAAAACTGTCTAACTCTCCTTTTCCCTCCAGTCAATTCTTCTGATAAAGTCTCCTGGATACACAGTGCCACGCCTTCCAACAGATTTTTACATGAAGGCCAAGAGAGAAACCCCTAAACAACAAGTAACTAGGTAACTCTGGAAGTGAAGCTCATGGAAAGCACAATGAAAGAGGGATAAAAAAACTGCCCATAAAAGGAGGCACTGAAACATTACTGAACAGGGAGAAATAAATCATGTTAAACGTAACGACTGGGAAATTTTATTCTTCAGTAAAGTCTGGGGATAGGAATGTTTAACATTGTACTATGTTGGCTTCAATTTCTATTTTACATTGAAAAAAAAAACAGTAACGTCTGATCACAGTACAGAAATCGCCTAATCTCCAGTGGCTGACATTAATATGGCATTATCAGCCTGTTGAACTTTTGGCAATCCTATTCTGCAAGTCCATCAAAGAACAAGCCTCACACCACAACTTAAATACAACTTAAAAACAGTATGTTGACCATCCTGAAGTGGTACAAAAAAAAAGTGTTATGTAGACCCCAGTCTGTATTCTGACAATCTGCTGTATAGCACCTGGAGTTCCTGCATTTTGAACACAAGACAGTGATCTCTTGATGTGTGTTTTATCTAACGCAGTTCTGGCGCTGTGTCAGGTGCTTCTCTTATTTTTGAATAACATTACATTCTTCATTTTTCCTTCATTCTTTTAGTTTTGCATATTCACATGAAGGCACCATCTTCAGTTTCTCACTGATTCTACTGCCTAGAGAATCGGTCATAACCGCTTGCGCTGTCAGAATCTACCAACAGCGTTCAGATGCCAGAACTTATCTCCATGGTCTTTCGATGAACGTTATGCTTATTATTCTAAATGTGTCCTTTGGCTCCACTAAGTTATTTAATGACAGCTTGGGTCAGCTTGCTGATTTCTAATAAGAGGAGTCTGACTTCAAACAGGAATGCCTCCAAAGCCCGATATGCCATTATACTGTAATGATGCATAAACCATGGTCTTATGTTCTTCTGAATCCTGCTACCTTGTTGTATACGGTAACTTGTGGTGCTGAAATTTCTAACCTGTCTACTGCTACATGCCAGATAAAAATGTGTGAGGGGGAAGCAGAGGCAGGGGGGCTCAGTGGAAGGAGTGGGAATGCCGGGCAGATGAATCATGACTGGACTTTATCAACATTCATGGGCAGAGGATTCCTGCTCTCTCACACTGGGTGCTTGCCCACCAGAAAAGCTATTCTAGTTAAGGTCCTGCCAATTGACGTATCAATCCTAAGCGGAAGCCCAGATACGGTGGTACTGGCAAACTGGCCAGAGCCTGGGCATTTGTTCAGGCATGTTTATCCAAAACCATGGTTACCACCACAAAAAAAGAAAACCTTTATGCAGCAGCCTGTGAGTCATCATTGGTCAGGCAGGCGGGAAGGCAGCTGGTGCCTCTCCCTGGCACCATGTCAACCAACACCCTTCATCACAAATGCTGGAAGCACTCTGCAGACATTGTTTCAGAGGAAACACCGAAGGTGCCTGGCAACCTCACTGCCACTTTCAGGTTCAGCGACTGAAGAAGAAGCTTCCGGGGTGTCAAGCAGGGGGGCTGCAACAGCTGCCGCAGCACACTATTATATAGCAAAGACAAACAGCAGCCCATTGCTAAATAGACTCCACCAGCAATGACATGAGCCCCTTATAAGATGGCTGCTGTGATGGTGTGAAGAGCGTGAGAAGAGATTTTTAAGCAGACACAATATTTCTTAGACTTTTACTTCTACCAGAAATGACAGTTTCTGCTGATTTCCAAAGAAGCTTTTCTTTGCTGCGTGCTTGATATTTGGAGTTAGGAATCACACAGAAGCGCTGTCTGGGATTAATTATCCCAACTGCTCTCTGCCTACACATGTTCTAAGGGCACTTCACCTAAAGCACACACCGCCAATCATTTCCCTAAACATGGATTTTCCTGCATGTCTCTGTACTAGACCTGCCAGGATAATAAGCCCCGCCTACCTCAGTGATAATCAGCCATGCCAGTGCACAATCTCTCTACTAGGGCTGCTTTCAAATGGCATAATACCACAGAGGCCCCAGCCAAAAATAGTCCAGCTCCCCAGGCTAAATGCACGGGTGTGATCATGCAGTCCGCCCCACTGCAAACGTTGTCCTTTCTTACCAGAACTTTTGATTACTTTTTTGTATTCTCTTTGGAGTATCATCTTAGCAGATGTTTTCATAGAAAATGGTTTTATATG
>JAAGVU020000092.1:14807917-14823971 GCA_011763525.2 Mormyrus iriodes | reverse complement strand
TTAGGTGGCCAGCATCAATCAAAGTTAGAAATTAAGGGTTCCAGTATAGGAGCAGGTTGCAACTATGGGGATGTGAACTAATGCAACTTTCGCCAGCTACTGAATGATGGGGACATTAAACCTTCAACTAGCAGCCTGTTTTTCAGACTGATGTTCACATCAGTGTGTTCTTCGCTGATAGGGAGGCATATGTCACCTTTGGGCCCCCCTGCCCAATGTCACATATATTTTTACATATGTAAGGGCCCCTCTAAAGTGCTGGGCCCCCTGAATCTGCCAGGGTATCCATACCCCTACTGTACCCCTGCTGAGAGGGATGGAATATAAAATCATACAGTCAATTCAAATCAAACTGATCAAATCTGAGCAGATTTGGGAATAAGGGCTTATTGGTTTCCAGTAGCGCAGCAGTCAGTTGAAAAGCCTTTGTGTTAATAAATATCTCAAGCGTCCTAAATTCCATACATGGTACTGGGATAGAGGTGCTTGGATGTTTATAATGATGTTTCCTTGTAGGTTTGTGGCTGGAGTTATCAACAGGGAGCGCATCCCCACGTTTGAGAGGATGCTGTGGAGGGTGTGCCGTGGAAACGTATTTCTGCGACAGGCCATGATCGAGGACCCCTTGGAAGACCCCACAACGGCGAGTACTCATGTTGTCATCATACTTGGCTCAGTGCATTGACATTGTCGATAATGTACGATTATTGACTATGGGCTATCTGCTTAAATGCATCTCGATTTTGTGTAATCATATGCACTAATCTCTTGCAGAGCACCGCCATAATGGAAAAGGATGATAACAGATTAAAAATATTTGACTTCGGGGTGGAAATGTTTGTCGGCTTAGGAATTCCGGTGTTCGGCATCGATGAATTGCTGCTGTTCAGTGGAGATAAATTGTCTTCTTTTGAATTTGCAAAAGTCTTTAACCTATTAAAAACAATCAGAAATAGTACAATACTACCTGTTAGAGGTAAACTGTTGACTTTCACAACAAGTGTTTATTCCAACTTTACCAACCCATCTGGTGAATCGCTGGATGATCAGAATGGTATAAAATGAACTGTCATTTATATATTTTTTTTGGATGCCCGCCAGTATATTAAGTTACTGTAGACAGAAAAGTTTTTCCCTTTGTGCCATAGTAATACTTAGCATCAAACGAGAGCTGTAAGCTGATCATCCTAGATGTTATTCTTAAGGGATGCTTGTGAAAGTTTTTTTATGCCATTGACTGTGTGCATTCAAAGGTTATTATCAAGAGAGCAGGTCCTTCACTCCAAACAAGAGGTCCGGTAATGACTCGGAGTGACTGCACTCGAGAACTAATTGGAGAAGGTAGATGGATAAACCTTTTTTAAAGGATTGCGAGTATTCCAAAAAGGGATGGACCAGGGCCTGCAGCTGACCTGCTGCTTTCTATAGGGGAATTCACGTGTTGACCTGGAATTTGGATATGTCTCAAATGTTTGGTACAAGCAGAAGAGTAGGCAGTGTTGATGTGATATTCTGGTGAGGTAGGAGGTGTGTGGTTAACACTGATACCATGTGTCTCTCCCTACAGGGGGACCAGGTTCACAAGTCGGTGTTCATTATCTTTTTCCAAGGAGACCAGCTGAAAAACAGGGTGAAGAAGATATGTGAGGGGTAAGGTTTCATGAAACCATCCATCCATCCATCCATTCATCCATCCATCATCCATCCATCCATCCGACTTCCAGAACTACTTATCTGGTATAGGGTTTCAGTTCTTTTCAATCCTCTCCTGTAAATATTTTTTTTTCACATTGACATTATTTTGTTCTTATGAAGTGAATGTTTTTAATTGGACATATAATGAATGTTGTCTTCACATTAGATTATTTTGTCATGTCAGTGTGGTTTGTTCCTCTTCCTCCTGTCCTCAGATTCCGTGCTTCTCTGTACCCGTGCCCTGAGACGCCACAAGAAAGGAAGGAAATGGCAGCTGGGGTCAACACCCGCATCGATGACCTCCAGATGGTAAGTGGCGAAAGTGACCGTAAGAACAACACCGTGGTGAGAGAAATATGCCATCCTCCTCTTTGACGTGCGTCTTAACTGTGTTATATATCACATGGAGCGTAATTTAATAGCTTAGCTTAAACTTCCACTAGCCAATAGAGAAATGCAGTATCAAAGATAACCTTACTGGGTAAACTGTATTATTTGTTACTTTCCATTATTTTCTGTTAAAATCATTTTACTATTACCTTATTGTTTTTGTACTTCATACTAAAAGTGGTTTTATACAGCAGGGTTGCCAACTCTCGTGCATCAGGCTACACACTCACGTTTTCAGATTCTGGCACTCTTCCGGGAAATATGTATCATTCCATTATAAACCTAAAATTAGCTGCATCAAAAGTGTTGGGGTAGTTTTCAAACCCTACAGACTGTCTAAACAGACTTGTCTTGAATTGAAAATCTTCCGCCAGCCAGCTGACCAAAGCTGTCAACACTGACACATTATGCTCTTAATGTTTATGTTTTTCATTTAGCAAATGTTTTTGTCTAAAGCCACACACAGGTGAGCAAGGCTTGGGCTCAGAGAGCTGTGTCAGCCAGCAGTGATATGATAACTGTGATTGGCACAAGATTAGAACCAACACTTTACTGTACAGCAGGGCCACAAATCCCTGTAACCTACTGAGCTACACACTGCCTCGTTTATTGCAGTGGCCATAAACTGATTGTTAATACAATAAGGGATATAAGGTTTATGCTGATATTTCCTCAGTGTATCAGCTCACGTTTCCCTGCTGTACTGCTCTTTCAGCTAACAATAATCTGGTTACTTCACATAGTAATTATATACAGCAGACACAATGAAACATTTTTATGCCTCTGCTTCAGTTCTGGGCGGGCCAGAACCTGCCCTTGGGTTTAGCTAAGTGTTTAAGCGAGGTGACCTGGAGAGCACGTCTTTCAGCTCTGAATTATCTAGCTGAAGCTGTTTCGAGGGGCACAGTCAAACCCATGTTTCTGGCATCCAGTGCTAGAACTGACTGTTCAGAGCCCCGCCTCTGCAGGGACTCATGTGAGCCTGCTTTGGGAATGCTGATAATTCTGTCGAGCCCCCACATCTGGGCCAGAATAGCTGAACCTCCTGGTGATTCATTCGGGTGCTGTTGTTAAAAGTTCAGCTGGCACAGGTACAAAGGCGACCCCTTTTGTTTTCTCCTAATGCCTGCGTTTAATTCCCAGGCCAAGTCAAAAGGTGCTGCAGCAAATGCCATCTGAATGAACTGCTCCTGACCACTTATTACAAATTTTCTTTCATTTCCGGTTTTCAAATCCTAAAATACAGTGATTGCTGGAATAAAGTCAAGGTAGTGGTAACGCTTTATTTTTCTTATGCTAGAGAAGGTTTGATGTATAAACCTAAAATTGTTGCCTTTTTAAGGGAGGTATGGCTCTTGTTTCTTGACTACCCTTGTCTGTACAACTTGGTGTGGTTCACCCACCCCTGTATGGAGGATGTCTCCTGCGGCTTTGTAATGCTCCTCTCCCCCCTCCTGGAGTGGGTCAGAGATTCAACTGCGTTTCGTCTGTACCCCAGCCAGCTGGATCAGTCTGCAGGCGTGGAGATGGAGTGTCATTCTGATTCACCTCATAGGCATTCAGAGGTAGCTGGGTTGGGCAGGGGGAAGGGGTCGCTGTCTCTTAGCCCCAGTTACTCCACTTGGACGAGTGTGCATGTGAGACCAGTGTACTTGTGGTGGCAAGACACAGAGCCACTTTCCCCAGCTGCTGACACACAGATGTGGCCTTCATTTCCAGAATCTGCAACTTTGTTGTGAAAACAAAATGCAGCGAATCCCTCATTAAGTTCAGTAGAAGAACATTAAGTCAGGCTGTTATTGCTCCCCTGCTGGAATATATGACTCAGTGTAGTTTAAACTTGGATACAGAAACGTGCACAATTGATAGATGCTAAAATGTGAGGCATTTAACAATGTGATTTCCTTTTTTAGCTTTTCCTGTCTTTTCAGTTCACCCTTACAGATTCCTCTCTAGAGGACCATGTCCTGTTGCTTCAGCACTGACCTCATCCTTGACGTCCGTTCAGGTGCTGAATCAGACGGAGGACCACCGTCAGAGGGTGCTGCAGGCCGCTGCCAAGACGATGAGGGTGTGGTTCATCAAGGTTAGGAAGATGAAGGCCATTTACCACACCCTGAACCTCTGCAACATTGATGTCACCCAGAAGTGTCTGATTGCCGAGGTGTGGTGTCCCGTTTCTGACCTGGACTCCATCCAGTTCGCCTTGCGACGGGGCACGGTGAGTTCGCTAGCATGCCATGCCATCTTATGTCCCAAGTCATCGAATCCTTTTCACTGAAGCCTAATGTTGTCTTGGTTACTGCTGAAATACACAAGAGCTTTCTTTCATAATTCAGTCAAGATGTGGAGTTTGAGCCAGGTATGGCTAAATCCTTCAATGGGCTTGTTTTGTGGCCCCAACTTCTGCTCCAAACTTGCAACTCAAAGGAACATGAGGACTCTGAAATAATATGCAAACGTGAGGCCAATCATAACACGCGCATGACCATATCTATGAAGTTCTATTGTGTGATTGTTTCACCAGCCCCATGTTGCTTCCTTGTATTATTGTGAATATTAGTCATGTTTGGTTGACATCCCACTTCAACAAACTGTGTGGCCTTTCTCCTTTGCCCAGGGGCACTGTAGTGATGTTTCACTCAGGACATTAAAGTCCACAAGAATCATTGCTCTGCCTTTGATTGCCTTGGCTGACTTTTGGGCTAACAATCATTTTTTCCACTGCTAATGGATTTCGGAGCCTGTGAAGATTGTGCTTTGTTTAGCTGCTTCTGTCTGTGTGAGGTGGGGGCTGCCTTTTTGCACATGTGCCAATAGCCACCTGCTTCTTTTCACTCTGTGGGCTGCGGGGCTTCATCAAGCAAACTAAGAAAGAGAGTGCTATTAGCTTGATTCCACCCACAGCTCTGGAGGGGCCTAGTTGACAGTAGAGGTCACTGTAGAGTGATGAGAGGGACAAGAACCCAGCCTTTTGAGTCGGCCTTATCTGGGTTTTTTTTTTTTTTTTTTTTTTTAACTGCAGACTGGTAATGTGGAAAAGAGGGGTGTGTACCTGGCTACCTGTCGCTTTAGACAGGGAGCTTCTAGGAGAACCTAGAAGAACCTTTTCATGGCTTATTAGCTATTACATGAACTGTTACATTTCCCAGACTATCAGCTTGATCACGGTATAACAGCAGACCACTTATTGTTTATAGCAACTCTTTTTAAGAGATTGCCTGATTGGCTATGAATAAGTATCACGTTTATTATAATAGTTATTCATGTTCCTTTTCGTTCTCACTCAGATATTGTTAATGCACATACTGTCCCTTCTCCTTCAAGAACTCCATGTGGAAAATCTGTTACTGTATATGTAAATAGAATTATTAAATGACAGCTGTGATCACGCAAAACTGTAATTCCCCTTAAGCCTGCTAATACTTAGTCAGGGGTATAAATAGCCTATGCGCACAATTCCATGTGGAAAATCTGCTTTGAAGGGATGGTTTACTTTATATATCCATGCTACATGAAAACAGTAGTATGGATTTTTGTATGCATTTTAATAGAATTGGGATTCTACTAAAAATGACAGATCATTGAAATGTACAGCTGTAACTGCGTACGTATGTGTGGGTAAATTATGGTCCACACCCAGAAGATGATTATATTCCAGATGCAGAGGAGCAAAGCGGCATTGATCTCACTGCATCATTAGTGGAATTCCTTGAGGTCAGCGGACAGAGTGGGAGAGGACCATTGGAATCTCAGACCGATTGTTTAAATAGCAGTGCATCAGCGTACGGTTTCTTCTGTTCCCGCCTCTCGCCTGTTTCGTAACAGGCTGTGGTCGGAGCGGGCTCCTTCTACTGTGCGCTTGGCGTGTTATAGGTCATGATGATACCTTGTCTCTGATAAGCACCATGCATTTTAGGGTATTTCGTATCGCCCGCTGTATTTCAGGAGCTTTGTAAGCAAGGCAGGCAGTCAGGAAGGCGAGCTTATTGCCTGACTCTGGTAAACCCCTCTGAAACCATTCCTCACCTTAATCTATGGCGACCTCAGATTCTTACGTTACATTTACTTATCAGACACGTTTATCCAAAGCGACTTACAGCTGAGAAAACAGGGCAGCCCTGGAGCATTTGAGGTTAAGGGCCTTGCTCAGGGGCCCGACACTCACATCAGCCTGCCACTGCTAGGATTTGAACTGGCAACCTTCCAGTTATTTAAAGGCACAGGCCTAACCCACTAAGCCGCACACTTTCCTCTGATTTCTCTGACACTGTCTTTGTATTGTGCTGTTAAGCAGAATATATTTTCTGAGAAAAACAAAGTGTCATTCCCTGCAGTTTGAATGTCATTTAAAGAACATTTTATTGATTCCATGTGGTGGAATCTCTAATTCTGCGAGACATTTTATGATTATGAAAGAACACTTGTGGAAGGTGTCACAAAGGCAAAATCTGGTAATGAAACTGATTGTATATGTTGGGAAATGTTTTAAGGCTGTGCAAACTGTAACGTTATCACAATCTGTTAGATATGATTTAACTTGTGTGAGGCTGAGAGAGTTCATTTCCCACCCCTGCTCTGTGTGTACAAGCATGATCTCCTTGTGTTATAAGTGGTAATGGAAAAAAAAATATGAAGTATTCCATGAGGTTGCCATGAGATATTCCATGAGATATTTTGCCACAAGATTCTTTGAACAGAGTATCTTTGGTTATTTAGTAATCAATGCTTCCAATGGAAGAAATGGAGGAAGGGGTGAGAAATGAAGAGTCTCCAAGCATGTGGTGTACCAGCATCACCATGGTCCTCTGTCTACCTGCAGGAGAGGAGCGGCTCCACGGTGCCCTCCATTCTTAACAGGATGCAGACCAAGCAGACTCCACCCACCTTCAACAAGACTACTAAGTTCACCGCTGGCTTCCAGAACATTGTGGATGCCTATGGCATTGGGACGTACAGGGAGATCAACCCAGGTAACGATCATGCATGTAAATCTAAATGCAGAATCACAGGCCTCACTTGCAGTCTCCCAATGTGCCCACACTCGTGTTCTGTCGTGAATAATCCGTTGTGGAAATTTCAGTCGGAGAAATTATTATTGTTAGCTGAAAGAGCAGTACAGCAGGGAAACGTGAGCTGATACACTGAGGAAATATCAGCATAAACCTTATATCCCTTATTGTATTAACAATCTGTTTATGGCCACTGAAAATATATTATTTTCTACTTGGACTAAGTAAGTACTGTAATTCAGCACTTAATGCAATGTCCCCTTTACTGCTCGAGCAGTACTTGCACACACATCAACAAGTGTTGAAGCAATGAGTATAATTTTTGAGGGTAATCACAGGGCTTCCAAGAGCACTCGGATATTTATTGCATAATTCAGAGATACTAATGTCTAAAATTTATCAGACAGAACATTCCATCCCTAGTTGTTGCACCTGGGCCTAATTTAAAACAAAGTGGTACTCCCTGTCTCACCAGTCAAAGCTGGGAAGGAAATTAGCGCTCCTTATCTCACTAGCTAAGACTGAGATGGATTGGAAGTACAAGAGAAAACATCACCACTAATAAAAGCAATTAACGGCAGAGTCTTTGCAATCTAGCTATGTTAATTAACATTCCTCAGCCTTCTGTTTTCATCCCCAATTATTACATATTGTTCCTGTTAGATGATTAGTTGGGCATGTGATCCAAATGCCTGATTTGATTAGAATATATATTTCTTATTGGTCATTGCACAAGCTCCGTTGGAAGTACTTTGATTATTTTTGTTGGAGACAGGAGCCTTAATCAGTAAGATGCAGAATTAGGAGTTCAGTGTGAAGTGCTGTAAAGAAAGTACAGCATAGTGACAGAATGAAACATTAATAATAGGCACTAAGACCAGATAATGGAATGGGAATCTTGTTCTCTCTCCTCTGTAACATCTGTCCTCTAGCCCCATACACCATCGTCACCTTCCCCTTCCTCTTTGCTGTCATGTTTGGTGACATGGGCCATGGGTTACTCATGACGTGTGCTGCCCTCTATCTGGTCTTGAGGGAGAGTCGGCTCCTCTCTCAAAAGAGTGACAATGAGGTGAGGACAAATCTTGGAGTATCATTCTAATGGTCCTGGAGAGTGTGTGGTTTTCATGGGCTTCAGTTTCAAAGAACAGACTCCAATACACCTTATCACAACTTGCATATGCACATTGTTACAAGTACTGCCAGATGACCCATCAGTCTTATTTGGCTTTGGTACCTGATTTTTGTGTTAAAAGTAGGGATTTGAAGCACATGTTCTTGTGGTGCAACCTTACAGAGCTCAATCAGCATCCATACCTGTATCAGACAACTTAAATAATGTCCTTCACGATGTCCTTCCCATACAACCCAGATGTTCAATATGGTGTTTGCTGGGCGCTACATCATACTCCTGATGGGAATCTTTTCCGTCTACACTGGGATCATCTACAATGACTGCTTCTCAAAATCACTTAATATGTTTGGATCAGGCTGGAGTGTGAGACCTATGTTTTCACCAAAGGGAGGCAACTGGTCGTAAGTTTTGTTTGTTTTTTTTCTTTTTGTCAGCTAATAGCATATTTGTTTGCAGAGTAGATATAGTGGATAGTAGATGTAAAGAAAGAGTACAATATTCATTATGTCTCTACAATTGTCTCTTTAGAGTGAAAACACTTGAAGAAAATGCATTATTACAGTTAGATCCAGCAGTAGAAGGAGTTTTTGGTGGACCTTATCCTTTGGGTATTGACCCGGTAAGAGTTCGTACCTTACCTGCAATAGGCTTATGATTCCAATGTGATGGTTTATTACTTTTCATATTAAGCTCTCTGTCTAATGATATTTTTTCTTATAGGTTTGGAACATTGCCCAAAATAAGCTCACCTTCCTCAACTCTTTTAAGATGAAGATGTCTGTCATTCTGGGGGTCATCCACATGCTGTTTGGGGTCACCCTCAGCTTGTTCAATCATCTGTAGGTTCCAAGATATTTCTCAGGGGTTCAAAATAATTATTTTTTTTAATTGTAGAAAAGTTATAATTAAGACACAGTGCTGAGACCAATAAGTGTTGAGATCAAAGAAGTATGATAAGACCATTCTTTTAAAGCCCAGGTTGTTGCTTAATTCTTCGTTCTGTGATTTTAAAGGTACTTCAAGAAGCCTCTGAACATCTTCCTTGGTTTCATCCCTGAGATAGTCTTCATGAGCAGCCTCTTTGGATATCTGGTCCTTCTCATCTTCTACAAATGGGGTGCCTACAATGCCGGCACCTCCAAGGACGCCCCCAGCCTGCTCATTGCCTTCATCAATATGTGTCTCTTCAACTACAGTGACCCCACAAACAAGGCCCTCTACAGTGGACAGGTGACAGCCCCTGTCTGTCCCTTGGGCCCATGGAATTAAGTGTCGGAGAAGAAATCGAGCCTAGTGCCTTCTGCTGGGGGTGCAAGTTAACGTCTTTCTGTTTGAATCTATAGATGGGGATCCAGTCTTTGTTGGTGGTGATTGCCCTTGCATGTGTTCCCTGTATGCTGGTTGTGAAAACAATGGTGCTTCGGCGTCAGTACCTGTGGAAGAAACACCTGGTATGTCAATCTGTACCGTAAATACAGTACTGTGCAAAATTCTTGGGCTGACAGTGTTACATTTAAATCATCTTCATGTTGGTGTAAAACAAACTGATCATGTGTGTAAATATGTGTCAGCTTACTCATTTCCAAACCTCTTCTAACGTCACCCCAGTAGTTGCAAATATACTCACGGATTTGTTAACTCAGCCACTGGTATACCCTGTTTGGCTAATCAACACCTCATTGAATTATTTAACTGATAAAGTAAATTAAGTAAGCAGTTGGTTAAATTTAGTGGAATGGCTGGGGAGAGGAGTGGTTTGGGAACTATAGCGGTGTTCTTCTTGCCATCTTACAAGATATCAGTAACCGTTTGGAGAACGGAAGAAATAATTGATATTTTTTTCTTATCCAACTGTTCTGTTTGTTAAGGTATTATTCGCCTCACTTTTAGGTCACTTTGGACAAAAGCATCTGCTAAATGTATTTGAACATAAATCTTGTTTGCATGCATTTTAATGTTAAGTTGTGTTTTTGTTGGAGCAGACTTGCAACCCAGAAAAACACTTTCTTTGATGGCCTAAGACTTTTGCAGAGTACTGTATGTCTAACAATCTTATCTTTCAAAAGTGTCTTATAGGAATCTACAAAGTTTGACCTAAACAGGACTTTTTGTTGAGTTTGTTTAAATGCTTGAAGTATCTCTTGGGTAGACTGTGACTAAATCCAAGTTCTTTGCTGTGAGCATTTGACCAAAAATTCTGTAAATCTGGCTTAGTATTATTGATTATTTATGGCTACTATTATTCCATTTATAGTATCGACCATAGTTAAATGAGCCAGAGTATTCAGAGTATTCAGAGTATTCAGAGTATTCACTTGTGCATGTGAGTGTCTGGTACATACCCAGAAAAGTAAACCCAAGGCATGCTTCAAGCCAAAAGAAGACTTTTGGATTTTGTATCTAGTCACAGAAGAGGGAAGAATGCCCTGCTGAGAATCTAGAATCTTTAGAACAAACAGGTGTGTCCTCATCATGCACGGGACTCACTCAACAGGGCACTCAGAAATTTGGTGGGGTCCGGGTTGGTAACGGGCCCACAGAAGATGAAGCAGAGATCATTGAGCACGACCAACTGTCCCAGCACTCTGAGGATGACGAGGTCAGTGCCGCCTCTAAGGAGCTCTGGCTCTTTGATCCATATCTCCACCCCACCTGCATCCCCTGATAACCATCTCCGAAGTCCTAACCTATTCCTGCATGGCAGATTTTGTGCTTTAGCAAAGCAAATGTACCACTTAGCAAAAATATTAAAAAAATCTCTACATTACTGAGCTTTGAGATCTAAAGTGTAGCCTAGCAGGCTAAGAACCTTGTTAGGATGCTACTTTGGATTGGAAGTGGTATACTTAGC
This sequence comes from Mormyrus iriodes, assembly GCA_011763525.2. Lineage (NCBI taxonomy): Eukaryota > Metazoa > Chordata > Actinopteri > Osteoglossiformes > Mormyridae > Mormyrus > Mormyrus iriodes. The sequence continues at coordinate 14,812,888 of JAAGVU020000092.1, read as the reverse complement.
TTATATTTTATAACGGGCCTACTTCCTAATACAAAGCTTAATTCAGTGTACAGGGTTGCTGATAGGTCATATCAAGATGATTAATATATCAAAATTTTAAGTCCACTACTATGAAACAAAAATAAGATTCATAAAAGACATATTTACGTACATTATACAAATTGGGGTTACTCAAGAATGATGATATAATCCTAATCATTCAGTAAGAATGTAAGCATTCTGATTTAGAACAGGTTCCTGCTGAATATTTGAAACAGAATGACCATTTTTATTTAAAATCTAAAACAACGTAATCTCAGATGGCAGCTAGGTTCTAAGCTCAGCTGATGTGGAGAAATTCACATCTCTAGAGCTGAGTCATACAAACCTTGACCTGGAAGGATTTTAAGTGGGGGGACACCCCATATCCTTTTTTTCCTCTAGAATTTGTCCCATTATATGTTTAATGGGAACTGGAAAATCTGCTGATTGTGGCCTTCCAAGACCAGATTTGGAGACCCCTGCTCTAGAGCAGCCATGTTAATACATACTCAGTGTGTCATTTTACATCAGCATTGACCTCCAGAAGGTAGCTCTTGCTAAAATTAACTTGTGTGTGTTGTGACTCTACAAATAAACATCCTCTGCAATTATTTTCAAGCACGCAGAAGAGGAAGTGGTAAGAGAACATTGCATGTTACTGGCTTGTGTCTCCTTCATGTCTTCCATATACTCTATCTGTTATGTCATCTGCTGTCTGCTGCATCATCCTTGTCTTTGACATTCGCTGTCTTGCAAGCACTGTTTGTAGTTTTGGCTTCCATATACTCATATGAATACTAATGGAAAAAATCTATAACCGTTCTGGGGAAATTGGCAAGCGTTATCTTAATGGCTTGAACAGGTGGAGTCTTCTGTAATGGTAGACTGGTTTAGCTGAGATGAGGTCAACTTTGTCGTATTCTCTGGAACAGGTGTTTTAAAGATGTTTCCCAAACATCTCATTTTAATCTGATTTCAAGTCCTCCTGAGATAATGCTCTCTCTGCCCCCATTTCATATACATCTGATAAAAAATTGACATCTTTTGTGGAACTCATAGTATAGAAGAACAGTATTCAGCCATTCTGATATTAAAGAAATGTTAGCTGTGGCCTGTACTTCCTGTCATTAAGTCTAGTATGTTTTCACAAGTGCCTTATGTAAGAAAATACCTTTTGCTGGAAAGATCCAAATGTCAGCTTAGAACAGAGTAAAGAATATCCTGTTTTATATTGATCAAATGCTGGGGTCAGAAGGATCTTCATTGTTCTTAGTGTTCTTTCTCGGTTATGTTGCTGTAGAAACACACAGTTCCTGGTTTACCCACTGATGATGTGTGAAGGCTATAGAATAACTTATAAGTAAAGAAGCTGTCATAGTCAAAAGGACTGCAAAACTTTTATTTGAGTTGTCCATTGTTGTTGTCTTGATGTTGGTCTGTCACAATACACATATATTATTCAGTCGATAAGCATATATTACATGATAAATGTTTTTACTCAAGTGTAAGGCTTCAGTATGAATGAGATGCATCTTAACATGGCTATATAGTTATGTATGTGAAGATTTCTATTAGGCTAGATAAGTAGAAAATGATAAATGATGCTACTTTGTTACATATTGGCATGTTGTGCCAAGTCAAAGTCAGATGAGCTGTTTTTGCTGTGAGAAATGTGAGCCTATCGTGTATCTCACGTGCCTCTCAATGAATAGACACAACAGGTCAGTTCTATTCATAATGATTATCCTCACACAAAGAGTGTGCTATATCAAGGGTTTAGCCCAGAGCTCCCCTGCATTGTTCCCTCTCTTCTATCCCCGCAGTTTGACTTTGGAGATGTAGCAGTCCACCAGGCCATCCACACCATTGAATACTGCTTGGGCTGCATCTCCAACACGGCCTCCTACCTCCGCCTTTGGGCTTTAAGCTTGGCTCATGCACGTGAGTGTCAAAGCTCTATCTGACAGTTTCCCAAGGAATGCCAACGTCTTCTATGATTTGTGATGGTTACATTTGCCTCCTTACATCTAGGTGTGGTACACATTACATTTTTTCTATATGCACTGTTAATGTACTTTTTGCTGGACACTCTCATGAGTAAGATTTTTATCTCCATGTGACTATTAAATTATTCAGGTACTGCAGCATGTAAAGGCAAAGATAATTAATAAGATGGTATGTCTGTACTGTGGTATTTGGCCACTGAAGTGTAGCTCTTTGCTTCTCCTAGAGCTGTCTGAGGTGCTGTGGGGCATGGTTATGCGCCTTGGCCTGAGCTCCAGGAGCTACGGTGGCTTCTTCGGCTTGTCCATCATTTTCTCAGCCTTTTCCACACTCACCGTTTGCATCCTGCTGGTCATGGAGGGCCTGTCGGCCTTCCTGCATGCTCTCCGCCTGCACTGGTGAGTATGTGTGGGAGAAATAGTGTCCATTAGGGAATGGCAAAAAAAATGCAAAGACATTTATAGAAATCATCATAAATAGAACAGTAGAAAACGGTTAATTTATTCATCCCCATGGGGAAACTGGGATTTTACCAAATCATCTTGATCTTCAGGAGATACACAGTAACACATACAGGTGAGAGCAAGTTTGGGGTTCAGAGCAGGTTGGCCAATGTCCAGCACTCATGGAGCAGTTTGGGTTAAGAGCTGTGTTCAAGGGGCTAGCCATTGCATCCCCACGTATGAGTTTTGACCCAGAGATTATCAGTGTGTGTATGTATATATGTACTGTATGACTGTATAATTTATCTATCTAATTTATTTCCATGGCAACTAGCTGCTTTAAAAGATCAATAACCGTCAAGAACCAGCTGAAATGTGTTGGGGGACATATAACTAAAGATCTGTTTAAATTTCGTAGAAAGGGATAATAGCCATTTTATGCTCATCAGCTGTTCTTCATTTCTTTCTTGCACACCCACTGCTTATTAATCATTGCTTGTTTTTATGTATAACATTTTAGTGCTTATTACTTTCAGGATTGTGCTATTATAAAACTATCGTTGGGGGGAAAAACCTTCCCCTAAAAAGGATCGATTTACCCGGCCTGTATAGCACAGTTCGTTGGCATTTCCCGGTCTACAGAGTTGGATTTGTTTTTCGGATTTGTTTGTTGTTCTTTTTTAATCATCTTTTGTCTGCTGTAAGCCATTAAAGGCTAATAAGCACTTTACCGCACGCATTTGATATGAACTTCAGTGTATATGCAGGTTAGAAGTTAATGCTTTTCCACTGTTTTTCTACATTCATCCTGCACATCACTGCTGAAATGCGAGTTTCCTCAAGAACTCCTTCACTACAGGTCTAGGTTTGCCAAAACATAGTTCTGGGAACTTGGCACATCTCAGAAACACGTAAGGTGGAGTGGTGCTTTGGCAGCTGTTCATGAACAATGGTATAAAATGCTAAACAAAGGTGTGATGAGGACCCTGTTATTCTTTTGCTAGAAAATGTCTGCCACTGCTCATCTAAAGATTGTGACAACAAAAACATTATGCTATTAAGAAATGTTTCACTCCCTCCCTCTAAATTCTGTTACTGACCTGGAAGCACTTAGATTGGTTGCCTGTGGAATAACACATATACACTGTGTAAGTCTTATTATAGTGTCAGTATATCATCTTACATTTTCCATGATTGGTTAGGCGAATGTAAGTCTCAGGAAAACATAAAGAGTCTTGTGGCTCTTTAACCTCGGGTTTAACCTGCACTTTCTCAACTCCCTTGCAAAATATTTGCCATTACAGCAAGGCATTCTTGCACCCATACCCTGCTTTCCTCATGTTCAAGCCATGGTTGCCATGTCAACAGGGCTATAGGTCACAACTCAGTGAGCACCATTTGTCAGCTTAGAACATCGTAACCATCGTACAGCTGAAATTATTGTAACCTGATTGTTCAGCACTTGTAAATTATGTGGCTAATAATATAGTAATAATGAGTGTTTTTTTATTTGCTCAACTTTAAATTTGCATTTTTCAGATTTATTATTTCACATTATTATTATTAAGGCTTACGGTGTCATTCCTCATGACCTCTGTAACCCTATTCTCCCTGTCCCCAATTGCCATTTTTTATCATATGCTATTCACTGTATATTTAACTTTGAGGACAGAGGCACCCTAAAACTCCCACAGTCAATCAGTGTTTATATGGATAATGAAGTCATTGCTGTCTGTGTTCAACACAACCTGCCATTCGTATCTAAACTTTAAACTCAACTGAACGGTTGATTATAATGTAGTCAACTGACCATTAAAGACTGGGTTTAGCACATTGATCTGTAGAGTCTTTGGTGATAAAGCAAACAGGTCAATTAAAAGGACAGTAGCTGAAGAAAGGGTGTGAATTTGGGCGATTGTCATGTTTATCTAACACATTTCGGAACCTTTAGCAGAAGCATATGTTAAGCGTGGGGTGGAGGGAGATATTATCATCAGTCCTGCATTGATTCAGTGTCATGACGTGTTTCAGTTACAGTTGGGAAACCGGTGGGGAAGAGAAATCTGAGGTTGTTTGGAAGTCAGACATCACAAGAATACCTTAAAAGCATTCATCTGAAATAGGCTGCACTGAAGAAACCACATAAATGGTGTGGTGAACATATATATTATAGTCATTGTAATGTTGGGGGCTGTGATTCCCATAAACCCACGTCCCAGCCGCCCATATTGGTCGGGGTGTTTGGGGGACCTTAGGCCGAGCCCTGGCTGAAGAGGGGACAAGGCTGGACTGTACTCTGGTTGGGATGCTAGTCCATTGTCATTTGTTTTCATAGTACCATAACTGGTGATTACTCAAGGGAGGGAGTTTCTGAATATCAAGGGGAATATGAATGTATATTAAACTGAACATGAAAGAAGGAGATTAAAAAATTGTCATGGGAATCCCCTTAGTTTTCCTGCCTTTAACCTAGTGCATGTGTAATCTTATTCCATAAATACTG
>JAAGVU020000092.1:14787285-14807817 GCA_011763525.2 Mormyrus iriodes | reverse complement strand
AAAAAATTGTCATGGGAATCCCCTTAGTTTTCCTGCCTTTAACCTAGTGCATGTGTAATCTTATTCCATAAATACTGTTAGGGCAAAAATGTATCATTCCTAAAAGGAGGCCCAGCAACTTTCTTTGTGCCTTATGAATTCCATTGAGTCAGAGACCCTCCTTCTCCTCCCCTCATATGGTCGAAAGCTTAAAGTGTGACATTTGGCATTTGAGCTGCAGGAAACCCAGCCCCTGGCCGTACAATGCGCCTGGAGTCTGTTATGGTAGCAGTGAGGGCTTCAGGGAATAAAAAGCTCACCCTACAAAATGAGGGAAGGCTGACATCCTCCACAAGAACATTAACCACAGTCGTGTTGTTTCCTGGCTAGATTTTAACCATGTCTTTGTATGTGCAACCATTTATTGCAACCTCAATGTTTTCCTAATGGGGTTTTACCAGTGATAGGAATGCAAACAAAGCCTCAAATACAAATTTGAATAAAATGTTAACCTTCAGTTATAATAAAGAGGTCATGCGAGTGTAACTGCAAATTTCAGTTAATGTCTCTTCTAGACATTCAACAAGATATCAGTAATTTTTTGGAGAACTGAAGAAATTCTTGTTAGCTTTTATTGTATTGCTCCTAATTTGCATTTGTTCATTGTTTTTTTTTTCTGAGAAAATATACATTTACTACCCAGATAAATAGCTTTAAACATTATCTTTGACTGCCTAAGAGTTTTGCACAGTTCTGTATGTTTATAGGATGAATTAGTTGTCAGTACTATTTTTGCACATATGAAATCACATTTATAAACTTATTCCAAACCATTTACTACAAATAATTATACATAACATCATAAAACGCCCATAGGTACTAAGGTATGTGATTTCATAATGAGGTTCAAGCATGTCTAGATGTCCTAGTGCCTCCTGGAAATAAGAACACAGCTTGGTGTTTTGTGCTTTTTTATTAAGGGTAGCAGAGTAAGGTTAAAACAACTGGGAACCTGAGAACATGCCTCAAAATAACCTATAATAATATAATCATATTAAAAGGTATCAGAACTTCAAGGATACTGAGCAATCTGATTGGTTAGTTTCTTTGTATGTGTGTGTGTGCATTTTCTCATTTTTGGTAAATTTTGTGGAGGTGACCAAAACACACTTTTCTAAGATCTGTCAAAGCCATCATCTGGCCTTGAGCTGACCTCGTGTTAGGTCAGGGAATCCAGGGTAACCCCAGCATTGGACAGAGCAGAGCAGTACTGAGGCATTTAGCAGACTGGTATCACTGAGGTCTGTGGCTGGACATCATTGTTTTTCCTGGCGAGATGCCTGGAATATTCTTGCAACATGCCAAGAGGAGATTGCTGCTCTTGTGTTCATAAACATTTGACCTGAAGCTTCTTTTAGTGGGGGGAAAAAAACCATACCCACTGTTAATCAGCAGTGAAAAAATAAAACTGAAAGCGAGAGCGTGGAAAAGCAGTTTAAGCCCTGCTTATCTCTTATCTGAACGGGCGGCAGGTTGTGCCTTGAGAACTGTAGTTCCGTTTTGTAATTTTTCCCGCATTGGGTTCTCTGAAGTTGTCATGGCACCAGAGGTACTGAGAAACAACAAAAGACAGTCGCTTCCATCAGCTGAATGTCTTAGCTTTTATGTTTAAAATTTAGCTCAGACATTCTGTGATGGTTGAGTGCAGCCTATAATTGTGTGTGTGTGTGTGTGTGTGTGTGTGTGTATGTGTATATAAAATGTATGTATGAATGTACACTTTCCATGTCATTATCTCCCTTTTTTAATCACTGGCCTGTAAGTATATATTAAGGTAGCATTTTTTTTGTAACCAAGTTTTATTTATTAAGAATAATGCAGAATTGGTGTCTCTTGCGACACATCTGAACAACGTGAGAACTGCATTGCCCTTGTCTCGGCATGGCCTGCACGCTTAGATACAGCCGAGATGTTAGCAGCTGTGTTTGATGTGCTACATACAAGTGTCTGGATAGTCGTTTTAAATGTCCAAGAAGAGATTAAGGTCCTCTGCCTAAACAGCATTCAGTCTTTCTCACGAATTCTATTTCATTTATGACCAATGATATGATCAACCTGTGAAATGTCACAAAAGTGGTCTGCAGACCAACACAAAGATCTACTGGCAGCGAACTGCAGAGGAACTTGGGACTATGGGAAGAGTCAGTTTAAGGTCCAAAAAGGCCACTGTTTTTGTCATTGTTTGAATGCTAAAACAAAAAATTATTGTGCACTGGTTTATATATTGCATATATGTAATATTTCAATATTTACATTAATTTTGTGAGTCACGTAGCATAAAATGTATGCTGAATGTTTGTCAATGAGGTCAGCACGTAATTGTTTGTAATTCAGAAATTATGCACATTGCACATGAATTATTTACTTGATGATGATATCGATAGCAATTCACTTTTGTAGGCGACTGTGCAGTTTTAAAGGAGCTAGCTGAAAGGTCTGTTTTTATTAGAGGCGAATTGAGTTTCACTCCATATTTGGTTTTGTTTCTCCAAGCTGCTTGTTCCCCGCTGCTTTCTCCAACCCAGCTTTGTGTGTGCGCGCACGCGCGCGCATTTTCTCACTTCTGATGCACACTTAGTCGTTTGGTGATGATTTCAATAAAGCCGTTTGCCACAGTAGGTGGTGGAGTGACAATTTGACTTTACCTTTCAGAATGTGGCCTCCATTCAGAGCAGCTCAACTCATTTCTGTATGCTTTGGAATTGGAACTCAATTCCAAAGTGCAGCAAAAAAAACCTGAAAATTCTGTGGAATCTGTCAGCCATCAAACTTACTGAAAGACTTGAATTTGTAATGACAGACATAGGGATACAAATTCTGGGAATTTTCATTGGAGGAATCTTTCCATGGGTCTTTATGGGTATTTTTTTTTTTTTTTGAATTTATGCAATTTATAGGGAAATTTTTGATTTTCCTATATACTTACAGGTGTCAAACATACATAATAGAGGGATTTTGAAGGCAGATTCTTTATTGAACATGAACATATTTTCCTTGCTAACATTAGTGACCATGGCATGAGGCTTGAAGTCAGAGTCTGCTTAATCTGGAGTATTTGAACAGTGTCAATAAATGCTTAGTCGAACAGTGAGAATCTGCACCCTTAGAGTCACTGTCCACTTCAGCTGAGCTGTTGGATGAGTGCAGGGGTCAGTGTCTGAGAGCCTCAGGTTTGCCCAAATTGCTACCCATTTCCCCACCTGTACTTTTGTGACACTTTTGCAAACTTTTGTATGCATATTGCCAGAGAGAGACCAGGTTTGTTCAGAGGCAGTTAATGTGGCGGCACTTTTAAGATTATTGCTGCAGCTGGAGACAGGGAGATGAGCGTAGAGCCTCCACTAGGTCGATGCTGAGATGTTCTTCTGTGACTGCCAGATTCTTTCTCGCTTTCAAAGGTCTTGCTTAGTCAAAAAACTTTGCCAAGCTGCCCTGGACTTTGCCCTCATTGAACTAAAGGTGCAAACGAAATGCTGCCGTCCCACAAAGCTATATGCATCTCTTTACTTGCCAGAATCTTTTTCTGATGCATTATAAGTTGCCAAAATTACCATGTTAAAATTTCCATGGAAACTTTCCAGAAACTTACCAGAAATTTTCCACCACTTTGCAACCGTAGACAGGACTAGGTGTGGGGGTCTATTTCCAGAATCATATTCCAAAGACAGCCGAGGGTCGAAAACCAGGTAGGAGAAAATAAAGGCAAACAAAACGACACTCGTGATCCAGGAGCAAGAGTCCCGCATGGAAAGCAGATCATGAAACAAACACTCTTCTCAAGGAGTGAGCTGAGATCAAGGGCTTTCATGCCATGCCAGTTAATAAAATAAATGAGCTATAGCTGTGCTTTAGTGTTCTGGCTGGGGGGAATTGACTGGGTGTACTTTGGTGGATGTTTAACTTGGTGCATGACAATGTTGTAGAATGTGTGCATGTGTGTGTATATACACACACATATACATACATGCATACGTACATGAATGCATGTATATCCAAATCAATTATTCATTATTCAAATGTTTTAGTTTTCATACTACTAAGATTCTTAATGATTACAGTTCTGAAGTGTAATAATTTCATGAACATATAAATAAATGCGTAAATAAGATTGATATCGATTGATTTTATATCCTGGTTTCAATACAGCTGTTTGCGCTGTGTTTGGTCTTAAGGGTGGAGTTCCAGAACAAGTTCTACACAGGACAGGGATTCAAGTTCATCCCGTTCTCCTTCGATAGCATTCTGGATGGAAGATTTGATGAGTGAATTCATCTGCTCCCTCATCAGCCGCCGTTTCCTCTGCCACAGTGTATAGGAGCCAGTCTTGTATTGTGTACCATTGGTGAGAAATGCCGCATTTGTTGTCTTTTTTTGCTGATGGGGCCATTTGAATGATTCAAGGTAGCTTTGTTGTTTTAAGCTAGTTTTAAAAATATGACAGCCAAATAAATGAAGGGCAAATGTGAACACTGTTGGCTAACACTACTGTTTTTATTGCCCCCCCCCCCCTACCCCCAGAGCTTTTGATAGGCATATAATATTCACCTCAGTCAGGTAATAACTTCATAAAACTGTGTCTCTCTGACGAAAACCCCGCAAGCTAAAAAATGGTCAGAGCCATCTGTTCACAGTATTTCTGCGATAATCTCTTACTCCACTTCTGATGTCTGCCTTTGCATTCCTGGCCATTCCATTCCAGATCCTGCAATACACTTCAAAGGAAAGACAATCAATATTTAATCTAAGTCATATTTTGGTAAATTGCCCACAGCATCCTTTTTTCTGCTAGTGTGTGATAGGTTTCAGTTTATTGTCTCTTGTGGGGGTGGAGGTCACATGGAACATCCTCTGAAAACACAGCTGAGCTGAATCATACCTTTGGCCCAATGTCAGAAAAAATGCTTACTGCATACCACAAGCTTCCACACCCTTTAGCATCTCAGAATCCCCAGTACCAGCATCTCGAGGCTTCCATCTGTGGAAGTGTAGCGTTACCCACAACAAACCTGGTGGCTCCAGTCGACATTATCTGCACCAACTGCTGGAAAGTTTTGGATGTTTTCCAAATTAGTACCACCATTCTATGAAGGCTTGACTATTTTGATGGCCACTTCTCAATATGTAGACATATCTCTTGTGTGCTGGGAGAATATCATTGTGACATGATAATTCTGTGAGTGATAGTAAACACCTTAAGTTATTTTGGTGTTGTTCTGTGAATACGTGTGTTATGATTAACTGTATTTATTGTGCTTGTTGATTGGAAACGGATGATCACAGTAAACAAAGTAAACCGTAATAAGTGTGGTGGTGTGGTTTGTTTTAAATGACATTGCTACTTCTCAGGAAATGAAGGAGCTGATTGTTGTGCTGGAATATATTCTTATCATTGTTATAGGATATGTACACATTTCTGTGTTTAAATATTAAAGAGAAACAGTTGGGCAGGTATACTGTGTGTTGATTTGCTCAGTGCGTGTAACAGTTGTTATCCTTCATTATTAGTTTTACATTCAGTAGATACTCTGGAATGATGGCATGTGACTCAGTTTCTGCCATATTATGTCCAGATGGGGTTCTGATTTTTCATTTTGACCCTTTAATTATCCATATCTGTCCAGTAATTACAGAGCAGACCCCCTATCATGTCACACCTACAGAATCTTAAAACATACTTACGTGTGCAGTACTTGTCTATGCTATCTCACTCTATCCGATTACCTAGGGTTGTTAGTTCTCCTTGTACCATTCCTCCCTGTTCCTATCTGTTTTTGCGAAATTAATCCGGTCAAACCCCGTCCCAACATTCCTTGGTTCTGCTTGGCCAGGCTGCCAAATTTTTTCCAGACATAAATCTCCCAGCGTCATTCTGAAGGCAGTGACTTATGCACTTAGTATTATCTTGCAGTGTAATTGTTTGACAGTTTGTTTCCGTGTAGCTTAGTGCTCACGTTGCCTTGAGTACTCCTTGAAAGGGCTTAGGTGTCGTTCGATGCAAAATCCCTGCCAGATCAACAACATTTTGATTAAGCCCAGTTTTTTAAACACTGCCTTACTTGCCGATTCTCTTATTATACTCCTATCATGCTGATGATGTCCGTAAATTATAATGATAATACAGCGATCCCTCGCTATATCACGCTTCGACATTCGTGGCTTCACTGTATCGCGGATTTTATATGCAAGCATATCTAAATATATATGGCGGATTTTTCGCTGGTTCGCGGATTTCTGCGGACGATGGGTTCTTTTTATTTGTGGTACATGCTTCCTCAGCTGGTTTGCCCTGTTAATTTCACCGACCGAAATCAGCTGAGAACGTAAACATTACCAGAATGCAAATGGAGCATGACTGCGGTGTTCGTATTTTAGAAATATGATACTATTAAAGGAATAATCATAATATATCTAATATAACTGGGGAAGTAAGTAAAACGAGTGCATTACTGTATATTATAGTAAATTTATTTTTGTTAATTATTACGTAATACAGTTGTAAACACATTGTATTAAATAAAACTCAATGATATACGACACGTATATTTGTGCGTAGTATACAAACAGTGTGTTGACATACATAATTTCAACGAATCTTACCTAATATCTAACAGAATATAGAGGGTTTATAAGGGCTTAAAATGTACAAAAATAACCATATAAACGTTTTTTACTTCGTGGATTTTCACCTTTCGCGGGGGGGTTCTGGAACGCAACCCCCGCGATAGACGAGGGATCACTATGTTATCATATGGAAAATCTGTCCCCAGCAGAGAAATGCAATATTGCTGTAAGGAAATACTGGGCGGTGGGGAGGAGCAAAGTCATGTGACTAGCGCATTCATTCACTTCACCCGTGCCTTATTACCAATCGACATAAATGTGTCTGTTCTGTTTTTTCCCACATGCCCAGACACTGATGATCATTCAGTCCACATGCCGCTATAGTCATTCTCACACCCTAACATCCTTTGTTCATACTAAAGAAAAGGTGTTTTTATACCAAAGAGATGGTTTTGAATGCTTGATGTATACTTAGTATTGAAACTGCTCATTCCAAACGACTGAGAGTCATCCCAATGTGGGATTTTTTTTTTCAGTCATTAAGAGACCTGAGTGCAAAATCATACACTGCAGACAAAACCACCTGCTCCTCTTCCAATGTCAGCCACACATCCGGCCCCTAGATATTCTGGAAAATAAGTTGCAAGGACAATACAGTCCTTCACAATAGGTGAACCCAAAGGCTTGGGCTGTGTTAACCATTAAAACTCTCCAGAGCGTAATCTCGACACAGCTGCACGCCGTGAGTTTCCGTCTTCCTGACGACTTGGGATTCCTGGCTCTGAGTCCCGTCAGAAAGGCACGCCGTTCTTGCAGAACAATGGGGTGAGAACATGCCACCCCTTAAACGGCGCACTTCCCCTGCTTCCCTGGGGGCTCTGCTTCCCTCCCAGTGGAGGTAAGGAGACCTTGGGGCCCTGGTGGGTTTCCTTCAAAAACGCAGAGAGGAAAGCGAGCTCGGGAAGACCCCCTGCCACCCCCCTATCCAGTGAATGCCCTGCTGGAATGCTGCCACAGGAGAGAGGAACTGCTGCACAGGGCATGTTAACGGGCCAGAACCTCACGCTGAGGCGAGATCACATTCTCACCGGACTCGGGGAACCCCCTTTCCCAGGAATTTAGTGCCAACAGCAATTCCGTAAGGAATTTCACTCTGAAGTCTCTGTGTTTCCTCGATGGATGTTTCTCCTGGAACTAGAGAGAGTGGGAGTAAGACCAACAGCCTTTGATATGTTAATATGTTAAATAATTAGGAATATGTTTGAGTCAATGAATATCTCTGATGTTCATTCCTGATTCACCAATTCACCATAGTTATGCTCTTTAGCTAAATAAAAATAAGAGAAAACCGCATCAAAATTAAATTCTATCAAAACATAGGTACTCGCTCTCTTAATTGAAATGCTGTACTTTCCCCGTCCCAGTGGGGAAAATGGGGAGTATTTGTGTGCTCCATCTTGCTACCCATGAGACATTCAAATACAAATGCAAATATATATAAACACATACATACACACACACACACAAGTAAGAGCAAGTTTTGGGGGTAGTGGGCAGCCAAGGCCCCTGGGGCAGGCAAAATTGAGGGCCTTGCTCAGTGATGACTCTGCTGGCTAAGGTAAGGTATTCAAACACTCAATCTTGCAGACACATGCACTGAGCCCCAACCTGCTGTGCAGCACAGTGCTCTTAACACCCAATACAGAAATAAGGTGTTTGAACACTGTCCTCATTCTCACTGCTAAAAATGAATGTTCTAATATGCATGCACGTTGCTTTACTTTTCAAGATCCACTAGGGGGCAGAAACCACCAAAATTATTACTGTACCACTGACAATCAAAGCAACAAATTGCAGTCAGGCTATTAGTACAGTTATACTGAAATGTTTCTTTTCACATATCCCATCCTGCTCCCCTTTTCAGACATACGCACACATACAGATTAGAACAAAGCTTGGGGTCCAAGCACAGGGTCAGCTATTTTTGTAGCTACCCCTAGAGCGTTTTTCAGGGAGTTAAGGGCCTGACCTGTGACCTTCTGATCCCATGCACAGAGGCCTAACCCACTGAACCAGACAATTGATTTTTTATTGTTAAATTATTAGTATTTTTATTAGTAGTAGTGATTTATTGCTATAATTAAAAAAAAACAAATTAATAATTAAGAGAAACATTTTCTTTGGAAAGAAAAAAAATGCTAAGAGATACGTTTTTATTGTGCAGAGTTAGGGTTAAGTTGAGTTGAGAATACAGTTAAGAAATGCCCCTTACATTCTGTTCTTAGTGGTTACAATGTCATTTGTTATCACAATTTTTACATTTTACAGGTTGTGTGCATTACATGTATATCCACAACATTATGATGAATATAATGCATTATTTTGCATTAAGAAAAAATATCCTGGCCCCTGCCTTGCTTTGGAAAAACAAGGGGAATTTATGGATATAATGGGCGTGGCCTCAAACCCTGCCCCCCTTTCTTCGGCTTCTCTCGTTTTCAGAGTGTTTCGCAGGCAAAATAAAGCTTTTGTCTGAGCTGTGGACACTGGAGGTTGTCATTGACAACATTTATTTAAATAAATTTTATATTTCCGATGTACATTGCTGGATATTAAATCATTTGTGGTATGTATCTTGATATAATAATGTGTCAATTCTGTAGTTGCTTTACATGTTGACTTTGCACTCATGTGAGGTAAAGACATCAGAGCCTGTGTAGGATCCAGATACTTTGTTAGCAATGTGAGTATTAATGAATGGGCAACAGGGGACATGTTACTCATCAGTTTGTGCTTGTTTACAGGTACCTTCACGTTTGTGCTTGGATGGCTGCTACAATGGAGGCACTCTTATTCTGTGCGCTCTTTCTGACCACTGGAAGTTATGCTGAAATAAAACTTGACGGAAATTGCATTTCTGTGGACACATACTTAAAAGCAAGGGCGCAACTTTGGTTTGAACATCGGGGGGGGGGCGCTGAGGTCTCCACCCATTTAGGGGGAGACATGATTATTGGGGGGGGGTTGTATTAGCCGGTTTTGATTATTGGGGGGGTCACAACGCCCCCCATCCCTCACGTAATTTACACCCATGCGTAAAAGCAAATTTGTAACTATGTATATAATTGCCATTATTTTAATATTTCATGCAATTTAGTCATTAATACCGTGTAAACATTATCCTTGTCAGTGACAGCTCTCAAATGCCATTTGATAATTAATAGTATTTCCAGGAAAAAGATGAATTGCTGACTTTCCTATTTCGTGCCTTCTGGACTCAGATCTCTCTGGGAGAGCCTTCACCGTCCCTGAAGAGACAGTCTGTCTATGTGAAGATTATGCCTCGTGACGATACTTACCTAACAGCCCTGACTGTCTGCCTGAGATTCCTCACCGACTTGAGTCGAGAATTCTCGATTTGATCCATGGCTACCCTTACACATGATAATGCATTTCTGCTATACAAGGAACCATCAGGTGTATATGGAGGGTATATCCATAATCACTTTGTTAATTTCTCTGGCCTTCCATTTAAGGTGAATGAGTGGATCTCAACCTGTACGACCTGGAATTCCAAAAACCGCCTGATTCAGCTGTGGGTAAATGGAAAGCGTAGTGTCAAGAAACCATTGGAGAATATTGTAACCATCAGTGGACCCGCCATTATTACTTTAGGTCAGGAACAGGATACCTATGGAGGGGGCTTTGATGCAAACCAGTCTTTCGTGGGAGACATCACCGACGTGCACATTTGGGACCACGATCTCTCTCCCTGCCAGATTCAGAATTACACGACTCATACGAAGTTCTCAGTAGGTAATGTTATAAATTGGAGAAGTCTAGAGTATTTTGAACAGGGCAGTGTGACTTTAGAAGACACCGATATTAATGCTTGTTAAAAGCCTGGATTGCTATGAAGAAAACAAAATGATTTCTGTGGCTCTTTTCTGTAAATAAAATACTCTGTTGCTGCCTGAATCGGTCAAGAATGACTGGCACATTCCATTCCTTGTATTACTCATACCCTCCTCATGTCGATATGAATTATGACATAAAATAGAGTGACCGGAGGTGCCTGTGTCAGTTGTATGTGTCTTAAAGCCCTTATATCAGCCTGTGAGTTATGCCTTGAATATTAAACAATGCATTAATAAGCTGTTATCCTTTCTTTTAATGATAACATTGCATGTACCTGTATGTATGTTTTATAATTTAAAACACTGGACAACATGGAAGCTCAGTGTTCAGCATTATAGCCTGGAATATATAGCCTAGCTATACTATAGCCTAGGAACTGTACTGTCTGTGTGGCTCAGATGTGTAACAATTTCACCTTCCTGAAGGATGTCAGTAATGTAATGACTCTGGGACAAATTAAAAGTCAAGCCGTAATTTTGCTCCAGCTATTTCTTTCCACGTTTGTTGCATGTTGCACTGAATATTGTCAAAACTATAACTAGTGCTTCAGCTTGGAGTGAAATAAATTTTTTCAGCAGGGGACAACTTAAGATTGGCTTTCATAAGCATTCCTCCAGCAATTTGATGGCTATTTAGTGCCATTTCTCAAAACAGTATTACTTAGATATTTATAGTGTATGGTTATTTTATACCCCAAACTTTGTTATTAATGATTGTAAATTTTTAGCAGTATCCCAAAGGTCAGAGTTAATCAGCCTTATCATTCCAATCTGTCTAAATGTCCATTGCTCCACTGGACTCAAAATTTCCATTGACCTAAGATTTATGAGCTGATGAACATCCTGGGTTTTATTTCACTTGGCAAAGTGCCGTTGTTTGCTCTGGCAAATGTTACATGGCAACTAGCGCCGGCTGAAGCATCCGGATCAAAAAAGATCCCTGTGTTAAGTAAATCCATCCTCAGGCAACGTCAAGATTTCTAAAGCCTGTACAAAACATGTTTGTATTTTTAAGTGGGTTTAATATTTGTCACCACTTATTCCATTTTAGGCCTGTTATTAAATGTACTACTCTGGCAGGAGGTTAGTGTATTTTTTAGAAACATCATTTTGCTGTAAGTTATTAAATCAAGCAAAAGCTGTTTTGAATGTTTGACTTGAGCCAGGACTAAAATGAATGATTATGAATTCATCATGCAGTTTACCTAATGTTCTGTTAATGTCATATTTAGGTGTGTCAGTGGTTAGCTGACAGTAGTAGCTTCATTGACAGCACTACTTCTGATATTGTGCAGCTGCAGCTAGGTAAAACTTAGACTGGATATGTTGCATAATACTCCAAAGGCTCATGAGGCATCACAGCAACCTCATGCCTGCTGGGCTTGTGGGTTCAGTTTGTGCCCAAGCTCTGTGTAGAGTATGTATCTTCTCTAAGTGTCTGTGTGGGTTTCCTCTGGTCACTCTGAGTTCTTTCATAGGCCAAAAACATGGTAACTTGGTGTATGAGTGAATGTGTACCCGACTGTAGACTGAAATGACTTCCATGGTGTCCTCTGCCTTGTGCTCCGTATCCATTGGGATACATTCCTGAATCATTGTGACTAGATAAGAACAGATGCTGCATTTTGCTGGCAAATGCAGAACGGCAAAAATTACAGTGAAATTACAGTACAAAATGTATGCTTTATGGTCTGAGTAAACTAGGCCTGCATTCTGTTACCTAAGCATACAATGTGGATTGAAAATATCGAACAGCTCTGCTCAGTAGATGGGTGCTCAATCTTTGAGTTTCTTATATGAAGTAAATGAACTTTGAAATTAGTCCAATACCTAACAAAAAGCCAGTGAAGGCAACTGAGAGCAAGGATTATACTTTATGTATTCTGCTCCTAGTAACAGGTCTAGCTGCTGCATTTTAAATATGCTGTAAGGTGCTTAATGTCTGGTGTATAGGCTAACCTACCACATACAAAAGCATGTATTCATTTTTCAGTATTTTGAATAGTGAGAACACCTTAGCTTGGTGTTTCACAACTGTAGGAAGCACACCTTCGAAACTGCATCAATAGTGACATCTTGTGGATAACCAAAGGGTCTCCACAGGACTCGTCAATCAGGGTTGCCAACCCTCACACACCTGGCGTGACACTCACGCTTTCAGACTCTCACACACACGCAAGAAATATTACAGCAATTCTATATTATTCCATTATAAACCTAATATTAGCTACATCTAAAGTGTTGGGGCAGTTTGCAAACCCTACAGACTATTTACAATGTCGTAAAACTGTTATATACATGTAAATGCCTGCGCATGTGTGTGCAGACTTGTCTCAAATTTAAAATCTCACTCCAGACAACTGAGCAAAGTTGGCAACCCTACTTCAATAGTTGTAAATATTTGGATTCTTTTCTAGGAACTGGGAAATGAAAAGCTTGAATGGATAGACAAGAAAGCATACCGATGGAACAGCCAATGGACATAATTGGACAGGAAGGAGTAAGGAGCACCTTATTGTCATTATATACCCTTAAGTAAGGTAGACAGCAGGGGTGCCATAAGCCTGAATGTCTGGGGCTACAGCCCCCGATCTTTTATTAATAGCACCGAATCTCCCAGCTTTTTATGTTTTTAATGTAATAATAATAAAAAACCCTGATCTAATAACTTGTCATTCTGATTTTACTTTAAAGCCCTTGGAAACAATATGATATAAATTTACTTTTACAAAAATAACTTTTTTTACAAAAATAATTATGGATAAGAAGCTTTTCTTAAAAAGAAAAAAAGGGGACGAGGCACAGGGGACGCTTGAGGATGTGGAGGAAGAGTTATCTCCTGTTGCCATAGGAGCTCCATCTTCAGGCTCCGGTTGGTGAAGATGAGACCTCGCTCACCGAAACTTGCATGGCGGGGGGGTGTCAGTGTCACGTGCAGGTTTCTTTCTTTAGTAGAGTATTTCACATACAAGGGTGTAACTTTGGATTGCACAGTGGGGCAGGGGGTCCCCACCCTCATTTATGATTATTTGGGGGAGGGTTGTTATGGCTGGTGTGATTATTGAGGGGGTGCAGGTGAGGCTGGATGCTGGAAGCCCCCCATAATTTACGCCCATGGTCATATCATATATTCGTTTTACTCTGAAATAACTTGAAAATGGTACAATTATCAGGTGAAAATATAAATATTTCTTGGCTGCCCCCAATGTTTCAAGACCCTAACAACGCCCCTGTCCCCCAGTACAAACAATCAATTATGTTTTGGGCAAAAGCCATAAAGTTAAGCATATAAGTCTCATGAGTTCTCAGAGGCTGACTGAAATGTAATGAGTTGAGTTCTGGATTTAGCAGCCTGGATATTTCTAAACCTCATTTTTTTCGTGTAGATAGACACTCTGGAAAGAGTAAACAGTACACATCGTAAGTGACATCATTAGTGACATTGTAAGTGACATCGTAAGTGACATTGTAAGTGATCGTATTCTTTCCACATATATAAACCATCGGTGTCTATATGTAGAATAACTTGGCTTTGGCTCTTTGCTCCCTATTTCATAGCCTTCTGTTAATTTGTTCTCTCATTCATCTCAGAGGTGTCTTTCAGACAAAGAGCACTCTCCCTTCCCTTTGTCAGAGAGGAGAAACACAAGAATTTCCATACCATGGTATGTTAACTGAAAGAGCGTTTCTTTGAATGTGAATTTGAAACACCAAGAACATTCTGTTTTACGATGCACTATGTTGATGCATGAATTACGCAGATATTACATTCCTGCTGGGGCAAACAGGCATGTAAATTGAAACTTAGGGAGAATATGTTTTGTTAAGACAATGTGTTCCTACAATTTTTATAAAAGAATTTGAAAGTCGTGTTAGTGCTAGTTCTAAATAATAGGTTGGCACTGTGTGATGGAAAACATAATAAACTCAAACAAGAAAAAGAGTAACAGTGAGGTACGGAGAAACTAACTTGGCATATAACTTGTTTCATTTTCTCATTCATATATTCAAACAAGCTTGCAGTAGAAAAGCCACAATCTAATTTTACATCAGACGTGCTTTGGTATACTTACCTCAAGTTAAAAAATAGGGAAAATTCCTAAATCACAAAGTGGACCCATTGTGAGGCCAAATTCTTTTTGAAAAATATATTAGCCAAGGTATATATGAAATGTGATTAGAAGGCCTGCTACAATGAAATTTTGGTGGCTGGCCATAGCCGAACTATGACAATAAAACCTTCTCATATTCACAGATTACGGTAGAGAATGCATCTAAACATTGAATTACAGTAGAAAAAGTTGCTCATCCCATACAGGGTATATTCCTACCTTGAGTACTGTGTGGCACTGTGGCCCTGATCTGAAGGTTGCCCGTTCAAATCCTGTGACTGGCAGACTCATGGGCTCTTGAGTATGGCTCTAACCCCAATTACTGACCCTGCTCTTGATTGTATGTCACTTTGGATAAATGCATCTGTTAAATAAATGCTATTTAATGAGGCCTGGGGAAGGCTCTGAGCCCCTTGCAGCAGCATCCAGGAAAAGTGTTTGGTAGACGGATCGATGATACTTTGCAATTGCTTTACCCAGGCACAAATATCAAAAATAGTGAAATAGAATGTGAAAGAACACTACTTAATTGTTATGTCATTTGGCTAGGAGACCAAGAAAGTATAGGCACATGCGTATCAAAGTGCCCATGCTAACTCTACCATCAAAAGCACCTACAATGGGCAGGAGAGTATCGGAACTGGACCTTGGATCAACAGAAAGTGGTCGCCCAGTCCGATGAATCTGGTTTTCCGTTGCCTCATGTGGACAGCCAGGTACGTATCAAGCATCTGTGGGAATTGTTGGAACAAGCAGCGCAATTCATGGCTCTGTAGCCCTTATACGCAGCAGGACTCAATACACTGTGACCATCATTAAAGGTATCTGCCATTTCTGCTACAGTAGCTCTTCTATTATAATAATCTAGTTTGTTCCAGTTCTTTGTGTGTGTACATACTCAAACGTACACCATTCACAGCACAGTTAGGGCTAATTAATGACTACATAGACTGGTATCTACAACCTTATTGGTAGCCTTCAAGCACGCATATATGAATTGGAGCAGATCCTCACAAGCCTGAACTGCAGAAAGACAAAGTGGGACTAAGTCTTCAAAGCCAAGACTACAGCGAACACCATGTCAGATATGGAAATATGGAAGTACAATGGCCCCAGCGTGTAACACAGCAGGCTGGTAGCTAATCTCCTGAATGCAGTCAGTCTGTGGGAGGACAGAGGACCCACATCACCGCACTGCTTTAGTGGAAGAAACTAGAAAGACCACAAATTAATACAGCACTTTATATATTTATACATAATTTTCAAATTAAACTGACAACAGAAAAAAAATTAATGAGTACATTAACCTAAAAACTATATAGACAAATACACATTTCAGTCCTCCCTATGAATAGTTTGATTTAAAGCTTGTTCTGGAAATTTCTCTGCATACAAACCTTCAAGACATTAATGAAGCCAGCTTTGAGAGGCTTCTAAACATGATGCATTTCAGATTTTACTTTCAAGAACTTCTACAAAATATTACTCAGTCAGGAAAAGTCAAGGAAATAAGGCAGAGAACTAAAAAAAAAAAAAAAAAAAAATCCATGTTAATCTGAATAATACAATTTTAGCAGCAATGATTGGGCATTTATATGATTAAAAACAAAACTCACTTGTGAAAAATACACAACAAATTTTCCAAAGTAATAAATTAAGATTTTTGGTCACTGCGAGGTATCAGTCCACATTCTGACAAAGTGCTTGGAAGTTGGTCAATCCAACTAAAGAAAGCCGTAAACAATTATTTCCTTTATTATTCTTGTTTAATTCGGGTACCTGGTTGTTATCTTGATGCGAGGACTTGGGGGTAATGCATACACACAGAACCAAATAAAAGCTAAAACCATGTGAAAATTCTGAATTTCAGCGCTGGTCTATAACTTACTCCTTGAATCTTCACAAATAAAAAGGAAAAAGTAGTAAGTGAGTCATAGTGGATACAAGCCTCACAGTACAGCTCATACAGGGGTTTTTGCTTCTTGCCCAAAAAATAACATTTCAAGGGGAAAACAAATACAGAGGAGGAAAAAATCTGTCACAACAGCTACTTCAACCCTTTCCTAGCTTAGCATACATTCCCTGATGGAGACAGACTCTGGATCCAGACCATCTTAACGGAGATTAAAGGAGAAAAGTTCAACACGGAAGACAAAACAATAACTGACAGAGATCCCTTTACCCCACTCTACGTCGAACATCCATAACAGGCTTGTTTTAAATTAAGGAGAAAAATGGTGGAAAAACTCCACTTAATGACTTGGAGTTAATGCATGGCATATTTAACATTCCTTCTTCAAAGCATGGCTGTGGATTCCTGGACAGCATGTCACACCACCACACTCAGACATGGCCATTGCACAACCTCAAAGTGCCTTAAAAAAAAAAAAATACAATAACAATAATGATAACCGCAAGAACTTTCCACAGTCCGGAGCCAAGCTGGCTCAGCAGACACACTTCTGTGTGATCTCGGGATGGCTGGGAAAGGGCTCATCGAATGAGAAGGTGCCCCTCGCAGCCTTCATTTCGCTCTGGCTGGAGCAGATGGTGTAGGACGTCACGAAGAGTAGATCCTGGGAGCGGGCTGGACTCTCTGGTTCTGGGTCCGACTCGGACTGGCTGGCCTCGGGCTCAGCTTGGTTAGGCGACAGAGTGGAGAGGAGGTGGGTGTGTGGCTTAGACCCGCCAATCAGCCAGGGGTGAGCCAGACAGTCCTCTGCAGAGGCTCTCTTTCTGCAATTGGAGGGAGAAAAGCAAACATTAGTAACCAAAATTCAGAAATCAGAAGTTATCCAGCAGGATCAACGGTTTGTTCGTTTGATCCCATACTGTGATTTTGCGATTCTTTCCCTCTACCTCAAGACTCAATTATCCAAATGTGAAGCAGACTTTACATCTTTGCACTTTTAATCGATAGACACATACTAGGCCTGTCACACAGTGCACCTTAGCTGGCAATGAACCGGCCATCCTCCAGAGGGTGCACTAGGTTTTTTTTTTCCAGAGGGAAAAATAACCGACTGCTCAGCATATCTTGTAGAGGTATGAATTTTAGCAAAACCATAGAACTGGCTGACCTGGAATCTTGGACAAGGAGGGTCTGGATGAAGTCTATGGCGAGGGAAGACACTCCTTCAAAATCATCCTGGGAGTAGTCCACATTGACCTGCGAGATGTTCAAGAAGGTCTCCTGTTTGTTGTCACCCAGGAATGGGGACAATCCTGTCAGCATGACATAGGTCAGGACACCAATGCTCCTGAAAGGAAGAAAGAGTTGATGCTCAAGGTGGCTCATTTAGGAGGTTCTAGAAGCACTTAGTAAAGACAGTCTGAATTGTTCAGCCTTTAGTCGTTTCTGGTACTGGCTTTAAATGTGACATTGCAGCACATGAATACATATTTCAAAAATGGGGAAAACCCCCCCTCCCCCCATACACAGACCTTAAAGTGCCAAAATAAGCTATGGCAGACCATGTATCGGAGCATGACTCAAAAAACAAGTTAACACACTCACCACATGTCTGTGGATGTACTTAAGGGTTCATAGTTGAGGACCTCAGGGGCTGGAAGAAAAGCAGATAAAGATTTGTGAGTTAAAAACAGAGGCAAAATTATTATTAGACTGTTTTCAAGATTTGCACAGCTTACTCTTTGGTATGTTCTAGCCATTTACAGTGCAAGACATTTTCAAATTAAGTTTTTTCACTTTGCAGCCAGAAACGAAATGGCAAACTTTTCATCATTTTTGGTGCTCTTAAATCAGCAACACACGCAAGTTGACTTACCCACATATTCCGGTGTCCCAATTATCTCCCGAACCTCCTTCATGTTGTCCATGCATCTTGACAAACCAAAGTCCACGATTCTGATGTCACCCAAGGGCTGAGAGCTGGTCAGCAGGATATTCTGGGGCTTGAATAAAAACAAAAGCAATGCAAATTGAATATATGCTAACTAAGTCAGGGGTCTCCAACATCTTTACAGTGAGAGCTTATGCTACAACGAAAATAATGCAGGAGGTGTTGTTGATGGTGAAATTTGTTGTTTCTAATAAGTGTTATGTGGGCTACTCATTGCCTCCCTGTGGGCTACTGGTAGCTAGCTGTCAATGGGTTGCTGACTACTGGTAAAGTGATATTTATCTGTACTTATTGGCTACCATACATTTTCACTTCTGTTTATTATTACTGACCTTCAGATCCAAGTGTACTACGTTGTTACGGTGCAGATAAGCAACGCCTGTTAGGATCTGCCGGGTTAGCCGGATAACATCCTGCTCTGTGAAGGCCTGGTCCGCTACACACTGGTCGAAAATCTCCCCACCGGCTGCACTACAGAAGGGGAAAAAAAAAACAACAACATTCAATATGAAACAGGACAATCAAACATGAGACACGTCACTGAAAAACTACTCACTTGGCTATAAGACACTTCATCATTTGCATTCTTTAATTTACTCATATGCTCACACCCAAACGTAAAAGAGCACCGGTCTCTGCCTTTGGCTCATAGCATTCATTACTAGAACGTGAAAAATGCATGCGTGGCAGATGGCTTCAGGGAGCTTTGTTTCTATTTAAAACTGACTTGAATTGGACTCCATGTCATGTCATGAGTGCCCTACAGTAGCTGAGCAAAAAAAAAAAAAACAAAAAAAAAAACGGTATTTAAAGCGCATGAAATCTCTCGCATTCTTTGATTGATTTCCATACAAAAATCACTGAATGTTTCACCTAGAGAACTGATGGATATATTAAGGGGGAATTTTCAGGATATTTCCCCACCCTTTCATATACTGCATATTATGCTAGAGGAACCAAATTATAACACAGAGGAATGTGAAGAACACCCAATTGAGGCTGCAGTCTTAGATAAGATTCCTAGAGTGGCAAAGAGTTGAAAACAGAAGCACATGAGATTTCAGCTTCATGCTTACAGCTCATCTGCATTCTTAGTGTGGTGGGTGCATCAGTTATGCAACATTACATCCACCCATCACTTTCATTTACCGCTCTTGCCCTCGAGTCCTGGTTGTAAAAAAAAAACAGGGCTCGTGATAAATCTTTAGAATGGGTATGAAGACATTGAAGGGAGTTGTAGAACTACTAATGCACACAATATGATTGTTAAATGGACCAAAAAAATAAGTAGAAAAGACAACTAATCTAGGGGGGTCAACATAGTGTTGAAAGATACAAGAGTGAAAAGCAGCTCAGTGCCATGGTACAGTTTGGGATGCAGGGAAAAACTGCGAAAGTGGCAAGGGGCTTCTGTAGTTAGGACCACTGTACGTCAACCCCTGAAGCTGACAAACCAAAAGGAACCAGGACGTGAAGCACCACAACAGACCTGGCCTTACTTTGAGAGAAAAGAGGCAGATGTTAAGGAATTTTAATAACCCCGTCAGAAGTGTACTTGGGCTTTGGCCAGCAGCTAAATGGAGACAACAGGGAGAGATTTTTTTGCAAGTCAATAAAGAAAGTGTGTGCTGGAATCACCATCATGTCTTAGGAGAATGAACAAAGTCAATGTAATTATTTTTGTAACGTGCTTTTTTTGAATTGCGTGACAAAAAGATGCTTCTGGGACGTACTACTCAGCAGAATTTCAAAGAACACAAAGGACAATTTCACAAACACTGAACTGCTGTATTTACTTGGCCTAATGAAGCACAGGCAATTTGAGGAAGTCGACTGCAAGAATATTCAATTCTTTTTGCGAAGCCACGTTCACTACAGGAAGCAAACTGAAGATTGATTAATCACCTTTAAAAAATGCTCAAATGCAGCTGCTGTGAATTTTACTTCAGCTGGGGTAGGCCTAGGGTCTCAGGCAGAGTTGTTAGCCCAACTCAATACAAACCATTTCTCATTGGAGCAGTACTGATCTGCATTACAGTT
>JAAGVU020000092.1:14775180-14787274 GCA_011763525.2 Mormyrus iriodes | reverse complement strand
ACAGTTTAAAGGCCTTTTGAAGTACCAATGAGAAATGAATCAGTATTCCATGTTACATAACCAGCTTTTATAACTTTACCGCTAAAACAACAGCCTACAAGCAGTCAAATATAAAATGCATAGAAAGCACAATATTACTCTATTAAAATACAAACTCAGGAATGCCACCGTTATCCAAACATCTAGTGATATACAAGCAATACCACGGACAGAATGTGCCAGTGGGCATAGGGAACAGGAAAATGATGCCTATTAGGTGGGGACAAAGGCTATGGTTCATTTTGTCTTTCACAATGCACTCCAAACTGAGGCCATGACATCACCGCAGATGAGTTAGAACACTAACCCTTTAATTACTGACAACAAATTTTTGCATGAGAAACAAGCAAATTGAACGATTTAAATACTGCATCAGACTGTGAAGCATAAAATAAATGCATCCCTAGTATTACTCAACAGTACAGAACTATCCCAGCTTTGCCATTTTTTTGGAAACACGTGACTGGGCCACAACACTGACCACAGAAACAGAATGATACACTGCCCCAGCACACTGACACCTGAAGTGTATTTCGAGGATTCTCCTACAGCAGGAAAACTCACAACAGCAAGTCCAAAAGGATCATGCAGGCACCCAATTAGCACCTTTACTCCACGGAACCAAGTGCAGGAGATACTGCCCAGAACTGGTTTCCAGAGATCTCTTCAAGTATTCATGGAAACTTGTACACTGTAACATAAGCACCTTTAATGCCTGAAATCAATGGCATCACAGCCCATACTGTAGATATTAGACTTCATTAGACAATGGCTTGACCATTTCTGTAACACTGTACAGCAAGGTAATTCAGAATGCAAAGAAACAAGTCATCTGAAAAGCAACATTGAGCTATTAAAGAGTAACAATTAAAATCTCATCACCTCTTTTACTTAATACTCTTAAAACTAAACTGCAGTATGTTGAAAAACAAGGTTACTGTTACCCTCCTCAAACCAAAAAGAACCTAGATTTAGTTTAGCGTTGGTTAAGGATGTGGTAATGACAGCTGCAATGTATATTCAATTTTTAAATACTTCCCACCGTTAGAGCTAAAACTAACGGAAATGGAAAAAAAACGCTTTCGCTCAGTATGCCGGGTTTGTGGAAAAAAACATAGCCGCGCGGGGGCAGATGAACTGCGAAAGCCGCTGTGCGGTCGAACGTGCTGCAGATGATATAAAAAGAAAATGCAAATCATTTCTTAGAAGAGTGCCTGAGAAACCTCACTCTGTCACAAAGGATGTGAATTAAAGGCCCAATTCTACCAGGCCTAGCAAAATGAGAAAACAATGCAGCCCTGCTTAGAAAAATTAAGGCATTTAGGGGCTAGTTCATTAGTAGTAAGTGTGAATAGTTGGGTTATTAGGCCCAGTATGGAACGGGGTAATTCTGTCCAAACTCCTGCAATATGGGTAAAGCCTCTGGGAAATGCACAGCGGCCAAGCAAAGGTATGCTAAAGGTACACAGCCCTCTTTCGAAAAAGATACTCATTGTATGGTTCAATACACGTAATGTATAATATTATATGAATATGAATATATACAGCATCCTTATTAAGTCAAAATGCAAACAAAAAAGGTCATCTAAAAATACATATTTCACAAATCCAGTTAAGAATTCTCTTCAGAGACAAGAAGGTCAAAGTACATGTTAAAAAACAGTCATTGCACTGTGTAACAGGTATAGTTAAAAGTTCCTCCCAGGGTTCCTTTTTAAAGCCTCGCTTTAAGCAGATCTCTCAGTTACTTTGAAATGATCTTGAAAAGCAACATTTTTCCAGCACATCATCAGCAAATGACGAGGCACCTGGGGCATAGCTTTAAGCTATCCATTTGCAATAACACACCTAGACCCTGGATAATCTGACGTCGACTCCACACAATTCTGCTGAAGGAGAAGCAAGCAAGGTTTCATTTCCTTTTAGGGTGAATATGAGCACGTGTACGACAGCAGCTGACAGGCTGCGGAAACAAGGCCAGACGCACTGAGACAGACAGGAAAGGTGCAGACACAGGAAACCAGACTTTTTAAAATTTGAGATATCATCTTACCACTGCTCTAAACATGACAATGAGGTTCAAAAACAAAATCCTGATCTACACTAGTAAAAATGAGCAAAAATTAAATAAAGGCTGAAGAGCATACCACGAGTACAGTCACAGCTCAAGTGTTGGCAGGACTCAGAGGTACAGCAGTCACACTGAGGCCTGTCCTCTGTTGTAATATTCTCAATAGTATTACAACAGATTAAAAACCCACTAAATTTATGACATTTAAAATTTAACAGGATATTCAGCGCTACATGCATCCTGTGATTCACATGACTTGCGGCCACTTGTGTCATTGGAGAAGAATTAATAATGTGCGCTCTCAGCACTTGCAAACGTAAGCGTTGAGGCTTGGAGGGGAGACTTACTATTCAAGCACCAGGATCATCTCGTTCGTCGTTTCATAGACTTCATGGAGGGATACGACGAAGGGGTTGGACTTCGCACACTCCAGGACAGCGATCTCCCGGATGATATCCGAGCGGCAGTCCTGCCCCTTGCGCCTCTTCCGCAGGAATTTTGCCGCATGCTCCTTCCCTGTCGCCTTTTGGACACACTTCTTCACCACAGCAAACTTACCCCTAGGGGACAGAACGGAGAGCAGCAGGTTCAGTCCACTGTCACCAGCTGACTAATTTAGTTTTTTCACTGGTGATCAATATATTGTTGGATGAATCAACTATTTTTTACAACTAGTCTAGACTTTCTTCAATGAGCACTGTTACTCAGGAACTTTAAACATGGTGTCGGTTTTCACTGACACATGAAGAGTAAATATTGACATGCAAGATTTAATCATCAATGGCAGAGGAGAATGCATGGTTGACAAAATTGATTCAAAATAAGATATTTAAACTATTTGTAGTTAAGTTCTCTTTCAATAGGAACAGATAGTATGGGAACTTCAGAGGTCACAGGTCCTGTAAACAAATACAGCCCTGCTGAATTAAAGCTATCCAAAACTGGGCTGTCCAAGCGTCCACAGTTCTCTACACCAATATTCCTTAATTAATGGCATAACAGGCTTTAGAATAAAGATGCACCACCCCCCCTCCATCTACCCAAGCCTACTCTCCATGAGAAACACATACAGGTGAGAGGAAGCTTGGGGGTCACAGAGCAGCAAACAGCGGCCCTTGCTCAGGGGCCCACGGACATGTGATTATTCTTCTGAGGCAGGGGCTCCGACGCCCTCCCGATCACAGGCACGGAGGCGTAGCCCGCTGAGCCACACACCGCCCCTCGCCATTCCATAAAAGTAAATGAACCTCATCTAAACTGAGAAACTACTTTTCCTGTGTCGTCTGCTATCAGTCTCTCTCGTACACTTACTCAAGTCTGACGATCAGCAGTCTGCTGCTAAATACTCAAGCCGGCATTTACGTGCATGGGCCCTTGTGGCACTTGTCAATTTAAGACGCAAATGAGACATTCAGACAATTATGCACCTTTTAAAGGAAAGGGCATAAGACGAACATTAGACTTTATGACGGCATAACATTTTATATATTCTCCAGAACTGCATATCAGATCTGTCGTAGCACTAAGGAAGCAGCCTGGCAATCAAAAAAGATCGACATAATAAACAGGGGGGTAGAGGCTGGACAAACACAAGGAAGTGAAGTTCAAGATCCACAGAGACTACAGCAAAGTCTAACTGTTAATGATGTCCATACCTCAGGGCAAACTAAATACTGGTTTAATACCAATTTCCATAAGTTAACGGACTTTTACCTTGAACGGCTGCAGCCAGAATTTAAGCCAGCGTTAAAACACTAACTCTCCGAGTCAGCCATGTGAAGCATGCAGCAAATTCATTTTTTATTTACAGAAAAGCGGCCTTGTCTTTCTTAGACATATGCTGCTTGGATACTTTTCTTATTACTTTCTATTATTATTACTTTCGGTTATCCTGGATTTTGGGAGGTCTACACTCCAGGTTCACACCACAGAACAGGTCTTTCTTACTGCTGCTCCATATTTTCCATTCTCATTCTTACTAGAAAATATAGACTATTGCCATGCATGTCCACGACTAAAACTATATGAATGAAAATCAATCGAGCAACAGCACCCTACACCCATTCGTATAAACCGTTGAGTTAATCAGTTATAAGACCAATAACATACACCTACCTGCCCAGTTCTTTCCCAGCTAAATCAAAACTGCTTTTAAACGAGTCCGTCCTGATCGGCGTTTGGATTTTCGTCACCATCCCGTTTTTGTTGGTCATTGTTGAGTCCGGCTTTTCCTCGCCCGGTATCTACACGTGAATTCGAGGTCCAGCAGTGAGGTAACGCCTACGTTTGGTAACTTAACCCCGTTTCATGCCACCGCAACTTATAACGGCACCGGCGAATACTGAGCAAACCCAACAGCTAAGAGAAAATAACGCACTAAACTAAACCAAAAGGCTTCAGCTGCAGATACGTTGTCACATGCTCTCGGGCTGAATACTTAAAGTGCTCTCGTCTATCTGTTCAATAACAGACACTTCGGAGAGAAAGCGATACAGCGCAAAAGGACCGAAGGTTAACAGCGTGTCAGGTGCAGCACCTTCCCGTTTCGAAAGAAACACGTCTTTGCTGCCAAGCTCTCCGCGCGGAGGATAGGCTCGCGGGGCCAGCCCCTCTTAATGACGGCCTCGCTCGGCGTCCAATCAGACGCTGGGACGCATCGCAGCCATTCAGTGCAGGCGATTTCAACTGTGGGCAGTCCCAAATCTCCTATTGTGCAGCGAAATACTCGAGTTCATTATATTTCTTATTAAACTGACACGCAGAAGTCCAATTAGAACAGCGCAGGAGTCACAGGAACAACCTTTCAACAAATCATAGGAGGAATATGTGTGGAGTAGCATAATGGCAAAAAAAAACAGATAGGGTGACCAGATAACCCATGTCAGGGAGGACACTTTGAGCTACTTCAGGTTTTATAAACTACTTTAAAACTGAAAGGCCCCTTGTGCTTTCATATTAACATAAGTGACACATACATGATTTATGAGACTATGACCGTTCAGCACACAGCAAGAACTCAGTGCTTTAGTGAAATCCAGGTCCTTTTAAATGAAATAGTGGTTTACAAATCCTGTCCTAGCTCATAGTGTCCCCGCTGACATGGATTATCTGGTCACCCTAGATATGGAGTGTCTGTACAAAAGTTATAGTACTTATAAGGTGCTTTGGGTTTAGAGAAAGACAATATAACACCTGGCATGTTTTTTTTTGCTTGCAGATACCTTTGTTCTCTACAGTTGATCTGGAGGAAGGTCTGGGTGCATCACCTTGAAGCAGAGGTTTGAGGTAACAGTTTGAACAGCTTGGTTTCGCCAAGTTCTGTAATGAACATCCAGCATACATGGATTCATGCATGAATTTTCCAGGTTGCTTATCTACTACAGCAGTGGTTTCCAAACTTGACATGAACCGCCCCTTAGGGGGGCACAGAGGTATTGTGTGTGGGGGGGGGGCACCAATGGGATAGCCAGTTATTTATTCTTGTTTGTAACTTTATAACTTCAGTATGCTCTTTATTTCTCCCACAGTGGTGAAGTTGCACCATTTGTAATTGCATTTGTTTCGCTCACTTAGAAAAAGGAGTTGTGTTTCAAATAAAGTTTGAATCTGAACCTGTGTAGTTTGAATGGGGGGGCTCTGCAGGGAAAGTTTGGGAACCACTGTACAACAGGATTAAAATGATAATGGCACCTATCCCAGGAACACAGGGCATGAGCGGGTGGACACCCTGGACAGAATGCCAGTTCATTGCACGGCTTAGCTTCACATACAGGGCACCTTACAGACACCAATTCACTTGGATCTTGTGTTTTTTGAATTCTAGAGGAAACAGAAGTACCTCTACAAACCCATTCAAGTTCCCGGAGAAAACTACACAACAGGCTCTACTCAGTCAGTTGGTTTCAGCTGAGAGAATGTGTTAAATATAGACACATTGACATTGTTGTGGAAAATTTTCTGAGGTCACATGTCTCCTTATCTAGCTAGAGCCTTCTTCCTACATTGTTCAGTCAGTGATCTTTATGCATCACGCTACTAACAAGCACTTTTATGTTATCCTTGGG
This sequence comes from Mormyrus iriodes, assembly GCA_011763525.2. Classification (NCBI taxonomy): domain Eukaryota; kingdom Metazoa; phylum Chordata; class Actinopteri; order Osteoglossiformes; family Mormyridae; genus Mormyrus; species Mormyrus iriodes. The sequence goes on along the minus strand of JAAGVU020000092.1, from coordinate 14,781,100 downwards.
GCAGTAGGTCAAAGCAGTAGTACTTTTGGATTTTCAGGAATTCGTATATCTGCCATAGATCTTCATAAACTCATTAGCGGTTCTGGCTCTTCTTCTTAGGACTGTGTGTTAGTCAGCTTTCCTGTCTGAACTTAATCCCAAGCTATTAAGACATTGTTATACATCATATTAAAACCTTCCATCACTCATACCTAGCACGCCTTGGCTTTTCACAGGTGTCCCTACAAATGGTATGCTGACTATGTTTTGGCATGGTCTATAGGCTTAGCATGTCCTGCCTGAAGGGACAGCAAACTCTGAATGGAATAAGATGTTCATTCAGCGTCACATGAGGCACAGGATTACACATGATGGGAATGGCCACCAACTATTTATCCCATACATCTAGTAGGCTAACTGTTGCCTCATTTTTTGGTTTCTAAACTGCAATTACTATAAATATAGTGTATGTATGTAATTCAGGGACTCCACCCAGCTGAAGAAAAGTCATTGAATTATACATAAAAATAAGGGGTTTAGTAATATTGTCATGTAAAAAAAGTATGTATCAAAATGACCTACAACATAACTATAGTATTAACACACACACACACACTCATAAATATGTATCTGAAAAATAATGAAGATTAAGAATTTCACGAAATTCAATTTAAAAGTTATCACAGTTCCATCTCTCCCTAAGCTCACTTCAGTGTACTATTTTACTTAACAATATGGGAATATATTAATGTGATATAGACTTTTGAAACTATTTTGACAATTATGGATCAGTTGTTTTTCACAACAGGGTCAATCCTTTCACCATACTAATAGAAGTAAATGCTATTATATCTAGTCATTTGTGACAACACCCTCTTGGTCATTAGTCAGTTAAAACACTTTACATTCCCGTCTCTGTATTAGGAACCAACATGCCCTTTTATCGAAACTGGGTGATTAAGTTGGTGAAAGGAAAGCTGAAAAGACATGACCACAGTTTTATGGCACAGATGTAGCAACGTGGATCCACCTTATAGCCAAAAAACAACCGGATTTCATATGCTAATGTACTGAACAATAATGAAAGTATGCATTCCAAGTGGATTCATCCAGGGAATGAAAGCTACTCATTTATCATTCTCTCTAGATAAATCTCTCCTGACTTAGGAGATTCCACATTACGAGAAAACACTTTTGCTGAAAAGTGACTGTAAAGAAATTCTGGCAGAACATTATGATGCAGTTGTGTAGCATCGATTGGAGGAGCTTATTGTGACGGTTTCCTAAATCCCGATGCTTACCCTAGATTTTAGACAAAAAAAAGATAAGGGAAAAAATGGAAAAACTTTAAAGGATTGGTGCTGGGGACCATAATGTAAAGTAGTAAATCTGCTACTTGAGCCCTTTAAGAAAATATTACAGACTATGTGGTAAAAACTCTACTCCTGGTGGAATGTGTACCTAGAAGAAATTAATATGTTATAGGGGACGTATTATGCTTTCACTTTCCTTAGTGTGTTATATAGCTTTATGTGCATGTAAACAGTCTGCAAAGTCTTAAGGCCCACGGTACACGCCAAAGGGAGTAACTCTCACCACAGAAACCACTCTTCTCTAAGGCAGAGAAGATGTGCATTCAGTTTATATAATAAATTATACTGAATTTTCAAGGAAAATGTGTTCTAATATGTTGGTTCAAAAAGCTTTTTGGCCTTTTTTTCAACAATATTTATGGCAGATAATGATGGTCCTTCTCATAAAAATTCTGAGAAAACTTTACTTTTCCCCAAAATGCATTGCAGTTACCACATAAGACTGAGACACAAATTAACAGGCAAAATGCTCATAATACCTATTAAGGAAAATTTGCAGTACTGCAGAAAAAGATAAGAGAAAACATTATTAAATTTGAGCATTTGGATTTAGTAGTTATACCAGAGTAAGTAATGTTTTTTTTTGGCCTATGAACTCATTCTCTGGTGTCCTACTTTGACTTCAAAATAATTCAAGTTATTGATAAATAAATCATCATTAATAGATAAAAACATCTGAATGGCATGTTGGTTTTAACTATTCTCAGTGAAAGCACACATGATCTGTTCAAATCACACAATTCAATCAACACCTCAGTCAAGCCTAATTAAACAGACTCTGCTGAGACAAAAGTAGCATGCGGAGGAGTGAGCAGAGTTTAAATTAGAAGCCCTCCTTTAAATGACGGATCTGTTTTCTGTAACTGTTCTCCTGATCTCACATGGGGTGACTCATGGGCTGCTTGTTTTATGAAGTTGAAAAGAGACTCTGTGGTTTAAATAACGCTCCATGAAAATCTGTTTAACCTTCTTCCAGTTCTACATTAACTGAATCTCTCTCTAAGTGATCTAGATTTACAGTAAAATGCCAGGACTTTTCAATGTATGAAGCAGTACATCTGTATTGTGACAAATAAGATTCACAAGATAAATGGAATTTATTATTAAAACAATTTACACAGGCATTACACAGAGGCATTTATTCAAAGCCGTATTTCGACCATATGACTTCTTTTCTTGTTTCCTGTTCAAGAATAACAACAGTGGCTATGCTAATGTTTCTAGGTCATTATAACTAATTTTGTGTGTATATTAGTATGTTTTTTTTATTAATGTGCCCTTTGCACAAATTACCGTATGCACATTTGTGATGCTTTTATACAGATGCAGGGAGATTCAGGTGAGCAACTCTAAATTAGATGGAGGCAGACATCAGACAGGGCACAAGAGGTTAATGAACTTTTTTCATAGCCACAGTCTTGCAGGATACTCTTACACCATGATGTCCACCATCATGAACAAATCAACAAAGGACTGGATTTTTGGTGGAAGAATGGATCTATCCATCCATCTTCCAAACACAGACTTTTTTCAAGTGAGGGGTACACCACAGATGGGTTGCTAGTCTATTGCAGGCACATACCAATTAGCCTAACTGCCAAAAATCCACACAGCAGAGGTAACAGTGGTACTCACTGAGCCACTATATGGCTCAAATGAGGAACAGGGCAGTGTTATTTCTATATTGTATAGGGACATCCAGTCTTCAGACACACCACTTTTCTTCCCGGGTGTATCAATGTGTAGTTTTCGCCATTAGACCTTTTTTTAACTAAGGTTTTTAAGTACTTGATGTAGTTATGGTTGAAATGACAGCAGACCATTTTCATTTAAAGTGGGATGTTGTTATGGTGAAACTTACATTCTGCCATCTAAATGACAAAATGATTATATCTCCAGCTTGCCTCAAGTAAAGCATTTATTTACAGGGTTACAAGTTTCCTAGTGTCCTAATTAGCTACAAATTTCTTGTAACTCACAACACTTTACATAAATTATTGTATATATAACTCAATAAAACATGTCTTAAAATATTGTTACTCAGTCAGTTTATCTTGCATCCAGAGAATGTTACTGATTTCCAAATTTTCTGCGATCATATCAGTCTCTGCAGCATTGCTAAACAGAACTGAAGCAATCTGAAAGTGTGTTGCAGCTGTTCTCACACTTCATAAGCCCTCTTCCAATAAAAACAGGAAGAGGTTTTTTATGCAGAAGCTGTGTGCAAGACTGCTGCCTGATACGTATCAGCCGTCAGCATGAAAGAAAATACTAGGACATAAAGAAATGAAAGACTGCAGTGAGAGTGGTTAAACAGGAGGTCACATCCTCTTCAATTTGTCATTCGGGCCTGGAAACACTGTGTTGTGAGTCAAAAGGCAAATTGTTTCTGAGAGATCTGATTGGTTCTACTGTGATAAGATGCACATACAGCAACTGACAAATTCACGCGAATATTTATAATTTACAGTACACATTCACTTTGAAAGTTGGAAAATGGTATAATGCTGATCTTATGAGTTCTAAGCCTTAATGCACTATCTACTGTGTGCAAGCCACATCAAAATGTTCACTTTCTCACTGTAAGCACTTTGACACCAGAACTTACCGAGTATCAGCCTTTAGACTCCAATACTAGCCTGATATGTCCATTGTCTCAAAATTGCATTGGTTGTCTGCACAGCCCATGACAAACTCGACTTACGCTTTGTGCTCTGTAATAAAATTAGCGCTCAGACTGATGTGAGAGCTGACAGTCATTTAGAAGTGTGCTTTTCTGTTGACCAGAGTAGTTAGTTGAACTACAGAGCACTCCTTGCTGTCAGTTTCATTTTAGTCTAACCATATTTTTTTTTAATGTATCATTTTTTTCCTTTTTGAATCAGAAAACTGATCACAGTCGAATTTAATTCACACAGAATTCGATTTGCTTTTTGACAAGCACAACTGATTTAGCGTTATAGTTTTGTAAACTAAAAAAAGTTCAAGTTCAGCAGATGATCTATGTATAACTACAGCTAAGGAATGTAAACCTAATTATTTCACTTTAAAATTAAATTTAAAGGTCTGTTTGCCGAAATCAACAGATGGGCTTTTTCCAGCTACAGCCTCTGCTTTTAACAACATGTCCTCCTGGCCGTCATCATGTCCTTATTTACATGAAGTCACCACAAGCTGAGTGGCACGAGTCTGCCTTGTCTGTCTGGTGACCCCACCAAGCACATCATAAATATTCAAAAAGCTGAGGTCCAGGCACTCCCAAAATACCTCTACACAATGCAGTGCTCAGTGAAGGTCAGGTTCCACTGGATTTTGGTAAAGTGCAAAATGTTTAGCCACATTTATGCAGGTATGGCCTGTAACTGGCGGAAATGCTGATTTGAATGTTCACTGGCTCCTGCTGTTGCTATGCTGGCAAAACACTGAGCAGAAACGACACTCAGATGCTACCAATGCTAAGAATCTCTGTTGAAAAAATGTGAAAAGGTAAAATAAACCATAGCCACATTTATTTAGTGCTGCCACGTACTCTGCTCACCACTATTGTTTTCTTGATGTTCTCAAAGAGGACTGTGTCTACTGTAGGAAGTGATGTATTTGTAAAGGCAAACAATGAAGTAATCATTCATGAAACCCTCCTTCTGTTTGCAACATTTTCTGTACAATGGCCAGTTTACTGCATAGCAGTCAGGCTGTGTTACATGGAACTGGAACTGAGATGGACTTTGAACGTCCGCTCAAGGGGAACTTCAGGTCTGTGGCTCCTTGGTAACCAAACTGAACCATGAGAAACAGGACCTAGAGTCAGAGGGAGATGAGCAACACTTATAAAATTGGCCAGAATTCACATGGATATAATGCATCAGTGATGCCATTTTTCATTAACATTAGTACATCAAGGAGGGTTTTGAAGTGTATTTTAAGAAATTACCAGAGGTTTAGAGAATGTTCAATGAATTATTACAATTACATTTAATGCAATGAATTGTGAAGACCACGTTTTCTGTCAGAAAGCTACTGGATTGTCTATGGTCCTGCTTAGGTATCGAGAAGAGAGCTATTGGAGTGACAAGTGTTTGGGATGTGTGTTTGTATAAAAAGAGCCCGGCAACAATAAACATGTGACAGCACAGTAGCCTCCTTAAGTTTTTAAACCACATAAAGTGGAACAGATCCAGGGCCCATTTGCAAATCTACAGCGTGCTGGTCCACTGTCCTGTGATTTGTAACAAAATTAATAATCTTTGTCTCATTTTTTAGGTGTTGGGCATTTAAACACCTTGTCCCTTCTGTAAATCGAACTGGCTCTCTTTTACTCTGTAATTTGCTTTAAAGGAGCGATCCATTGTGTCATCTTTCAGTATCCATTCTGTGTTGGTGCAATCAGCATCTTATAGAGTACACAGTTTTTGGTCAGCAAGGAATAATTAATCCTGGTTTTACTGATCAGTATGTTGAGCACACTTCTTTGAAAGACACTATGGAGACATGGGTACATTATCTGTAATTTCTTTGTGTTTCATATTACAATACATTAAGTGTCCAAGCATTAAAACCATTATGGAACA
>JAAGVU020000092.1:14733323-14765413 GCA_011763525.2 Mormyrus iriodes | reverse complement strand
CGACGACACGGGGAGAACATGCAAACTCCACACACATGGAACCCGGGCGGAGACGTGAACCCTGATCCCAGAGGTGTAAGGCAACAGTGCTAACCACTGCACCACCGTGCCGCCCCCCATTTCATAACATTTACAATGTAATTTACAATGAAATTTAAATATTACCAGATGGTGAACAATTATCACAGTAAGAATATTGTAGCACAGTAAGGGTATTATGGCAATTGTGAATGAGATGAAGACAACAGAAACAGACACGGGAGAAACAGCAAAAGCTCAATTATATTTCATGAAAGGGTGTGCTGGACAGGTGTCGTCTGTCTAGTAAGCTAGATTCAGGTGACAGTGATTATTGGCGGCACCATAGCATACCTGCCCTCAGTCTGGTATATATACAACTTAGTGTAAGTCGTTTTACAGCCCCCTGTCACCCAGACCTCGAAGCCCTTGCACTGGTTCAAAGACCAGAAAACTGTGAGATCTAGTTTTCTTTTCCTCCACCTTATATGCCCAACTGTTCCCCAGCAAAATTGCTACCTTGTTTTTAATGTTTTCTTAGATTGTCCCCACCATGTTCCATCAACAGGGGTCAACCCCATTGTGAATTCTGACAAACATTTTGATCAAAATTCAATTTTTTATCATGGACAAGCTATTTAAAAACGTACATAGTTTTTCTTTCTCACTCAAAGCACTTTGTCACAGACAAGACAAGTCTTGCCCCGGACACGTTTGTCCATGTATGGACAGGTTGACAGTCCCTGTTCATCAACCCTGAAAATAAATACCAGTCCTCAAAAAAATATGTCGTTCATGATTCATGTGTACTTGTGAATGGCAATTAGATTTTACCTTGCAGCACGGAAGTATATATTGGATCAGGGCTGTGCAGAGCCTTTTTAATTAGCAGGTACTTAAAGGTTAACGAAGGAGCAGTGGGTACCTTTAAAGCTCACTCACAAGTTCATATTAAATAGTTCTGGAAAAACAGGTGCCCTCACATTTGCCTGTAATGGACTATATTTGGATTACATACTTGGATTATGTACACGCTCCTATACAGCTAACCTTAGAATACAGAAAATAAATACCATATTTATTGTCCTGAGAGACTGGGAAACCTGTTTGCATGTGCAAGAGGTATCGCGTGCAGACACCTGCAACCTCAGCAGCCACAGGTTCACTAGCCATGTTTCAGTTCTGCAAATCGCAAACTGTGACATCCTGTATGACTGCCAGTGCATCATTGTCTCTCTGCTGAGGCGCGGTTTGACTGTTCTGTTGTTAATAATTCAGTTTACATCCGGGCTAATGTTAAATGCTCTAAAAACTGCACCAAAATATCATCCATCCACCCCTCCATCCATCACCCAATGGCAGGGTAAACTAAAATGAATTTTATTTTAGATTTACCATTGGGAGCATGAAAAACCGAAATATGAAAAATTTCATGAGGGCTGCGGGGCCGAAGGTGACATTTTGCTAGGAGGTCCAGATAGTCTAGCTATGCACCCGACAATAATAATAAATGATATGAAAAAAATGTAGTGGAGGAAGAGAAGACCAGGAGAAGAAGAGTTTAGCTGGTTTATGACAGACACTGGTACTGCTGTCTTCAGAGACTATTCAGATATTTACTGTAATTTGTACAAAGAGGAAAAAAAGTGGTTGAACATTCAGCATTAATCTTTTGTGCCTGTGTAAAGTCCTGACTTTAGATTGCGCTCTGACATTCTGAAGCGAAGTGAAGTGAAATAAGGTGAAGTATGTCACAGAACACTATACAGAGGGATGAAACAACATTCCTCCAGGAACATGGTGCAAAATACATACAAGGCAGGCTGTACCAAAACTACATCTGACGGTCTGATGGCCAGGGGAAAGCGGCCGCAGGGTCTGACGGCCAGGGGAAAGCGGACACAGGGTCTGGCGGCCAGGCCAGGGGAAAGCGGCCGCAGGGTCTGACGGCTGGGGGAAAGCAGCAGCCGCAGGGTCTGGCGGCCGGGGGAGAGCGGCGGACACAGGGTCTGGCGGCCAGGCCAGGGGAAAGTGGCGGACACAGGGTCCGACGGCCAGGGTAAAGGGGCGGATACAGGGTCTGGCGGCCAGGGGAAAGCGGACACAGGGTCTGGCGGCCAGGCCAGGGGAAAGCGGCAGACACAGGGTCTGACGGCCAGGGGAACGAGGCTACAGGGTCTGGAGGCTGGGGGAAAGCGGCGGACACAGGGTCCGACGGCCAGGGGAAAGTAGAGGCCACAGGGTCCGGAGGCCGAGGGAAAGCAGCGGACACGGGGTCTAACGGCCAGGGGAAAGCGGCTGACACAGGGTCTGACGGCCAGGGGAACGAGGCCACAGGGCCCGGAGGCTGGGGGAAAGCGGCGGACACAGGGTCCGACGGCCAGGGGAAAGTAGAGGCCACAGGGTCCGGAGGCTGAGGGAAAGCGGCGGACACAGGGTCCGGCGGCCAGGGGAAAGCGGCGGACACGGGGTCTAACGGCCAGGGGAAAGCGGCAGACACAGGGTCCGGAGGCCGAGGGAAAGCGGTGGACACAGGGTCTGGCGGCCAGGGGAAAGTATAATCTTAATAAGTAATAATGTTTCTTATTGGATGTCAAATGTTTCTGACATGGGAGCGTCAGGGCTGTGGTCAAGGTGTGTCACACCAGGGAGTATAAATGCGTAATGTCATCCATTCTGTCACTTTGATCTGCCCCCTGCACTGAAGGTATACAGTCCTCCTGTTGGATCATTTATAAAATATCAGTTAATATAAATAGAAGCAGTTCCATCATCATCTTTATTATTATTATTATTAAGTAGCACCATATACATCAGGGCCCAATGCCCTGTTTGTTGTGCCACGTTACTCCTGTAATCATCAGCAAAACTATATGCCCTCTGTGCCACAGTAGCCCTTCTGTTGGTCTGTACCACACGGAATAGCCTTCATTCACATCGCATATCAATTGGTCCTGACCGCCTATCACCCTGCTGGCAGTTCGTGGCTCTTACCTCCTCTGCCCACTCTCAGCACGTACTCACCGCGCCTGGCCGTGAGCACCCCACACGCCTTGGAGATGCCCTGACCCAGGCATGTGGCCAAAATGATCTGGCCCATGTCATAGTCACACAGATCTTTATTCCTGCCCATTTCATCTGCATTCAACACGTCAACTACGAGTACTGATTGCTAGCTTACCGTCTTATATATCCAACACCTTGACATGCAGCGTTTTTACAAGATATTCAACATCATACAATTCACGTGGGAGTGGTCACAATGTTTTGGCTCATCAGTGTGTATATACTATATATTCACATGTATTTTGATACCAGTAGTTTTGACAAAGTTTCCGTGCTGCAGTGATCCTACTGAAATGGTACATGAGTCTCTATGTTGCGTTCAACATGCACACAGCTAAGGGAAGATGCTGTTTGCCAGTGAGGTGGCTTGGCAGTGCGTGCTCCGATAATGTGTACCAGATGGTAGGAGGGCAGGCAGTTCATGGCTGGGGTGCGTGTTGTCCTTGACGATCCACCGTGCTGTCTTTAGAACTCTCCTTTTACTGGTGACACTGATGTTTGGGAGCACTGTACCAAGAGGTTTTTAATCATTCGCTGTAAAATCTCCTCATTTTCATGTACTCACCGGAGATCCTGCTGAGAACTGAACTGTGTCATGGTCTAAGTGGTTTCCCAGGCAACTATCTGCTGTCCTCAGAGGTCACAGAAGGTGAAAAAGGTAACAATAAGGAATTTGCGAAACCACTGATTAAAAAAACGTGGCTTCCTGCTGCTCATCTAGAAAGAAAGAAACACAATGTTGACACAGAAAGGCATAAACTGTGCTGAGATTACACATTAAGAGCACATCAGCAGAAATTACCATATATTTAATGATATCTGCAAAAATACAACAGAACTGTTATGTGGGGAATAATGCTTTTCTACTTACCCATCAGTGGCAGCATACATATCAAACAACTTTATCAACCACATGAGAGTTTTCAAAGCAGGTCAAAAGCCAACACAATTTGCACAGATTGCCCTGCTCAAACATATCATAATCAGATAATTTACAGGTTGTGTAGGTGTGTCTGAGCAGGGAAATCTGCAAACTTGGGGCGAATTTGGGGAACCCTGTTACAAACAATCCTCTTTTAAGCTGAATTCACGTAAGTCCTCTGAAGGCGGCCGAAAAAATACTGATAGTATTTGCTGACACCTAGTGGACACTTTTGGACTATATTTTTGAGAGAGTTGGATCTCGGCGTTCAAGCATGAAATACTGCATAATCCAAAGTAAAGATTAGTTTGCTTATAAAGCTGGTCAACCTACTGAAAGGTACAAAATGATTTCCCCTTCAGGCAAGGCTGTTCCATACTTAGATATATTAATCAGCAAAACAAATACACATTTACAATACTACTGCTTTAACGTGAAATTGATGGTGTTTCAGAAAAAAAACAACACTTGACAGGTAGTCTTTTTACACTCAGCTGATTTTAAGCCGTGATCTGCATGAATTTCTCTCAGCATGCCCCACTCTGCCATGTATGAGCATTTTATCTGCTTAGTATCAAATATATGAGTCTTACAGGGATGAGGATGTACCTTATTTTTATGCTTTTACTGGATGTTTATCAGTCTAGGGTGCACCACTGGGCTAAAGGTGTTATTGACTGGAACAGACATACAATCCAAGGACTGGGACAAAAGAATACAGGGCACCAACCAAGGGATGCTTGATGTGAGAACTGCAAGTGAGATGGCGCAGATAGATGGAGGCAGCAAAGTGGCTCAGTGGGTTGAGGTTCAAATAAGTCCTATCTCTGCGCTGTGTGTGTAGATTTTGCATGATGTTCTTGTTCAGACAGTTTCCTCCGAGTACTCTAGTTTTCTCCTGCAGTCTAAATACATAAATTTACAATCATTTAAAATAATGAATTAAATAAATAAATAAATATATATATATATATACACACACACACACACACATATATATAGTATGATTGTATGATGAAACATTATATTAAAGTTGAAACATTTTATTTCACATTCAGTAAGACACTCAAGAGAAATACAAATGGCTTTTATTTGTACAGGACTCTGATTATGAATATTTGGTGTCCTTTCTTTGGCGTCGTGTGCCGTTTCTCATCTCTGATTGGTTCTGCCCTTGCCCTGGTTTTTATAGACTGTTTGCTGATTGGGTAACGGAATGTCATCAAACGTTACGCTTCCTGCTCACTGCTGCAAAGTTTAGCAGAAAAAGCCGCGACGCCGAATTCCTAATTGCAAAGACGCTGGAAGTTTTTCTTCAGGCGTAGGTGGTTAGGTTATACCAAAATGTCATATACTTGCTCTTACTGGCTATGGCTCCCGCTGATCGCGATCATTTATGTTACTTTCCCTGCAAAGTGCGAGTTTCCGACCTTAGCGCACCTCAGACCGCAAGCCACCGATGAGACCCAGACGAAGGCGGTGACCGACCTGGCGAAGCGGCTGCTCGGTAGCAGGGCTTCGGAGTTCATCTTGCTAGTCAACAGGTCACTGGCCAGGGATGATCTCGACGTGTGCGAACTGCGGTCTGCAGAAGGCAGCAAGATTGCGGCCACGGGCAGCTCGGGGGTGGCTGTAGCTGCAGGCATCTATCACTACCTGAAATACCTCTGCAGCTGCCATGTGTCCTGGTCCGGCAGTCAGCTGAGCCTCCCGAGCCCTCTGCCCCCAGTGTCTGGGGTGCTCAGACTCAGCACTCCGCACAAGTAGGTACAAAGCAAGACTAAGGTCATGCTAACTGGGAATCTGACGATGCATGTATAACATCACAAAACAAGTATAATAAAATAACTATCCGCTTTCTGTATCAGCTATTTGGAGAAAAGTGCTTTGATTGCAGTTGTGGTCCGCGAGTAAGCATTTGTTAGCCTTTGGCATTCGGTAGTGCCAGAGATATTCTAGTGGTGTTTCTGTCCTAAAAGATGTATGATTCTAACGACTTAACGGCCGATGCCAAAGGTTAATAATTCCAGAACCCAAGAAAGAATATGATGAAGCATTGCGAAAATCTGTTACCGTATTTTTGAGCAACAGTTGTCCCTGTAAAAATATTTACTTATTTTAAGTTTTTGCGATATTTGAGAGTCACAAATGAACTAAATCACCAAACGGAACGTACACTAGATGGACAAAAGTACTGGGACACGTCTCTTAATTACTGAATTCAGGTATTTCCAGGGATCTCAAATTTCATCGAAAGTTTGGAGTGAGATCTGTTAGGGGGCGGCGTGTCTCACGGGCAGTGCATGAAATTTGAGAGCTCTGCCTACCGCATGCATCAGATCTTACTCTTACACGTCCACCTTATCTGCACTCTGTGTGCGCATCCATGTAATAACGTGCTTGTAAAGGGATTACATGTAACTTATTTTGGAAAATTACCTGGAAACAACAAATGCTGTTTTCTGATTGGCTGGTAGGTGGCTAATAACTAATAATTATTAAATAATAAATAAATGTATAATTTATTAAATAATAAATGAATTAAATTAATAATTTGGGATAGCTATGACCTCGGTGGAAAACTCTCCTCCATATGCCTGCGCCTCGTCCCTTAATACTGTATAAAGGGACACCTTGGTGGGCGTTATCCTTCACATCTCGGAGTGAGAAACCCCAGGTGCGGCATGTGGGTGTATGAGCTGGCTGAAATGTGTGTGTCTTTACGGTCAATGCATGTGACTTGAGAGCCCTTTGTTTCTTTCTGACTCATTGCCACAGCTGTATAAAATCAAGCACCTAGCCATGTAGTCAGGTTTACAAACATTTGTGAAAGAATGGGTTGTTCTGAAGAGCTCAGTGAACTCAAGTGTAGTGCTGTCATAGGATGCCACCTTTGCAATAAGTCACTTTGTGAAATTTTTCACCTGCTAGATATTCCACAGTCAACTGTAAGTAGAATTATTGCAAAGTGGAAACATTCTTAAAAACAGAAACTCAGCCACGAAGTGGCAGACCAAGTACAGTAACAGAGCTTGGTCGCCGTGTGCTAAGGCACATCATGCATAAAAGTCGCCAACGCTCTGATGACTAAATAACTGCAGAGATCCAAACTTCCTCTGGCATTAACCCCAGCTCAAAAACTGTGCACCAGGAGCTTCATGGAATGGGCTTCCATGGCCGAGCAGCTGCATGCAAGCCTCATATCACCAAGCACAATGACAAGCATCAGATGGAGTGGTGTAAAGCACACCACCACTGGACTCTGGAGCAGTGGAGACGTGTTCTATGGAGTGATGAATCACACTTCTCTGTCTGGAAGTCTGATGGATGAGTCTGAGTTTGGGGGGTGCCAGGAGAACGTTACCTGCCTGATTGCATTGTGCCAATTTATAAAGTTTGGTGGAGGAGGGATAATGGTATGGGCTTGTTTCTTAGGGGTTAGGCTGAGCCCCTTAATTTCCGTGAAGGGAACTCTTAATGCTTCAGCATACCAAGACAGTTTGGACAATTCTATGCTTTCAACATTGTGGGAACAGTTTGAGGGAGGCCATTTTCTGTTCCAGCATGACTGTGCCCCAGTGCACAAGGTCCATAAAGACATGGTTGAGTTTGGTGTAGAAGAACTTTGCTGGCCTGCACAGACCCCCGACCTCAACCCCATCGAACACCTTTGGGATGAACTGGAACAAAGATTGCGAGTCAGACTAGTCCAACATCAGTGCCTGACCCAATAAACGCTCTTCTAGATGAATAGGCAAAAATTCCAAGACACAGTCCAAAATCTTTTGGAAAGCCTTCCCAGAGGAATGGCAGCTATTGTAACTGCAAAGGTGGGATCAATTCCAAATTAATGCCTATGGATTTGGAATGGGATGTTATAAATTCCCGTTGGTGTAATGGCTAAGTGTCCCAGTACTTTTGTCCATATAGTTTATTGACCAACAGAGTCTGTAAAATAAGTTGGTGGTAAGTTTCTCACGTTTATGCAAGAAATCATAGGGCAAATATATACATGGTAAGTCAAAACACTCGTTATAAAATAACATATTTGGTGCCATCTGTCTCCTTTTTTGTCTAGGCCCTGAATATAAGACGACACCGCTTTTTCAGTCGTATTTTGAGGGGAAAAAACCCTGTCCTATATTCCGGTCAGCGTGGTAATTATTTTGTAATTTATAAGTTTTTTTTTTTCCCCTTCAAATTTTAATGCTTTGTAAATTAACTAAACCCTATGGACACAAAAAATAGCGTCACATCAGTGCCCCGTATGTCATTAATTGTATTGTATTTTATATAATTTTATATATAAACGATTACTCGATGAATCATCAGACTAATCAGTAGATTACTTGATTATTGATTAAGGGTGCACCGATACCGGCATCCGGTATCGGGCCGATACTGCGGTTAAATACTCATACACGTAAAAATTGTTCGATACCACTTAATTGCTATATTACGTTAAAAATCAAAGCCGCGGCATTTTGTCAGACTGTCTGGTCTGTTCTGCTAAAGTGTCAAGAGGAGGAAGGGACAGTACGACATTTAACACAAGCAATTACTGTAGATCAAACATCTAAAGACGCCCAATAGCGCAGAGTACACGGAGTTTGCTAATGCTGGCAGAGAAGGACCACAATAACCAGCTTGAGGGCAAATATTGGAGAAGCGAGAGAAAATGAAACCAATGCGTTATTTATATCTAACATTAAACAACAACATATTTAATGTTAGATATAAATAACACTTCAGTTTCAGTCACCAATATAAGTACACCTGGGTGTACGCTTTGTTAACTAATATACAAAACCGAACAGTGCTTATTAAACACTGGTATCGGATCGGTACTCGGTATCGGCTGATACCCAAAGCCCAGGTATCGGGACAGAAAAAGTGGGATCGGTGCATCCCTATTATTGATATAATCGGTAGTGACAGCCTTTCATACAGCATATCTGTCAGATGGTTTTAAAATTGCCAATGCTCCTCTCAGCTGCATTATTTTTATCTAACACAGTGTTTTTGTTTATTCTGCACACAAGAGACTTTTCAGAAGCACCACCTTAAATACCCATTCAGTTATCTGCAGGGATGGAAAGTAATCTCATTGACAATGAGGTGTGATTGTACTTGATTTTTTTATTGTACTCCCTGCCTGCATTTCTCATTTTTTGGCTCTGCTTCATCAGGTTCAGGTATTACCAGAATGTGTGCACCCAGAGTTATTCCTCTGTGTGGTGGGATTGGCGCCGATGGGAGCAGGAGATCGACTGGATGGCACTCAATGGCATCAACTTGCCCCTGGCCTTTACTGGGCAGGAAGCTTTGTGGCAACAGGTCTAGTAACTGTGTTACATAATTAAAATATTGTAAAGTACTTTCAAGTGTGATATTTTATGTGTAGTCATTGTGTGGATTATGAGAAGATCCGCATGTTTTGTGTTTGTTTACTTTTGATGGTTTGAGAGTGGTACCAGGTGTTGAAACTGAATTTTCTCCCTGGCCCAGGTATACCTTGGTCTTGGCCTTAACCAAACAGACATTGATAGCTTCTTCACTGGCCCTGCATTCCTGGCCTGGAACCGCTTGGGTAACCTCATTCAGTGGGGTGGCCCACTCTCCTCTTCCTGGCACATCAAGCAGCTCTACCTCCAAGTACTGGCCCAGTGTTTCTTTAAGTGGCTTTATTACTCATCAGTTAGAATAAAGTTACTTATTTTTGATTTTTGCCCCCTCGTTTTCCTCCAGTTTAGAATCCTACAGCGAATGAGAGCCCTAGGAATGATGCCAGTTTTGCCTGCATTCTCAGGGATTGTGCCAAAAGCTATTACTAGGTAATGTTTGGCATACAGGTACAGTGTTCTTCAGGTTAAAATGTCTGTGTCCTTGTGCTGACTTTCAGCATATGCTTTCAAAAAACATAGCTGTAAAGTTTATAGTCTGTAATCAAATCCAAGCTCTATTGTACTGTTTTCTAAATGACCTTGTTGGCGTTCATCTTCGTGTCTTTTTGCTTTGGTTTAGACTGTTTCCTCAGGCAAATGTGACAAAGTTGGGTCCTTGGAGCAACTTCAACTGTAGCTATTCCTGTGCCTACGTCTTGGAGCCCAGTGACCCCCTTTTTGA
Source organism: Mormyrus iriodes (assembly GCA_011763525.2). NCBI lineage: Eukaryota > Metazoa > Chordata > Actinopteri > Osteoglossiformes > Mormyridae > Mormyrus > Mormyrus iriodes. The sequence continues at coordinate 14,755,281 of JAAGVU020000092.1, read as the reverse complement.
ACGCATTGGTTCTTTGTTCTTGTCCAAATTGCTGGCAGAGTTTGGGACAGACCACATATACAACACAGACACCTTTAATGAGATGACTCCCACTTCCTCAGACCCCATCTACCTGTCTGCAATGAGTCGTTCAGTATTTGCCTCTATGACCTCAGGTAAAAATGATATCTTAATTATTATCTTATAGTCAATGGGACTATGATTTGGCTATAGTTTTCGCACTATACCCCAATACCCTTTTCTTATCTGTTACTTGAAATTGGACTGGTAGTCGTCTGTACAGCACTTGCAGCTTTCCTAATCCGTTTTGAAGTAAGTCATGCTTTTTTTCCTCATCACTACATTTTTTTTCCCCACAGTTGATTCCCAGGCCATTTGGTTAATGCAAGGTTGGCTTTTTGTTAACAACCCTACATTTTGGAAGCAAGATCAGATTAAGGCGCTTCTGCATGGTGTACCCATTGGCAGGATGATAGTACTGGACTTGTTCGCTGAATCCATGCCAGTCTTCTCGTCAACCAGCTCCTTTTATGGGCAGCCATTTATATGGTGCATGCTGCACAACTTTGGGGGCAATAGTGGACTCTTTGGTACAGTGGAGAACATCAATGCGGGCCCGTTTGAGGCTCTCCGCTACCCCAACTCCACTCTGGTTGGGCTGGGCCTGGCACCAGAGGGGATCGAGCAGAACCCGGTGATCTATGAGCTGATGAGTGAGCTGGCATGGCGTTGGGAGCCTGTCAACCTAGACAAGTGGGCCTCCTTATATGCAGCTCGTCGCTATGGCATCAGTCATGAAAACCTGACTGACTCCTGGAAGCTGCTCTTCCGAAGCGTGTACAACTGTACTGTGCCGAAGTACAAGAACCACAACCACAGCCCACTTGTCCGCCGTCCCTCCATGCACATGAATACTGATGTGTGGTACGACCCCAGGGATCTCTACGAAGCCTGGAGACTAATGTACTCTTCTGCCCAGCCTCTTATGTCTGTGGAGACTTTCAGGTATGACCTAGTGGATGTCACCAGGCAGGCCCTACAGCTTCTAACCACAGAATTGTATCTGGAGATCAAGGATGCCTTCCAGAACCAGAATCTGCCCAAGCTCTTAACAGCAGGAGGGCTCCTGGTGTCCGACCTCTTGCCAGAACTGGACCGACTTCTTTCCAGTGAGAGCCACTTCCTCCTCGGGTTGTGGCTGGAACAGGCTCGCGTCCAAGCCCAGGACAAGCAGGAGGCAGAGCAGTATGAGCTAAATGCTCGGAATCAGATCACACTTTGGGGACCTGAGGGGAACATCCTGGACTATGCCAGCAAGGAGTGGGGAGGTCTCATGGAGGACTACTACACTCAACGCTGGAGTCTTTTTATCAGCACGCTTGTTCAGTGTTTGGATGGAGGGAAGCCCTTCAACCAAGATGCATTTAATCAGGCTGTCTTTCAAGTGGAGAAAAATTTTACCATTAACCAGAAGAAGTACCCATGTAAACCCCAAGGTGATACCTATGACATTGTCACCAGGATATTCCTGAAATACTACCCAAAGACTTTGAAAAGACTAAACTGACTGGATATTTTTTGGTCTTTTTATATAGGGCATCTCCAGTGGTCCAAATTCAGTGGAAAAATTTGTATTCTCAATGAACCATTTTGTTTTATAATACAGTACTTTATAGTAAATGTCCCCTCAAGTATCTGGCTTCTGTTGGAAAGTTTATACATTTATACAGGAAATATGAGAGTGCAAAAGTAGAAATGTTTACTACCAGTCATACTGTTGGTCCATGATCAGGGATTTAATACCTCTGCCGCTGGGCAGTACTATTTTTGTACTTGGTACTTTGGCACTAGAAGCATGTTATGAGGGATATAGCATAAAATATGTTATATATTACATTTAAATGAACTAACGGTATACAATTCTGACATTGAAGATGTCTGCAGTGCAATTGTTCCCTTTCTCGACACTAGGTGGAGCCCTGTGACCACTCAGGTCAATATTCATATTTCCAGGTTTCTGTAAATTACTTCAATAATTACACATGATTTCACTACTCTGCAAATTAGCAATGAGTCTTCTTACAGCTGAAATTGGGTGTTTTGCAAATGACCTCTTTGACGCAAAACTACATTTAATTTATTATTGTCATTCTTGGAAAAGTTGATTTTTCCATACATGAATGCGTTTAATTTATTCTGACTTCAGAAGAGATTCTTTGATAAATGACTGGGTAATCCACTTGAAGCTAAGCAGGTTTGAGCCTGGTCAGTACTTGGATGGGAGACCATCTAGGAAAGCTGGGTTGCTGCTGGTGTTGGTGTGGCCAGCAGGTTAGCCCATCCTGTGGTCTATGTGGATCCCAATGCCCCAGTGCAGTGACAGGGACACCGTGCTGTAAAAATGGTGCCGTCCTTTGGATGAGACGTAAAACCGAGGTCTTGACTCTCTAAGGTCATAAAAGATCCCTGGGCGTCTTTTGAAAAGAGTAGGGGTGGTACCCCGATGTCCTGGCTAATATGGCCCTTTCAAATCTGGCCTCCTAGTCATCCCCTATATCAAAATTGGTGGATTCTCTCCTGCCCCTTCACCCCCATACCTACTGCTGGATTTAGAACCGTGTACAATGCAAACGAACAACGTTTTGTACCGTCGCTACGGAATGTGTTTATGCTGTGCTTTAAACGTAGTCTTATTTTAATTTAACTGTTTATTTTTATATAGCGCCTTTCACAACGGAGTCACCCTAAGGCATTTTAACATGGGTGATGCGTTCCTGCATCATTTGTACAAAATAATTCAAAAACAGGGAAACGGGAAGACAGAGAAATGAAAGAAGAACACTTGCAAGTGGAGAAGAAAAATAAGTATGTGAAACCGCTGGTTGTTACTGAAGGTTTGATGAATGATTGTGACAAAGGCCACAGGGGTCATTTGCTTTGGCAACTGTGAATCTGTGCCTGGGAAGGAACAATTCTGGATTGAATTTATGAACTTTTCTGTTTAAATGATGTATAATATTTTAGAGGCTACACAATTCGTTCTGCCCAGAAATGAAATATCCTACTGAATATATATGGTATTTAGTGTGCTGTTCATATAGAAAGGCAACAATGCAGTGTGATCTGTAGGGATTATTTTTAACGTTTGAAACATGACAGGTATTTTTTGCAGAGAATCAAACTTTCTGATGAATTTTTGTGTTTTATTAAATAAATTTCTTTATCAATGACATTTTGTGCATTTCTGCAAATACGTGTGATATAGAATGATCAAAGTTTTGTATTTGTAGAAATGAAATTGTCAAATTCCAAAGGGCACATTTAATAGCAAAGACTGCTTTCTGAACTTTATTTTTTATAGCGTCTGTTTTTACTTGGTGCTTTTGCTTTTATTTCTAAATGACATCCATGAACATCAACCACCCTCCCAAAAACCAATGCTATTATAATTACTTTTTAAAAATAATTGAGATGCATATGTACTGCCATATTTTTCATTTTAATTTGAACCTGTTTTTCTTAGTAGGCAAAACACTGGGTGAATTATTCTAACTAGCCTGTCATTGGGTGATCTTTATTTATTTGTCTGCGGAACGAAGAAAGAAGTTATGTACAGTAAAGGGGGGCCTGTTTTTCCCCTCTATTGTTCAAAAGACACAGTTGGTTGAACAGAAAAGGTCAGTGTTCTGCCTTCAACCTGCTAATAACATTTCTGAGAAATCACCATTGTTTAACTGCATTCCTCAATTTCATTACGCATTGAGGAAGACATACCTTTTATTGCAGAAATATGCCATGGCTGGCTGAGCGATGTCACCATTGGGCCCCTGAGCACGCCCCTTATCCCCCGATGCTCCAGGGACTGGCTGACCCTGCTGTCTGAACTGTATGCTGCTTTGAATGAAAGTGTAGGCTGAATACATACAGGTAAATGTAAGTCAGATTAAAAGACGGTTAGAGAGGCAAACAGATGCCATATCACCTGCTGAAACATGAACAACACTGAAGGATACAGATAATCCTGCAGATTAGTTTCATGATGTAGCATATGTGTGAATTTGTTTGTGCTTTTCATTTATAAAAGTTTTCTAAAGTAAACAGAGTTATGTGTGGAGTCAGTGAATGGAAAATATATTTAATTGTATAAAAATTCCTTTTGCCATATTGGAATGCCCTTCACATCAAGCTTAATATGAGTTCTGCAGAAATATTTAAAGGGTAGTAGGTGTAGCAGGAGCTAGAAGGACATGGTAGGTAGAGTGAAAAGCAATAGGACGAAATGGCTAATACGTCCACTGAAATCCTTGCTTGGTTGGTGTCATAAGGAAAAATAAAAGTATTTGGCAGTTAGAGGAGGGGTGCATCATACCTTTAACAGAAAAAAATTCTATAATGGAAAAAAAGCTATTTTAGAATTCAGTACAGCTAAGTGACCTGTTGGGTTCTATAGACACAACTGTAGAACTACCTAAACTGCAAAGTACACAGCGGGACTTACTTCTTTTACAGTAAATATGTGCCACGTCTTGTTCCAGCACAGTATCTGGGCTATTGTTCTAGCCAAGAGACACGTCACTGTTTAACCAGTTTCAGTTAAATGATATCTACATAAAAATAAAAATTAACTAGTGACATGCCTTTAGAAAATTAAATGGCCACTATCACAGTGTTTCCCAATCTGGTCCTTGAGGACCCACAGACAATCCATGTTTTTGGTCCCTTCATATCTGTTAAGGGAGCAAAAATGTGGACTCTCTGGCAGAGAGCTGGGGGGGAGCAAAAACGTGGGCCATTTGGTGATCCCCCAGGACCGGGTTGGGAAACGCTGTGCTAGAGGCCATTTCTGTTTCTAAAGGCATGTCACTAGTTATTTGCTAATTTTATGTGGACCTTTTTTTTTATTGAAACTGAATCAGTATCTTATATGTTTCTTGGCTGGAACAATGGCTCATTACCCAGCCGATATTGCCTTATGAACGAATTATTAGTCTATTTATAAATACCTTATCATCATTAGCTTTGATTTTCCTAATTGATTTTATCTCTTTCAACAATGGAAACCAAACTACAGCCTAGAGAGCCAGATAGGATGGGTCACCAGTCCACAACAGCATATCCAGATGTACACAGAGCAGCCATATGGCCTTTTAGCAGGATTTCAGAGGATACTGCATCAAGATGTTTTTAATGAATCTAAAGGTTAACCATAATAACTGGTGTATGACGTATCCATCATGGGGGGGAGTCAGATGATATCTGGTGTTTGGGTAAGGTTTATTGCTGTCAAAACAACAGTCATACACTTCAACTATGCACTACAAGTTGTCACCTGTTAGAAGTTAGAATCAGCAAAAAAATAACCAAATTGCACAGAAATGTATTTAAATACAGCACCAATAAACGTTTGTTATACTGCCTGAATACCATTGCTTTTCTGTGAGCAATTGAAAATCTCTTCATTTCTGTCATGTGACCCACACTTAGCCAGCTTCTCACAGCTAGTTGACACCATATTTTTTAAACGCCTGTGGTGATTGTGCAGCTTCATCTACTATGGTGACATGCCACCTAATCAAGGAGAGGCAAGGCAGGATACGCCTGAAAGTTACTCGAGTTGTGATGTTAGCTCATACACCCTACAGGATTTTTGGAGAAGGCAGTTACCACTTGTGAAACTAACATCACTCATTTTTTTGTGTGTACAGTTTTGTATGGTCATTGCACCAAAACACTGACAATGCTTTCCTTAGAGAGAAATGTTGGCTACAACTATGAGATGAAAGTAGAATTATTCAAGAAAATGCTCATTTTTCTCTTGTTTTTTTGTTTTTATGTGTAGCCCTTTGTGCATTCACATAAAGCATTTTACATTTCAAACATATACAAATTACAGTGCATTACAAGTAAACCGGCATTGCAGTATGTAAATATATATTACATGACAAGACAGAAAGGGGTCTTTCTGATGACTTTTATGCTATCATTTGACTAAATTATGTATATGTATGACAGCTGGCAATAGACTGACAAAGACACATGTACAATGACTCTAAATAGCTTAAGTTGATCCCAGGGCTGAAGCTGTGAACCAGGGGTGGCCAATCTTATCCAGAAAGGGCTGCTGTGTACGCAGGTTCTTCACTGATACTCCCTAATTATATTACTAATTAGAGGAGTGATTGGCTGAAGATTCCTCACACCTGGGCGTGAACAGCTGACCTAAAGGTTACCCCAAAAACCTGGATACACGCTGGCCCTTTGCGGATAAGACTGGCCACCCCTGGGGGGCCCCTCAGACTCACCAGCTCCTTGTTCCTTGCTAAATCCAACAAGCACAGCTTCTTCTCTGGAAAGGGATGGCTCCAGGCTCCCATTAGCAAGCAGCTGATCCATAACACATGCAGAACTTGTGCTCCCAGCTTCGTTATGGATGGCTTCCAAAATGTTAAAAACACACCATGGCCAAATCTTATTCATATCACTGCTTTATAGTAACATAGTCTACACACATAGCTTGTGAAGTTTGCTTTTGGTCAAGGTAATATTCCCTAATACTATAATATCATAACAGTAATACAGGCAGTGCCAGTTATTCAAAGTAAAAATGTTCAAAATGGTATCTAAAACATTTACAAATGGGAAACTCAATACAATTTTCTACTGTACAGTATATCACATGCATTCATTTTGTCATGAAACTGGCACAATTAATTTTGGTATGTAAAATTCTCCTGCCTCCAAGATTTCGGTCTTCTGCTCAAAAAGATGATAAGCTTATGAAGGATATGAGATCAGAGATGTTTTTATAGTCAGGCTATGACCATGAAAATATTTAAATCCACACTATTCCTCTCATTTTATGCCATCTATTGTTACAAGTATAGTAAGCGCTAGTTTAATTTTTTTTTTGTCAAAAATTCAAAAGTGAAATTAAAGTGTGATTTAAAATGACAACGCAAACTGCTGAACTGTAGTAGAATACCTTTTTACTTTGATTTAGTTACATAAAATATGTATGATTATTACGCTTTTGGTAATATTTGGTAACATTACCCGTAGTATATGGTATTTGTGTGAGTGTATCTGCCCTGTGATGGACTGGAATCCTGTTCAAGGGTTTCTCCTGTCCATGGTTAGAAAATAGCTACGTTAAACACATGCCGACACGAAACTTTTTCCATATTACAAGTACAAGCTTCGGATGTAGCAGTGAAAATCCATCCAATTTCCATAACTGTGAAAAGCTGCCTGCGAGAAATAAAAAGATTCTGGAACTATAAAGATGTATTTTATTATAAAGATATGAGTAAAAGTTTTGATTCAGTTTACTGATGAAAAATTAATAACAGAACCCGTACTGTCAATTCCATCGCATGGCGTTCATGTACATCACAATCACAGAGTCATATATCGACGGAAATTTGGAGTCACGAAGTCAGCCAGCCTTTCGAAATAAAATCTACACAAATACTGTGTACATTGGGTAGCCAGGCATCTCCACGGACACATACGTAGCCACGGTACTGCCCTCTAAATAATAAGTATTACATCGCAAGACACTACATTTCCCAAAAATCTCAAATTACATTGTCACGTGGGACGGCATGTGAGGCAGAATGTAGCCCAATGGTTGCTCAGCTGGTAATTCAGTGTGTTCACACTCCTCAACAGCAGGTGGCGATAGGTGTCTGTGAGCTGTGTCGATGCCTATCATTTAGTGCATAGCAGAAGAAGACGGGGTGTCAGTCGTTAGAAGTAGTGCGAGAGAGGTTGTAGGTGGAAGGATTAGACGTTTTAAATATCTTGTTAGTTATGTTGTTTGTTTAATTGTTTCTAGTATGCACTTTACGGTGCGGTAGTATAGCACTGGGGCTTTTTATGCATTGAATACTTTTTTGTTACTTAATGAGCTAGCGGTTTAGCTCTTTAGCTAGCTAGATGACTAGGCTGGATCTCAAGAGAACGAAGAACACTGCCCATTTAAATACTTAATAAAAAGGTAGTTACCTAAAACATCTAGGTTTCCCGAGGTTCGATTTTCATAAAACACGTTGTGCAGTATGAAATTCATGTTAATTTTTATTGTTCAGTAAAGCTTTTTAATTATCTTTTTAAAGAACCTCGGAGTTCATGAAGGACAAGGTGTAAAAACAGATAATGATTGACACCGTCAATGTACAAAATTTTGTAGATTACGAATTAATAAATCGCCAAGTCACTTCCAATTAACAGTGTTAATTTAAGCCTCTTTTGTTTTTCCCCTTTGTTTTACTGAATATAACACAAAGTTCAAAGCAAATATAGTTTATACACTGTGACTGGTAAATGTGTTATAGGTAGCCTTTGTAAATTGGCTGTTTCGTCCTGAACTATTTTATGCACGTACTACGCTTGAAAGTTGTTGCATTATGATAAAGTTTATTTTGCGCGACTTAAAACTGTGCACAATATTGGACTAAAATTCAATTGAAGTTGTGCTGGTTTTTTGTCCCTGATTTCCAGGCAAGCTACACTGTTGACACCGGCAGACCAGCATGTCTGTGTTCAGCACGGGCATCCTTGTGCTTACCACCCCGCTTCACACCTTGCCACTTCGCATTGCACCGGTCCTAAGCTCGGCCGCCCAAGTGGTGGAGCGCATCCTCTATGTGCATCTGCATCCAGGGCTCAACCTGGGTAGCGTGGCTCAAGCCAGACCAGCTTATATTCCTGCTGTGACAGATGTGTCCAGTCTCATCACAAGACTCTACAACAATGCAGCGGACGTTTGTGGACATCTGGATGTTCGAGTGCTGCTGACAAACATTCGGGCCCAACAGGGTCTATCAGGGCCTGGGGGAGCCAGTAACCCCTTTCCTTCCCCACAGACCCTCTCCCACTTTCCAGAGGTGGTGTTGACTGATTTTGCCTTGCAGGACCCAGGCCAGTCCCCAGTGGTGGCCCAGTGCCTGCAGAAGTACGCAGGACACTGCTATACCTGCAGCCCGGGGCTGGCGTCGGTGCTCCTTCATTCCCAGCTGGAGCCTCTGGTGAACGAAGTGGAACAGGAGGGCGCTGAGACAGCACAGGCTGAGCCCTTGCAAACATACAGCGACGTTGTTGTGGGAGGCACCTTCGACCGGCTTCACGGGGCACACAGGACGCTGCTCAATGTCTCTTGCCTGTTGACCAACAGGCGCTTTTTGATCGGGGTGTGTGACCAGGACCTTCTGAAAAGTAAGTGCCATGGTGGTGCATATGGAGATAACTGTGCCAATCTCTAAATGGGTCGTCATTATGACTGCATTGGTAAATCAGACATACGAATAGTGGAAATGAGTAAAGGTGTATATTGTCTTTCTCTGTGTTCTAATCTAGGTTAAACCCTGTACTTTCAGATCTCAAGGGTTCATTAATGCCACTTCATGTATTTTTCCTGAGTCTCTTTTTTACTAATTTATATGACTTCAGCTGTTTTGGAGTTATTTAGACTAAACACTTCGCTTACGTGTACTGCAGCATGGCAGCCCTGGGACCTCAATTAAAAAAAAAAAAATCTCAGGTTACAAGTTTGTGTCCTTAAGGCTCCAGACCAAAGAGAAAATAGGCCTAACTGTCATCTCCAGAGCATGTGATACTACTGATTGTTAAGGTCTCATCATTACTGGAGTCATACAAGTCACAGTGACAAAGTCTGGAGGGTCACCCCTGTAATAATCTGTGTTCCAGACAAGGTGTTGAAGGAGCTGATCGAACCCTATCCCCTGCGGGTGCAGAGGCTCCGTGAGTTCCTGGAGGATATCAAGCCCTTGCTGCAGTATGAAATCGTGCCCCTCTCTGACCCCTTTGGCCCGTCTATCACTGACCCCCAGCTTCAGTGCATCGTGGTGAGTGAGGAGACCAGGAAGGGGGGTGATGCTGTCAACAAGAAACGCCAGGAGAACGTGAGTAGTGACTTACGGTGTAGTGGCTGGGAACAATAACAGTTTTTTTTTCATATTTTGTAGGCTCAAATCACTTCTAGTTGGGAAGGAATATTTTAGAATGGAACATTATCACTGACTACCTTTATAAGCTATAATAGTACTCATGTTTTCCTATGTGATTTGTTTTGTCTAATTTAATTTTCCTATAACTCTTTGAAATTTCTGATTTTAGCATGTTTATTTGCAGCTGGATCAGTCTAATTAGTTTTTTTTCCCCATTGTAATGCTTGCTAGTTGATGGTGATATAGTTCTCTGCATGCGGTTGATATTCCAGGGTCTCCCTACCTTGGTGTTGCACGAGATTCAGCTACTGAAAGACGCTCACCACAGTGAGATAGAGGAGGAGAAAATCAGCTCGTCCAGCTTGCGTTGTCGTCTACTGGGAACGGTCCTTAACCCTCCTAAGGTACTAACGACTTATCATGTAAAGACAGAGGCTGGTGGGATTATTGTATTTTTAAAATGTATCTTCAGTTTGTTGCCATGTTTCAGATAGTCTTACTGTGTGAAGAATCTTAGAAACAGCTTTTAAATTGTGGAAGTTATTTTGTGATTGCAGAAGATGTATTCTGTGAAAGTAAATCAAGATCAGTTGATGACTGGAGTTATGCTTCTTTTGGAGATAACAGGCTCACACAGCATAAGTTTTCAGCATTGTTTTGTTTTCTTTAGAAGGAAGGTATGATCTGTTTCCTGAAGAAACAGTATACAGAGAAAAGCTGAACTAGAACAACTTAAGGGTAGAAAGTTTTCTTTTTTGGGGGGGGGCATAGTTTGGAGCAGAATCGTGGCGCAACTGTCCTAGTTTACATGTGTTAAAAGGTGGAGAACAATCCACTACTGGAGCTCACGGCCAGTTCGTTTGTCGATGATTTTATCAATGACACAAAACCAGTACACGGTGGAGAAAGATGGACTTAGATGGCGGAGGCTGACTGGTACCCTGCACATTCTGGATTGTCAAGATTGAAGTCGCCCACTAGCAGCTATTAAGGAACTTAGGAGTGGGCACAATGAAAGATTCTTTCGACATTTTTACGGAGGAAGTAAGTGATTCTGCCCCAAGGAGGAGGCCAGGCATGTAGGAGGGTAAGTAGATAAGAGAGGAAGTAAAAAGAGAGAGAGAGGAGGCACAGGCTGGAAAGGTCATGGCGGTATCTTAAAAAATAGGTTTCTGGTGCAGAGTGCGTGTTTGTCTATATGCTCTGCTAGACTGACTTCCAGTGACTTTGATGACTCACTTGTGTCTCAGAAGCAAAGGTCATTTGCTGTGGCATTTAAAGACCCAAGACTGGTAATTCTTAGAGTTCGGAGATAGAAACATTTCTGTATACCATTTCATGAGGGCTCAGACTTGAAATCCCCTCTATGTTGGATGGTTCCAAATCGCCAGAAATACGTTCCAAGTTACCACAAACGTACCTAAGCCAAAAGAATAACTTTTATCATATGAGTCCGCTGATCACTAATAGCTGTAGGTACTGTATAGGTGCACTTAAAAAACCCTTCAGCCATTTTTGAATGTCATTGCTTGCTTCAGTTGAACACTGTGCATTTTAGCAATTTTTTTGAAGAAACTGTGATGTCATTCATCCAATTCTATGATAAATAGCCTTAGGAACAGAACAGCTCCCCCACCTCCTCTTCTGCCTTTTCTTGTCATTGAAGGGAGAAGGTGCTCTTATCTGCATTTTGTTTTTCTTCTTTTGATAACTTGTGCTTTGTAGTCTCCTTGCAGTGAGGTGGAACGATGGTCCAGGCACACCTTGGCCCTTTGTTTGTTGCGGGAAGCGTGCACACCCACTTTGACCCCATCAGCCATTCACAAATCAGCAACGGAACAGCCTTACATGCTTATTATTATTTTTTGATTTATTATTTATGCTTATTATTTATTATTCATCAGATTCTCCTGGTTCTTCAAGGCTCCAGTTACTTCCTGTTTCTGAACGAGTTACAGAACACAACCATGTTAGTTTACAAAACAACAGTCCATGCTGACTGTAACTTAGATCCAGTTCTCATCTAAGAAGAGACTATTTAAGAAATTAATTCGGTCATCTCATAACCTTTGAAGCACAGCGGTTCCTATATACTTTTAACAGCTGTAGCACCATGCTGAGCATAGTTCTGGATAGCTGGGATTTAGCTAAAGGTTTTATTGGTGAAAAAATAACTCAAGACTGTCTAAAGTTTAGCCCTTTATCTTGCATTGCCTTATGAGTTATGCCATGTGTACATATAACACCTGTTTGTCTGTCGCATTGTGGGCCTACTGGAACATTATACTGCACCACTTTTCATCTCTGTATGGATGGTATGACAGAAAAGCTTCACCTGACTTGAAAATGTAGACGAGGCCCATTAAAAATGGCAAACTGATGAGACTTCATCTGTTCCCTTAGGTATAGCTAATCTAGCCTGAACCCAAGAAGAAGCCCTTCATCTATATTCTGAATAATCCTGTTAAGGCATATGGGGCAGTGCAGGTCAGCTGGGATTTATACCTGGCTTACCTGTTGGCCCAGTGCTGCTGAACGCGTGCCATCACCTAAACTCCACCCTCTAAATCTTGCCAACTCACAATACATTGGCAGTTCCAAAAATATTTGGACAGTGGCCACTCTGACCCAAAGGCACAAGTTATTTGCTCAGATTATTCACAAATTTCTATTAACGCCGCAAGAGTATAGCAGTCACGTTTAGTGTCAAGGTAGTCAGCTTTCTGAGAATCTAGTATTCTTTGGCCTAATTGAGTCGAAAGTTGTAAGGTCTTTTTCTTTTTCCTTTCTTTTGTTCTCTTGAAGGACAAGCCACACCTTCCTCCCAAACCTTACATAATTGGGCTGACTGGGGGCAGTGGCAGTGGCAAGAGTGCCATCGCCTGTCGTCTGGAGGCCTTGGGCGCTGTCCGCATTGACAGCGACCAGCTGGGCCACGAGACCTACTGCCCCGGGACAGCAGCCTACCAGAAGGTGGTGAAGGAGTTTGGGACAGGTGCCCATAATACTCTGACTTCTTGATGAGCAAATCAGTATACAAACATTGTGCCCCGTTTCATTATAACTAACTTGTAGCTTTTGTAATACCGGGAGTATAAGTACTTCAAAGCGAACTATGTTGCTCAAATGTTTTTGCTTGGATCCATTTTGATGATTTTTGCGATATGTCCGCATTATGAAGATGCAATGCTTTTCCCGGTTTTAGATATTCTCAATGAAGATAAAACCATCAATAGGCGATGCCTTGGCAGGAAGGTCTTTGGAAACAAGGTAGTTGATTGGCCTTTTATGGTGTTTAAATCTATTGACATGATTATCTGGTCCTCATCTGATAGAATGTTGGTGTTACAGGACCAGTTGAAAGCCCTCACTGACATTGTGTGGCCTGAGATAGCACTTCTGGTGAAGCAGAAGATCCAGCAGGCTGGAGTGGAGGGTGTGTACATAGTTGTGTGTTCTGCATAGGTAAGCTCATGCTCCGCTTGCCTACTTGACGGTTTCCCCTACATCTCCTCCAGGTAAGCAGGTGTGTGTTGTGGACGCAGCAGTGCTGCTGGAGGCCGGCTGGACAGACATGGTGCATGAGGTCTGGGTGGCCATGATCCCTGAGGAAGAGGTACCTGTGTTACTGAGCTTATTTTGATCTTGCATGTTATTGGATTTGTGCAGATTTAGAAGACTAGTAGAAGAATGCAGAAGCCGTGTACCATCGTGCTTGCAGAGGGGAGTTTGTCCTGGCCCATCTCTGCTGCTTGTTAGTGTTGCTGAATTCTCCCTCAGGCCGTGTCCCGGATCACAGCACGGGACGGGGTGAGTGTGGAGGATGCCCGACGGCGGCTGCAGAGCCAGTGGCCTACTGCCCGGCAGGTTGAGCATGCCAACGTGGTGCTGTGTACCCTCTGGGAGCCTGACATCACGCAGAAGCAGGTGGGGACACCCTGATGTTGCTCTGTGTTCTCATTGTCGCACGTACATGTTGCTGAAATATTTTCCTGAATATCGTGAAATGTTATTTATTAACCGTGGGGCAGCTGTTGAATTCAATCCCTGTGTATCTGTGGCTACTTGGGGCTGACAGAACTGCTGAAAAGAAGGTGAATCCTAAAGTATTGTAACCTCTGTATCACTGGGTATAAACCAAAAGTAATCTCATCTTGAATTAAGATGACTGGATGTGCACAGGGAGGCCCCTAGAGTTTAGTGGTTGTATGCTGATGTCAGTCCGAATTGATTGGTGCCTTTTTAGCCCTTGTTCTTGGGGGGGTGTCCATTCATAGGTCCAGAAGGCCTGGGACCTCCTCCAGGAACGCCTCAGCCAGAGGGGCACGGTCTGCACCCCACCCCTGAAGCTGTGAATTCACCTCGATTCAGTCCAGCCCCTTTTACTGAGCCAGGTCAAATGATGACAACTCAGTGTATATTCATCTGTATGAGGACCATGTTTGACTTCTGCATCAGTGCTGTCCACAAGAAGACACATGACCGGCATATCGCGTCACACACTTTTGTGTTCCCTCTTGCTATAGTTCCCGATTTTCTTAGCAGGCAATTCAACTAATGCACCATGACTTTGAACGTCATGCATTTATATGGTTAGAGGTCTTGAACCTTGATTTAAGACAGGTTAAGAGCCTAGCTCTTCTGGTCACTGGATCAGCTCTCCATCAAGCTGCAGCCCAAATGGCATGTGAAAATGTGCCTGAACTTCAATGGAGCCGATTGCTGTTTTCCTCTTTTTAATGAATGACGTTATGGCTGGAGGATTACTGCGCTGACTGGCTTTTGGTTTGGTGATTCATATTCTGCAGTATCCAAGTGTTCAGGTTGGCCATTGTTGTTCATTTGTATTTTAATATCCATTGTTTTCTTCCTCCTCTAGAGTTTATATCTGAAAGAACATAAATGTTACAACACGTCTACATCATGTTAAAAACACTTTAAATGTTTGGAAAATATGAATGATATATCGAACGTCTTGCATTACTTTTAAGTTGTATAGCTAAACTGTATGAGATTCAAATTCAGACCAGATATGACCGATCACAATGGTCTTTGTAAATAACTGTATAATTTTAAAAGGATTACACTTATATCTGAGGAATATAGTAATGAATAAATTTAAGCTATTCTCCCATAGCTGATGTACGTCTGTCATTGTAACCAGTGTGGTTTACCTGAATGAAACATCAGCAAATTACAAATATCATACTATGGTCAGTGCCTGATTGTACTGCTTACAGCACAGTACGGTGGGCTTACGCATTGTCTACTTCATACCATCCAGACATACTACCATATACAGTATTTTGACTATTTTCAAAGGCGACACTATTCCAGTATTTTGAAATCGTTCCGTAAATCTGATTTTCTAATTTCACATTTAGGGTGTATATTAGTGCAGAATGCAAAAACAAATTTGCAGTGATTTTTGCAGTGCAGAGAGACAGGTAATCCACCCATGTTCTCTGCACTGACCTTTGGCGGGATTCTCAAGCTCAAAATGCAACGGTGGGGGCGTGTCCTGTCAAGTCCACATGGATACATGGCTTCTGAGCCAGTGATCAGGAGTGTGCGGGGTCCATGCTGCTGCTGAAGCATGAAGGTGCAAACAGCTCATTGAAAGGAATCCATCCTTCTTATACAACCGGTTTTTTCCTTTATACCAAGCTACATCCAGGTCCAGGTAATACCGTCTCCATTGGTAATACCAGTTGTTGACACTAAGTATATTTCTGAAATGTTTAAATGATCACCTTAGGAAATTAGCTACTGTGCATGCAGGGGTGGACTAGCTTCTGTTGGGGCCCCAAGCTGACAGGTAAGGGCCCCCTACACTTGCCCTTTGAGCTATATATTGGAGCCAAAAGAGAAATGAGACAATTAAAAATGAAGGATCATCAATATTATGTTAATGTGCCTGGTGCCAACAGTAAAACTTACCGGTCAAAGTGGGGGTAGGAGTGCTGTCCGTAAAATTCACTGATTGGGGGGAGGGGGGTATCATGCCGGCGGATCGATCGGCCGAACTTAAGGTGTTTATTTGCTCCTGTTTTTTGCCGTGGCCCTAGAAGAGGTGGGAAAGCATAGCCGCAAAGGGCCAAAATGTATGCAGGTATTTGGGATAACCTTTAGGTCAGCTATTCAAACCCAGGTGTGAAGATTTCAGCCAATCACTGCTCTAATTAGTAATTAATTAGGGATTTGCAGAAAAAACCCGCATACCCAATGACCCATTCTGGATAAGATTGCCCACCCCTGCCCTACATTGTAGCCAAGGACAGCGTTTCTAAACCTGGTCCTCAGGGACATCCAGACGGTCCATGTTTTGCTCCGAGCTCCACGAGGACAGGAATGAGAAACACTGGCCTAGGATAGCCTATGCCTTATTCCACCCCTGAGGATGCGGCTAGTTTTGAATTTTTTCATACCTTCATTTAATTTTGTTTTCTCCAAGTCTGTTCACAATTTGTCTACCACTCTAGTGGGAGAGTATCAAAAACATAGGAGATGTAATGTTGGTCTTGTATCTTTGCACCGTTTTCTTCCATTAGGCTACTTTGTGCCATTTTGCTTGGCGGTGAAACAACGAGTACCACTAGAATCCAGTGTTTAAAGAAAGTAGGGTAGCAAGAAGCAAGAAGGCTCAAAGTAGGAATAGTCCATTACAGCTGGGGGGGTGGACTGTCACTAAAAATTCAAATAAGAGACATGTTGATATAATATAAAAAACATTTGGCTTTTCAAATAGTAATTTTATTATGTGAAAATTAGAATAAAATGTATTACTTTGTACAGAAATTGCCAGAATATCAATGTTATAAAATGCATATAAAATTTATACAAATAAAGATGTTAGACACATTCAAAACACTAAAAAGTCCCTTAAACAACATTTTGTCAATGGTTAAGGCAATCAAAGAACCAAGTACTCCATGCAAACCTGGTGAGCAAGAACCCTATCTGGTACATTAACCGTGTACTGTGACAAATCAAACAAAAGAATACAAATTCACTCATTAATATGAACTCAGTATGAATCTATTTCTAGATAAGACTTTAAAATGGAAAGAGTGTACTGGACACCCATATCTGTTGGCATTCAGTACAAAAAAAAAAAAAAATTTAAGGGACCCCATAACACTTAACGTTGTTAGTTTTGGGTATTTCCCATACCTTGCCTATTTCTCTACTGTGAGTCTGGCTGAGGTTGTGGATATCCCCAGGCTGTTAGTGGCTCTACAGGTATATATCCCAGAATCCTCCAGGACCACACTGCACAGGACCAGGGTGCAGCAGCCATCGTCCCTTGACTCCATGTGCACCCTGGGAGATTCTGTTAATGGAGTCCCCTCCAGCAGCCACTGCACCTCTGGTTCAGGGTACCCTGTGTGGGGAACAGAGGCGATGCACATTAGCCCAAAACTCTGACAGACCAGTTACACCTACTGGGAAAACAGTCTAAGTCAATAATCGGCATTATACCTTCCAGTCTGCGTTACAGTAAAGCTTATAATAGAACTGCTCCAATGACCAAAACCAATCATATTCATCAATTTTTCTAAGCAGATACTACAGTGTCAAGAACTAAAAATTTCATTCTATGCACCTTAAAACAACACCTCCCCATTTGAGCAGATGCCATTAAATACAGATATCTGCAAAAATACCAGGCTAAGGAATGTAAACAGTGCTGTGACTCGCTGTCAGCCAAAGCTGTTATGCGCCATGTTTAGTGCTTTGAGGGTGACAGACAATGGCAGCTCTTTACTAGGGGATCACATCTGCTAATTGGGACTGTAATGACACATGCATGGAATTGCTTTCTTTCTTAACGCATCATGACCATTAGCGACCTGAGTGTCTCTTCAGACTCATGTTACATCCCAGGGCACATCACACCCCTACAGCTGCTGCCAAACATGCCTCGATCATCCTTTTCTCAGAGGATGATTGGACATGATCTACCCATGGTAGCAGCCTGTCCAGCATTTTTGTGCTTGATCCCAAGCAAAGTGGGATGTTAATTGCAACAAGAACAACAAGAAGCACTCTTATGCCAAAGCATCTGCCTTCAATAATACCTGAGCAAATGAGGCCTGCAAAGTATCATTTTGTCAAACGTAAGTGTGCCAAAGGCACAGTACCACATTTGGCCAGCAGAGGGAAGAACCATACCATTAATGTGACATGAGAGGCGGACATCGGTGCCTGATGCTGAGGTCAGGTCTACCAGCATCTGGGAGAACTGGGGCACCTGCTGCAGATGCTCCTCCAGTGCCTGCAATGCCAGCTCCGTTTCCTGCTTTCGGGTTAAATCTACTGGAAGCCGGAGGATCAGCATACATTTTACCAGACTTTCAGATGCCTGAATTTGTCGCAGGAGGTAAAAGTAACAGGGATCCATCTAACATTTTGGCTTAAAAAAAGCTTTTCCAAATGACGTGAAAGTAGGACGTAAAGACAGACATTCCTCACCTAACAACCTACCTGTTTAAGGACCGTCTGGACTTAAGGCCAGCTCTCCAATCAGTCGGTATTATACGCGGCACAAAAACGGTCATGGCACCGGCAGCGCGGCGTCCCTTCGACAAGCATCTCATCTCGTGTCACCTTTTCTCAGTCTCTCGTTCCCGCAGTCGCTCAGTATTCACCGCACTAGCGTTCATCTACAAATTTGTACTTTATTGTGCATCCTATAGTACAAGATGTAGAACCTGCTACCATCAGTAAGGGGGAGGCTCCTTGCTTATCGACCAATTCAGTTAACGACTTAGCCGCAGGAACGGAACTCAGCTGTTAAGTGAGGAGTGTCTGGACTAAAATTAAGCAACTCAAGAGAATTAAATCTGTGATTAAAAATTCCAATTAAATCTCTTGTAAATTGTACATTCACAGTTTATAACTATTTTTATGTGCATAATTACTGGAAGTATTCATACAAGGCAGCTTACCATCTCTGTATCTTACACACCAGAAAATTTAGGAATGAATGCATCCTGGCCAGAATACAGTCAACTGCACAGAACACATGGCCATCACATGCTAGACCAGGGCTACTCAACTATTTTTCCCTGAGGAAATTCACACGGTCCGGATTCAATTATATCTTGACCTGAGTCTGCCAGCTGGTGTCCACTGCGATAGACGGACAAGCCTCACCTCTCTCAGGGCTGGTGGGGGAGTCATACCCACCTGACCTGGAAAGCAAGGCCATTCTCTTCAGTGCCAGTACGGCTTTCCCCGTTTTCTAAAAGGTGAAGTGTAGGGTTGGATCATTGAAACAGAATTAAAAACCTATGTTTACACACCTTTCGAAACCCATCTCCATTAAAACGTGTGGTTAATGGCAATGAACCTTCCACTTCTGCTTGGCCAAGAACTTCTTCATTTTCTCTTTGGAGAGAGACTTCACAGTACTGGACACTGCGGAGCTGAAATCTTTCATCCACGGGTGGTCCAGTGCCTGCTCACAGGACATCCGCTGTCTGAGCGACAAAAGCCAGATGCAACAAGCCCCAAAGATGTGATCATCAGATAAGAATTGCCATATTAAATAAACATGAACTATCTTAATTTTATTGGTCTGTGGAGCCTGACATGACATGGAATGCTAGTTTGAAGGCACTGGATGGTCTTTTGGTGGACGAATGAGGATGAATATGCTGAGCTGACCAGTATAAATATAGCTGCTTTGCCCAGCACATGGGTTGTTGCACATGGGCCCAGTTGTGATTCTGGTGCCTTGATCCTTGCACATGGCTGCAGTTAGATGCTCCAGCTCTCTTTAAATTAACAACATCACTAAGTCTGCTTCTGAAAACTGAAGCAATTTCAAGGCAATCTAGTGCTTATATAAAAACTGACATACAGTACTGTTCAGTCTTATTCAAAGAGTGTTTAAGGCTATTTATCTGGGTAGTACGTGCATAATTTGGTCAGAAAAACATACGCAAATTAACAATACCACAATAAGAATTTCTTCTACTCTACAAAAAGTTGTTATCTTGTTGGATGTCTAGATCAACACTGCTTCAGTTTCCAAACATCTCCTCAGGGGCACCCCAGCCAATTCATGTATTTGTTAAAATTTCACCACCAGCTCATTTAATCAATTAGTTAGTTAAAGTCAATGATATATTGATTAGTCAGACATGGTATGCTAGTGGTTGAGTCAAAAATGCATGGGTATATTGTATGGTTGCTGCAAATAATGGGAAGATAAGAGATGTTTTGAAACAGCTAAGTTAACACACACAAGTTACAAGTTAACCAGCATAAATATCATTTTGTCTGTATAATTTTCTTTGACTGCCTAAGTGTGTATATTAGCCTGCCAGGGGCAGACGCTTCCTTAAACTTTGGCTCTCAGAGTTGCATTTAAGGACAACACTAGTCAGATGAGCCTAGACTGACCTTTTGTCTTTCTTGAGCAGTTTGCTGATGAAGTCCTTAGCTTGATCGGTAATATCCTCAAAGCTCTCATCATCAAATTCCCACTTCGCTCCAGTGACCAGTGCCAGCGTTTCGGCATCGTTTTCACCCTGGAAGGGCGACTCGCCACTCAGGCTGCCAAGGGAGATGGTGAGATGAAAGGTCACAAGACTCCACACCTACCAGCATTTGTCAGGCCTGCAAAATAGCTAATACTGCTTTGTGGTTCAGGCAAACATGATTCACATAGAGAGCATCTTCATCAAAGGCCGTGCTTCTGTATATCGTTGTGAACCATAATTCATTTAAGTTTTTAAAAATTGACAAAAAAATGCATCCCTCCTGACTTTATTAAAGCAAAAGATGAGAGAAACATTTTGAGTTTTCAAGTGCTCAATTTAACTTGGTTACCTCTAGGTGGCAGAAACAAAATCGTAGCCTATTGTGAGAATGGGAAACAAAGACTCTCAAACCTCAACTTCTTCCAGTTTCTTTCCCAATCTACTGTGACTTTACTGGAAAACAGCAATGCATGGAAATAGAAGTTCATCAGCACTACAGCCCCATAAATTGACAAAATGATGGGGGACTGGTAACAAAATGTGTGGAAATGGTTTACTTTTGTCTGCAATACATGTTCCCCTTTAGACAATAACTGTACATGAACAGACAGTGCTCTCCTGATTTGGGGGCTTGGTGCCTATCCCACTTGGTACAGGGCACAAGGCAGGCGTACACTGTACATGAGATGCCTGTACATCACAGGGCATGTACGAACAAAGGGCCATTTAGTTATTCATAAGGATAACAGCCCATTTTCGGAAGAGCATGAAGACTGCACACAGAGGTGTGAGGTAAAAGTGCTCCCCATTCAGCCACCCCAATAATATATTAAAATTACCCCACTTAATTAACCTTCTAAAGATCCCTGGTCTTCTCTTATAAGGCATTAATACTACAAAAGCTCTTTATAACATTTATGTACAGTGTGATATCTTAAAACAGATGAACTGTCATTTGCAGTTTAGGGCGAAACAGAGATTACAATAGCAATTTCCCTAGAACAGGGGTTCTCAACTGGTTTAGTCTCAGGATCCACATTTTCCCTTGGGCATTAAATCACAATCCAATTAAAAAAAATAATAATAATAAAACTTATGTCACAAAAAAAAAAAAAAAAAAAAAAAGTTCAGTAATGGTAAAGCAAGGCCACTCTCTTCAGTGCCCCACCACAGTGCTGTAAAACACAAAGCCTTCATGCATTGTAAAAAAAACTAACACTTACATTAGGAAAGGAAAAAAAATATTTTTTACTATACACTCTGCAACCCAGTGAAAATGGCCCCGCGATCTACCAGTTGAGAAACAGTGCCCTAGATGACAATTCAACAATATGGCAGAGGGCCACGTCGCTGCAAATCAGTAGCCTACACACAGGACAAGAGGCTGAGGGGTAGAACCAGGACAGGCCCTTACAGGATGTAGCAGATAACCCCAATACTCCACATATCAGAGGCCAGGCCCACTGGGTCATAATTTATCACTTCTGGGGCCACAAA
>JAAGVU020000092.1:14692280-14733223 GCA_011763525.2 Mormyrus iriodes | reverse complement strand
ACAATCATTCCATGACTGCAGACTCCAGAACATGTGAGAGAGAGAAACACACACACACAGACACTCGCACACACACACACACACACACACACACACACACACACACAGTAGTAGTGGGGACTTCCTTTACGTACCCAGCTTGCTGGCCAGTCCAAAGTCAATGATCTTAATGCTGGTGCCGGTACGGTCAACGCATACAATGTTCTCAGGCTTGAGGTCCAAGTGCACGATGTTCTGCTGGTGCAAGTGCTGGACGCCCTCCAAGATCTGCTGCATGTACTGCATGCAGGTGGACTCCGTGTGCTCAAAGTTATCATCCACAATGCGCTGGAACAGCTCACCACCAGCAATGCTGCAGACATGAGGTAAGCTCTCAGTGAGCAGCCCACATGGACTTATTCTGACCTGAGAAGGGCCTCCGATTTTTAAAGATCCATTTTTTCACAATATACACTATTCAGGTGACAGTCATTCAAGACCGGTCAACTAAATATTAATAGTCCATGTATGCTCTTCACATTTTACACATCTACCCTTGATCTTCCAAAACAGGGTCCTTGCAATCCCAGGAAGCCCAGAGAGCTAGGCAGGGGCCACCTTGGATAGGATATAGTGAATGAATGAATCAATGAAAACTACAGTACATTTAAACAGCGCTTTTCAAGACACCAAAAGCACTTTACAGAACCAATGGGGAACTACTTCAACCACCACCACAGGTGTAGCACCTACCTGGGTGATGTGACAGCAGCCATTCTGCACCACTACGCTCACCACACAGTAGCTAAGGTGGTGAAGGGGCAGCAGAAAGTTCACTAATTAGATAGAGAGGCCAGGTTAGAAAGGGCCACAGGGGGAAATTTAGCCATGGGATCAGGGTACTATACTGACGCTTTCAAAAGATGCCCAGGGATCTTTAATGACCTCAGTCAGGAACTCAGTTTTACATCTCAACTAAAGGACGGCACCATTTTTACAGCACAGTATCCCGTCACTGCAATGGGGCATTGAGATCCACACAGACCACAGGATGGGCTAACCTGTTGGCCATACCAACACCTCTTCCAGCAGGAACCCATCTTTCCTAGTTGGCCTACCATCCAAATATTGGTAAGGCCCAAACCTGCTTAGCTTCAGATGGATTACCTAGTCTGTACTGGGGGTATAGTAGTAAGTCCAAGATGGGTGCAGTTCAAAGATAGGAATATTTAGGTAAACTCCAATCTGTATTTAGACTGTGTGAGATGACTGGAGTGCCCAGAGACACTCACACACAGACACAGAGAACAAACTGCATACAGTCAGAGCCAGTATCACAGTGCTGTCAGAGTACCGCATTGTCCACTGAACCATGAAGCCCCCCACTCCACACACACCGCAATGTGCACTGACTTCAGGATGCAAATTTAATGCTTTTCCTTCTATTAAAAAAAATAATAGAAACTTAAACTTTAAGTAACAGAACATTAGCAGGACATTTTCACTCACAACTCCATCACCATGACCATCTCAGAACGGCTGTCGTAGGCCCCCAGGCACTGCACCAGCTTGGGGTGATGCAGGTAATTCATGAGCTCCATCTCCTTGCGTGCGGCCTCCCTCTCCTTTTTCAAGCGGGCCTTGTAGAACTTCCCAGCACACACCCGGCCCGTCTCCTTGTGCATCAGCCGGAACACTTGCCCAAACTTCCCCCTGCCGGACGGAGACAGATCCGAATGATGGAAATATGCAGAGGCCCAAAAAAAACCAAAAGAAAAAAAGCATACAGCTGCCACACCACTGAAAAGGATCCTTAAAATTATCTCAAAGTTGAACCATTCAGACCATACAGTCTCCACACCAGCAATATAAAAGGCAGATACAGTGCGATACAGTTTGGGAGCTTCCACTAAGTGACAGGAGTAAATGACTTCCATGGACTCCCCCGTCCCTTGTTAGTGCCGGACACAGGGTAATACTCACACTCCCAGCCTCTCCATCACAGTGTAGTGGTCAGACACTTTGTGCTTCTCGTCAATGGTGACGTTAACGTGTGACTGAACCTTCTCCTGTGGCTCTGCTTGAACGAACATGAAATAGGACATCGTCAGCAGGCAAGTGTATTGGGCATCAAGCTTGGCTATAAGGCAGCATTGGTGCTTTGGGCACAGGATCATGGAGAAAACCACCGATACCATCACAGGAACACTGGTTCTCTTGTTCTCTTTAGAAGTTACTGAAGGCGTGTCAGACTATGCAGGCGCACAACAGAGATGCATACCAACACAAGATAAGCCACCAGAGCACACCCTGATCCAAGCATTCATCTTGCAATGACGGCATAACAATATGAGCATCTTTCACAACCATACATAGATAATAGGAGCATATTACCTGTGGTATCCATCTCGATAATGTCAGATTCTTGGCTAGGTTCACTGACCCCTGCCCTGTTGTAGGCCCTGACACGGAAGCAGTATTTCCCGTTGGGCTCCAACCCTGTCTGTACCCGGTAAGAAGTACTCGTACAGCAGCCAGTCAGCTCGGTCCAGTCTCCAGGTTGCTCAGAGCCTTCTGTCCTTACTTCCACCACATAACCAGTGACTGCAGCACCCCCATCGTAACTAGGGCCTGACCAGGACAACACTAGAGAGCTGGAAGAGAGCTGGCACACAACTGGAGAAGATGCAGGGGGCTGGGGACGGTCTAGATAAGAAAGGGGGAGGAGATTCCGAATTAAAATCTTGGCAAAACATCACCCAGACTACAAACCTTGGCATTATCTTAGATATTCCAGCGATTGTTTGTGTGTTTGAAGGTCAAATCAGCTACATGTTCACCCAGCTCACGCAGAAATGGCTCATATTAAGTAACCCAAAGCAGATGGCCAGGATGGTCATACCTGTAGGACACACCCACCTACAACGCTGAGGGAGACTCTGTGTTGGATGGAGTTTCTCTGGTTCCGCACCACTATGGTATAGCTTCCTGTGTCGACTAGGTCAGCCTCAGAAATCACTAGCTTGCTTCCATGACTACTGCTCTCTATCTTCGTTCGAGGTCCACTTACAACCTTTATATAACGACATGCACATATACTGACGTCACTCCTTATATCCTGGTAGACAGATTTGGAGATCTGGCACACTGTGCAGGTACATCCTGTAAACCAAAAAAGGTGAAAGAGCAGCACCTGATGTTTGTTGTGGATCCAGCAGCAGGCCACAGGGAAGCTGCTTTTGAAGGTACACTGCAGTTGTACCGGTTCGCCGACCCTGATCTCCACAGACTGCGGCGTTTTCTCAAAGCTCAGCAGAGGTTCTGAAGGAGACCAAGACAGGGAAAGATCACAGTAGAGCAAGCGCACACATGATTACTGCACGTGCTGCACATCAGAGAATTAGACCTGAACAGAGTGAGAATTTTCCATTTCTCACATCTCATCATAGTATCATGAAGGTTTCATCATTACTGATCAGAATGGGACACTGTACTGTTTAAGATTACGTTAAGATTACATCAATATCCTTTGTGCTTCAATTGATATGGTTTCAACCATGATTAATAAATCTATAGCAAGCAAACAAACAAACTTATCCCTCTATCACTATGAGCACAGGGTGCATTAGTAAAAAACACAGCAAGGTTGGTGGTGTTTTGCACTGCTTTGTTCAAGGGGAAATGAGATACAAGACAATATGTGCACAACTCACACTGAATTCACAGCTGGATTTGGGGATATATTCGATATTAAAAATGGAATATAATGAATTGGACCGGCAGAATATACACTTTGTGTTAAAGCTCAATCTGAAACACCGGAACCCGGTGTTTATACCCAGGCTGTGTAAGGATCACATTCACTGCAGCTTAATGGAAGCCTCTTCAATGTCTTCACATTGGAAAGCTCAAGTTGGGACATTCAGCGCAAACAAAGGGCCATATATGACAGCCAAGTTAACCCTGTAGACTCCCAGGAAATCTCGGATGGGGAGCAGTAAAAGTGTGTGAAATGCAATACTCTTTCCTTCAAAATGTTACAAGCCAACAATAATTGCAGACTGTCACCCTAATTTAACTGATTTGGCAGCTATTGCAAGAAGAATATCCTCTGGCAATCATTATGCAAATAATACAGTTCTGTTTTAATCGTTTGACCTAGGACTGTATTCTACTTGTATGTAATCATTTGCATGAGTGCCAAATGACTAGATAGGTAAAACGCTACCATAGCAACAGATGCTGCATTAATGAATCTAGTTGCTGCGCAATAAAACGATTAAAACATATGAAGGTGCAGTTAATGTAAATAGTTACCTATTATTTTTATAAGGAGTGTGTGTGTGTTAGGATGGCATGAAAATCTTAGTTTGGGAACCACAGATGAGTGAAGAGGGTCATTTAAACCCTAAAGAGTTTCAACCAAGCTCTGTTACCACAGGAATAATTCTCAGCCTATCAGAGCCACCAAACATGAGCTGAATGTTTCGTAGTTTTCCTGCCTCCAGGCAAAGTAATCAGGCACCTGGGAGGCCCTTACGCAATGGTTTGGATTGGGCTGGATGATCTTGAATGATTAAATAATGAGAGTTCCCATCCCAACCATCTGTAGAGCATTGCATTGTAAACGTCATTCATGAGAACACGCCAACATATTAATAAAACGAAACTGAAAGGTGGCCACCGTGTGATTTCCTTCCTGTTCCATATTTTTTTTCACAGCACAGACTACATTTTCAAGCGAGCCATGACAACAGAAAATCACTTTTACTTGGATATACCTGCCCTTAGGGTTGGGTATCATTCGTTTTTTTATGATTCCAGCGCTAAAACGATAACTGTACCGGTGCCACAACGGTACCTGAACCAGTAGTTTTAAGGAGAAAAAAAAAAAAAAAAAACACAAAACAAAGCCTAACAACATTAAAGAATGGAAAAAAAAGCCAAACGAACTCAAATTGAACAATAGGACATTAACACCACAACTATATAAACAAAATATTTTAATTCATAATAAAAAACCCTAACCCAATTACAATAATTTAACACTAAATAACTTACCACTTTAAATATATTAATATAAATAAATGCAAAACATTTAACATTTGCATGATGTCCTGGTCTCAGAATCCTTTTGAGTGAAATACAGCTACACTTGAGACTTTATATTTTAGATCTAAGCATTTTAACCATGTATGAGTTAACTAGTAATGAATGCTGACATCAGAGCAAGTGTAATGAAAACTAGTGATGGCACATGAGGTGCAGTGCCGTTACGGGAACCTGAACACCAGAGGGCAAATATTTCAAATTGGCAGCTCAGGCATTTAAGTGGCACCAAAATCCACGCTGCAGTACAGTCCGGTGCATACCGATCGCACAGCAACTGGGGCCATTTTTGGCACCGGGTTTTGCTACTCAACCCTATTTACGCTGCCTTTCCAGACCATTGATTCATGATTCATTGAATGTCTTTCATCGCACATCTTAAAATATTACCAGTGTGTATAAAAAGTTATGCAAGAGCTTCCTGACTGCCATGTACCATAACCACTTATACAGTGCAGAGTTAGGGTGAGCCTGGACCCTGTCCCAGTAAGAACAAGGTACAAGGCAGGACTGTCAAGACACAAGGCAGGACACACTTACAGACACGCTACCAGAAATTTAGAAACTTTCTTTTTCAAAAAAAGTCAAGTGATTTATTTCCAAAGCAACCACTTAGGGGCATAGGAGGAACATGGATATCCTGGCAAATTCAGGGGGCCCCACATTTTACAAGGGTCACTCATATCAAAAATTCTATATTCTAAATTCTACTGAGGGGGACCCCTGCTCAGCAACTTCTACCACGATGGGTGAACGACCCCCTCCCCCCATGGCCCAATAATTTCCAAAATTTTGTCAGAGGGCCTATGCTATGCCCCTGCAATGACTCATATGCTGGAACAATTTAGGCAGAAAATCAAATTTTTCATTTAAGGGTAAAGTAAATCAGGCTTCAAGACTGAGAATTTAACTGAAGACATACCTTAAGAGCCAAAAGATGATTATGAAAAGTGAAGGACTGTAAACCCGATGTTTAAAATGCTGAGATTAAGCATGTTTCAATTATATTTCATTTTACAATTAAAATAATCCACACAGGAGGGACCGGTTTTTGAGAGATTTGATTATGTTTTGCGAGATATTGATGACAAGAAATTCTTGTGAATTTTGCAATATGTTGGTCTAGTTCCCATGGATATATCCATATGGCTGGGACTCTACAATCCATACCGGATGTTCTATGTCTGCCTGGGGGTTAGGGCAAAATTAAAAACAGGAAGAAATACTATAGGAAACTCTTAACATAAACCAGGCTTCAAGGAAGGAAGTTTATAGCACAATTAAAAGAAAAATACTTAAACGTAAATGGAACTCAGAGGAAGTGCTTCTCAAAGTAAAAATGTTAATCAGAAAGCCAATACTTCCACGAAATAAGAGTTATAAGAGAAGCTGAGGACACATGCGGATAATGGTACTACCGTTTTCATATGGCTGTCACTGCATTCATAATGGCAACATCATCCAGGGTCAGGAAGATCACAAATACAGAAGACACTCAGAAGAGGGGAGAAGCGAGCTGAGCAGACGGGGGGAATTCTGCACCAAGACCAGCCTTGGAAGACCCCCCCGGTCCTCTGGTCGATACCAATTAAACCCAGCTGCTCCACTGCCTGCATAGTTCTTCAGCAAGGCGTTTTTCCCCCACAGAGAACTTGAAAATAAAGTTTCTGCTGCAAACTTGTAGGATCCACAACCAAGATTCACAAAAGGCACCTAATCTTATCATTGATATCGAGTTGTTATAACTAAAGTCAAAATCAGGCAAATTACTTAGAATGTTGATTAAAATAAGTACACATATATCTGCAACTGAACTTAAACACCTCTGAAAACCTCAGCAGAAACAAAGCTGAAATACACCCTACAATTATCAGAAACAAAAAAATCCTTAATATTTTTAAATGTTTTAGTATATACTACACAGCCAGAGGAAATGAAGTTTTTTTTCCGGACCACACACAATTTCATCATGCTCTTAGTACTGTAGCAGTGTCAAAATGACCCAACGAACAAACATTTTAAAATTACCTGCTTCAGGCATCTTTTCCATCCTGCCTTCAGGGGCACACATGCTGGAAAGCGACCCGTTGCTCACCACCTTGCCAGGGCTGTCATCTGTACTCCTGCCGGAGCACTTGAGCTCAATCTTTAACGTGGACACATACGTCTTCTTCAGGCTACAGCCGCTGCTCATATTTGCCTGTAAGAATGAGGCGAATCCTCTTGACACGGCAAAATATCGAGCACTTCCAGCCCTGCTATCATACACAACTGCTTCCTACTGCCCCCCTCCCCCAACTATGCTGTTCTACTCTGTCTACAGCTCTGTAAATTGCCCATTCGCTTCCCGGTTTCTGGAGCCCCCCTTCACCCTTATGGCCCTTTCACGCTATCTGGCACACAGGCTGCTGCGGGCCTGCTCACAGGATGCTGCATGTTTAATCAGTCATTTCTCAGAAGAAAGGCAAGTAAATAAATAGCGTGCTGAAATCTCAGAATCTCAGGGACAGGGCGGCTTCTCCATACCTGCATTCCGTACATGCATGGTAGGACATTGCTGCTGTAGTAGGTTGTAGCCATGCAACACTTTCAACAACCGGGTTGGGGGAAGGGGGTGAGAAAAATATACCCAAAGCTTTGAACAAGTGACAGTTTCAATTTCATCTGTTAGCATCATAGGAAAGTTTAAATTGCAGGGGTTATACTGATAACGCCAAGCAACAAATGCTTGAACAGGATTTTTTATTTATTTTTATTAGCTACCTTCCTTTACTGAGTGATAGCTACCTAGCCATGCACCACGAAACAAGACAATTACACTCAAACATCAGGAGGAACTCTCCTTAACCCAATACTTAAGATGAATTAGTACTGAACCGCTTCAAACTGCTACTTTAGAACCGCACAATCCAAATTTATGATGAGGGGCGAGTGGAGACTGTAAAATTTGTTTATGGGGGTCACAACTCACCAGATTAGAAACACTGTAGAATACTGCCCCCCCCCTTTAGTAAAAGCCACAATAGATTTATGAGAAAAGTCGTAACAAGCCTGACAGGAAAGAATAGTTTAATCACATTCTGGAACACCAACTGTGAGATTTTCCTGTATTTCATTCAGAAATGTGTATGCAGGAATTTGGCTTGACCACAGGAGGACGTCATGCCAGGACTTGTTTGCATACCACAAAACCTGCCTTTGTGGTTTGGCCTCAAAAACCCAGCAATCATCGCAAACCTCAAAGTCTTGAGGGAAGCAAAAGAAAAAGACCAGGCTGCGTCTGAGACCTGAGATATATCCATTTATAGATCCAGCTAATATCTTAATTAGCTAGTACTCAACTACATGTATAGCTGTGTTGACGCAACACTTAAGATTAATATTTTTAGAAATGCTCAATAAGATTATGATAGGTCTGTTCAAAATTGGAAGCACACGCCTTCCTTCCTTCACACATTTAGATAGTTAGGCCTAACACAAGCAAATTCTCAACATCATATGTCTGGGTTTGGTTACATTTCAGAAGGTTTTATCACTTAATACATTTGGCTGAACTTCATTTTTGAAGAGTCATTCAAACAAAACTCTAGTTTCCACATTAAAAACAGCATAACTGAACATTCCAGCACTATTCTCTGCCCCCTTATCGGTGTGCCTTATATTTAAGGAGAATGGTATCAGATATGACAACAGGTTTCAAGATAAAGTGATCACATATCTTGGTCATCTATGGAAATTTAAGGAAAGGGAATATACCAGGCGATTAGCAATTTCACCTACTGCAATAAAGGGACATTACATAGCAACTCACCTAGACTTCCCAGTTCATGACATGGATTTTCTTGGAAAAAAACTTCCAAAAAAAATTTCCATTAAATTCATGGGACTTTGCAAACGTACTCCAAAAACTTTTTGGGTTAGGATTTTTTAAAGTTTGGCCCTCTAAATGTTTTTGCGATTCTCTGTATGTGTATAGTAAGGGTCACCAACTGCTAATTTTTCACTGGACTGGGTTAAAATTTGTACTGAACATCCAAGAAACCCTAAGGATAAATTTGCAACATATATTCATGTAAATAGTTGTTGCCGAATGTTTTAATCTAATTAATAAACATCACCTGAATGGAAACTTTAATTTTCAAAAAATAATCTCAACTGGATTTCACAGTCTTGCAACCAGATTCTGTATAGTATTAATATAGCTGTCACATCTAGAAGTTACCTGGGGCTGCATTAAAAAACTGAGGGCCACAGATCTTCATAAATATTCAAGTGATAAATATGAAGGAGTAACATAACATCCTTAAATTTTTGATATGCAATGAATATTAACATTTCCCACTAAAAAACGTTCGAAGAAAATTATAGTAATCCTTCTTGGGAAAATATATAGGTCAAAATATGTTAAAAAGTGGTGTTTTCAGCTGGGACAGATCATTTGATCTTCAATTCAGATCATCAGATCAATCAAATCAGATCATCAATTTCCAACAGAAGCCACTGAATCGACACTGGGAAGGTCTCACCGGCAGAAATATCCTCTGGGACCGCCAAGAATTTAGACATGTATATGGGGTCCAATCAGCTCATAACTGCAGACCACAGCGTGCCCGATACTTTCATCCGAACCAGCGCTCTTGTTAGAATAAGCAAATTCTAACAATTGCCAGTTATATAAGTTTACCTGACATTAGCACGGTTAAACATTTCGGTGGAGCACTTCGGGTTTATGCACCTTCTCACAGCTGCTACAAAGGTTAAAGCTCACATGCCGAACTGAATGGGTTTGCTTCGCACTGGATACCGGAAAGACCATAACAGAATAACTTATCAGAGCAAACAGCCGTTTAGAAATCCAAAACAGGAAGACATCCTAAGCAAGGGGAAAATAATAAAAAACGTTTAGACAAAGCAGGGAAATACTACAGTTCCTCACGCAAAGAGTACATGGCGAGTACTCCAATACTCTGCTAGTGCAGTCATATGTCTCTAACAGGAATAAGCCATCAGGAGTCCCGCTGCGCACCACCGACTCTGCATTCCGCTGATAATTACCCTGGCGGCACTGAAACAGCCCGTACACTAAAACACATACAGAAATTATGCAATTACTTCAAATCAAGTTCCTCGACTGAAGGTTCAGATTTGAGCTTGAATCGATTATTTATGGTTTATGGTCACAACCATCATCCATTGAGCACTCAGAACAATGCAAAGGTTTACGTATAAATGCTGAGGAGATAACACACTTATTATGCGGATGAAGTAGTGCAATTCACAATTGATCGGCGAATTAGTAATAATACCGGCACGTTGGAATCATATGTGAAGACATACCCTCCCCACTGGCGGCAGATTTGTAGTTTTTGCTAAAACGTGTATTATTACTTGAATTAACCCACGTGAAGTTCGCTTTTAAAATAAGCACTGGATTAAAGTATTTGAAATGTTAACGTTTATATTAAAGCATCAGTTGACAAGTTGTTTCTGGCTGGTTTATAAGAAACATTTTAACGCCATACACCTACATCGCTTCCCAGGAACACTGTGAATAAACTCACGTCTATGAAAAGAGGCTCCATCTTGTTTTTGTGTTGGGACCCAATCAGAAGTTAATTGCACCAGACACTTTTGTTTTATAATTGGGGCAATCAGATATATCGCCGTAGGCGAGGGGTGCATGGCGCCTTTCTGCCACTGAATGTACCTCAAAATGTATTGAAATAGTACAATGTGTCAGATTGTACTCAGGTAGCTCTCAAACCCTAAAATTCAGTCTACCTTTGCTTGAATTATTTTTATTCAAGATGCACTCTTTACATCATACCTAACCGAATGGTTATTTGGAAACAGCTATGCGTGCATCTGCTTATTAAAGCAAATCTATTTTTTTAGAAGCCAAGTGGAACGAAATCGATATTGACTTGTTTTTCATTCAAGGGAAAATCTCGTAATACTTTTCCTGATCGGTATGCAGGTGAAAGGTGATTCATCTGCTTGGAATAAACCCAGATGAAAGTCAACTAAGTCTGAGAGCTGGGGCGCCGTAATGGGACGGAGTAGGGGTAGGACAAGTGTCCCTGGGTGACAGGAGCCCTAAAAATTTGAAAGGTAATAGAATTTTTCTGGGTTGGGATATGCTTTCACGGGGTCCAAAATATGTGCCGCCAATCTAATGGAATAAGTGCTGTCCATGAACGCTAAATTACCCATTATGCCATCCCAGTGCATAGTCGTACTTGTGGGATATGTAAGTAACAGTACAGTAACACTGCTATGATTTTAATCTTTGTTTACATCAGATTTTCCAAAAATACAGGAATATCCACTTAAGGTTTATCTATGTGTTTAACATTTTGAATTCAATTTTTAAATACAAGTAGGCTAAACTTATTCTGTCATAGCGAGGTCTGACTGCTATATACACAATGAAGTTTGTTTACAAATGATCAGCTTGGTGGAAGCTAAACATTTTCTGTAAATTGGTTTTCCGCCAATAAAACATGCTAATGTTTACACAGTTTTTCGATATTTAAACAGGTCACATTATCTGTTATTAACAATTGTGGAAAAACATCACCATCTGTCACCATCTGGCCGAAAGATATTCAGTTTTTACGGTAAAATAGATATATAGGCAAGAAAATTTATTCCTAATTCTTTTCTTACCACGGTGAAAATCATATCAGTTCTTCATTTTCTTCAGTCTTTAGCGTATTTAACCTGTTCAAGCAACATTCCGGTGTTGTGATGCTGATGTTTAATTTTTGACAATGTTTGGTGATCTTGATGAATTTGAGGGTATGCAGTATGCAAGCCTGATTTTTTTTGCCCATGGTGAACATGTCTGGGCCCAAAATATTCAATGAATTACTAGATGAGATTTGCTTATTCTTGTTTCTGTTAAGCATGTTGCAGAACAATGTTTGACATTATCAGATTTCTTCCTCCAGGCCTGTAAACCAGCCTTGGATACTATAAACACAACCTATTCAATGTTCAAGTAAGCAATTTTCATGAACAAGTAGCAGAAGAGCTGGACAGCATAAAACATAAAACATATTATGTGTATGTATGTATGCATGCAGGGGATGGGTGGGATTGGAAGGCTGACGGTTGAGATGCCTGAGTTGACAGGTGCAATTGTGAAGAAATAATCGATGTTGTTCATTTCACCTGTCAGTGGTTTTAATGTTACGGCTGATCGGTGCATATATAAGGCCTTTTCATAGCTAATACTATGGAAGACACTGACACCTTGAGACCAAACATCAAGAATGCAACATTGTAATACGGTCAGGGCTTTACGTATAGCAAATATAAAACTACAAATCCCATAAATACTTGGAATGACGTAATCATTCAACTTCCGGCACAAACGTGAGTTCGTGTGAAAAGAAAATTGCACGTTAAATTGCAAGGAGAGTAGATGTTGTTTTATACAAAGCTTTTTTTATTTGTTCATTGCATATATGGCTAAGAAAGGAAGAACATAGAAGGGTAAGTGAAAGCTAAGAGTTTTTAGGCCTCTTTTATTTTTTTTCTATTCATTAATGTAGTTTCACCTTGGGTAGCCAAACATATTGTTAGGTACTTTTCTTGCTGTATGTTCAAAATTTACAGATATTTTTGCGACTCTGTTAAGGCTTCAGTCGTTTGATTTATCGTAACTTATTTACCTTTTATTTACTATTAACTTTATCCAGGGGAGTACGTTTGTAAATAGTACTTGTGTGTGTCGGTGCCGGTGTCGATGTATTTGTAGCTTTCCTGATGCTGCTCCGCATGGTGTGACATTAAATGACTAAATTTGCACGTGCTGTTTTATTAATTTGCGCATAATTAACAATCCTTTTTTTCAGTCCAAACATGTCGGATGCATTACTGCATCAAATAAGGGACTTGGAAGAAGAAGTCAAAAGATTAAAGACACAGCTAAGACAGGAGACTTGTCCCAAAGCTGATACAGAGGAAGCTGCAGAATCGGGACTTGGAGGAAAGAATACCTACGGCCAGGAAGGCAACAGAAAGGGGAAGAAAGCTAACCAGGCCCGGGAATTTGATTTCTCAGTACATCCCCGACGCCATGTGGCCCTACGGTTGGCCTACCTTGGCTGGGACTACCAAGGCTTTGCTGTGCAGGAGAACACAGACAACACAGTGGAGGCCAGGCTCTTTGAAGCTCTGCTCAAGACCCGGTTGATTCAGGACCGCCAGAGCTCCAACTATCACCGCTGTGGTCGTACTGATAAGGGAGTCAGTGCTTTCACACAGGTCTGCCTCTCGATTTCTACTTGATATCTTGTATTTTTCAATTTTTAGTATATGGAACACCAAACTTGTTGTCCTGAGACTGCACTCCTCCTATGTCATTCCTATGGTCAGGAATTTACAATTTCTCTAGCCACAAGGGTCTAGTTATATTAATTGGCAGTGCATATTTTCACCTCTGGATACAAGTTAGTGATTTTTAACTGGTTGAAATTGCATGGTCTACTGTCCAGTGTGACTGTTGTGGCACATTTACAAATCCTGAAACTTGGAGTGGTATCATTTGAGTTCCGTGAGGAAGACAATGTATGTGAAAATAAAGATTGTACATGAGAGAAATTCTACCTTTCCAGATTTGTATATGTATCACCTTTGGCAGCCAGCTTAAAAAGTTAATCTTTATCCACGTGTCCTATAGGAGGACCCACTTCTCCATTTCGATTCCCTTTTTCATTAGACATGTCTTTCTTCATGCTGCTGTCAAAAGCCCTTTTTTTTTTCTCTAGGTTATTACAATCGACTTGCGCTCCACGCAGTTTTGTGGGGGCCTGGGGGTGATCCTTCCAGAACAACCCAGCGACAAACAGAAGCCCAGCACTGTAGAGCTGCCCTATGTCAAGATGCTAAACAGAGTTCTGCCCTCAGACATCAGAGTGCTGGACTGGGCTGCGGTGGAGACGGGCTTCAGCGCACGCTTTGACTGTCAGTTCAGAACATACCAATACTACTTTCCGCGTGGTGATCTGGATGTGGAGCTCATGGCCAAAGCTGCAAAACGGTAAAGCTGTCATTTACACACACACACACACACACTCACATGTGGTATTGAAGAAGACTGATAAACTATGAAGCAGATCAGAGATTGTCAAAGTGAGTAGGGTTTTTTTTAAAGGTTTTAAACTTTTGACAGCAGGGAAAATGTAGCAGACATTGTCAGACCTGTAATTGTATTGTGTCCGGCGTTTCTCTACAGGTATGAAGGTACTCATGACTTTCGCAACCTTTGCAAAATGGATGTGGGTAACGGGGTCCTCCGGTTCCAAAGGACCATATTGTCGGCCTCCATCCAGCCGGCTCAGCCCCCTGGAGCAGTCTCCAGTGACCCATATGACATCCTCTTTTTTGAGGTCAAAGGGCTAGCCTTCCTGTATCACCAGGTTGGTAGGTGCTGCTTGGAAACACATTGTCACCATGGCACATGACACAATCCGTCCCTTTCTATATGAAATCATGTGCTTACTGTGATGTACTCTGTTTTCACAGGTACGATGTATGATGGCTGTCTTGCTTCTGATTGGACAAAAGCTAGAGACACCTGAGGTGATTGATCAACTGCTGGATGTTGACAAACATCCCAGGAAACCCCAGTACAGGTCGGTTGAGCATGGCATATCCAGAACAGATTCACAGCTGTTGTGTATCATAAAGCTGATTGGGTTTTGGGATGTCAGTGGAACCACTGTTTGCAAGTGGAGTCCAAGTGATGCATGCCTTAATGACACAAGAGGGATGTGCCCATTCATCTGTGTGCTTCTTTAAGGGAAGTTAATTGTGCTTTGCCAGCATGGCTGTGGACTACCCGTTGGTGTTGTATGACTGCCACTTTGAGGGGCTGAGCTGGCAAAGAGACCCTGATGAAATGAGCCACGTTCTGGCCATGCTGCAGCGGCATTGGACCCAGATGGCTGTGAAGACCCAGGTCGTACGGGGCATGATCCAGGGCCTCCAGAATGCAGGTATTTGAACAGGATGCTCATGGAGGATCTGAAATGCGTAGCTGCTGATTTCTAGAATTTGCCTGTACTGTATTTGCACTTTGTTTTTTTGCACAATTTATCCATTTGTGTGCATTTACGTATCTTGCTACAGTATGTACAAGAATTTTCTCCTGAGATCAGTACAATTTCTTGTCTTAGTGTTGCTGAGTTGGAAGCAAACAGTGAAATAAACGCAACTTAAAATCTGCTCAGCTGAAGAGTTTGACCAATAGTCTCGGGTAGTCTTATATTTCATATGCATGTACATTAAATTCAGAATACAGTTTTGTTTCCGGTGCGTTGTTTAATGGAGTTATGCCCCTGCATTCAGGCTGACGGATGGTTGAGGGCGTCCCATGTATCCAGAAACTAGTTTGTAATAGGACTGTACAAAGTGGAACACTATCAGGCACATGTCCACATACTACAGTAATATTATGGGTTTGACCCACCCTCAAATTGTCGGACCTCCCAATTTCTGGATACGGGCCTGAGCACTTTATTCTGTTATTTCAGTTCTTACGGAGAATTCATCTCAGGCCTGGCTTCTCATGGAAGGATCCAAGCAGCGCAGTTATCGCCCCCTTCTGGAGAGACCATGCTGTGAAAGCTTGGAGTCCAGGATAGAACACTTTGTCAAAAGAGGGAGGCTTGAGCGTGAAATGGATGAGGATGGGGAAGAGTTTGTGCACAGGGGTAAAAAGACAAAACTCCAGGACAGCCCCTCTGGTCAGTCCAACGCACCCAATATGTCTGACTTTTGACCTCTGTTTGCAGAGGGACTGCCTAGGATGATGCATACCAGATGTTTTGATATTGACCTTTAGTCTTATTTCCGGAACACAAGGGTAATTTTTAGTTTTAATGAAGAAAATGCATACATTTACCTGAATGGACTGTAAGTGTGAATGAATCTTTCTACTGGAGCACTATATGTAGTGTACCATTTATTTACAATAAACCTGTGGAATCTGGAATTACTGAGATGGCTGAATATTAACAGAAAGTGAGGGCAGCGTACATAGTTTCACTGAACGTAGATGATAAGAGAACTACAGTTTTTTTTTTTTTTTTTTTTTAAAGTACAAAACCTTATCAAATGTGTAAAATCTTGCAGGAGAAGTACAATAACTTGGATTAGGTGAGTTCATGTTTACATTTAGTCATTAAGCTAATTTAAATGATTGAACTTATTTGATTGCTTCCCAGCCCAGGTCCTTAAGAAACACTGTATTTGTGTTTGGTTTTCAGCTCAACAGAGCTCTTAATTAGGTATGATTACTTAAACCAGCTACTTTGCTGCCTAATCATTTTCCCCCTACACTAGCTATTACCAATACGTTGGTTTAACACAATTGGGGGAAAAAAAATAATTGTGGCTAGTCTAGCGTGGGCTATGAGGAATTGCTTAAACATACATTAACCATGTGAACCTTTTGAGCTCTTTAGTTTGACTTTCTAGAGAGAAGTTCCTGCCAGGTACATGTATTCATTTTATTACATGACAATTTTATTGGTCTATTTTATGCACTAAACGCTAAACTATAAAAAAAATATGCATTATTACCTTTTTCCAGAGATGGCTCATCTAGGTGAATAATGACTTATTTATTATAAATAATCATCATCA
Source organism: Mormyrus iriodes (assembly GCA_011763525.2). Classification (NCBI taxonomy): domain Eukaryota; kingdom Metazoa; phylum Chordata; class Actinopteri; order Osteoglossiformes; family Mormyridae; genus Mormyrus; species Mormyrus iriodes. The sequence continues at coordinate 14,716,477 of JAAGVU020000092.1, read as the reverse complement.
TAATCACAAATATTGCTACTGAAAGCAAATGGCGTGACAGTCTCTAAGTTCCAGCGAAATTACAGAGAACTACAGATGGTTAAGAGATTTTAATGTAGGACTTCACACATGCGAACACCAGCAAATCCTAGGACTTCACCCTGGGATTCACAGGTCTTCCTAAGGCATTCATTAGTAACACTAACCGTTCAGTAATAATGGCTGTAAACCCTGGCAAGCAGAAATAGTAGCTTCTGTCTTTTTAATTGTCAAATCCTGCGAATCTTTTATTAAATTACAACCATTTTCCGGTAACCGATGAATTCTAAGCAACCGAATTGAGCGGCGGCTGAAATAGTAATGTTAGTCATTTAAGCTAAGAAAAATGAGTCACAGCGGAAATTACATTTAAAATCAATTGCAGACTTTTGGTATCAACTGAGATGAAATAATCTGCATTACCAACCAGCTTGCAGATGCACCGATTTGAAGCCAGTCGAAATGTCCACTGCAATTTGTACTTTGAAACCGACATGTCAAACTGTATTTGGCAAACTGTTGTCACAGTACGACGTTGACTAGTGTGTGCACCTTCTAACAACATTCCTTTTATCATTATGGCGTAATATACTGTTAGAAGGGAAAAGCCATCTTCTGGAGCTCACCAAGCGGACGCCGCCATGCTGGCTCTACGACGGGGAAGCTGGCAGCAGCGGACGCTGCCATGTTGGCTCCATGACGGTGTCACTACGGACAATGTTATACCTACCGAGAATGTAACTTTCGCTACTACGCATGCGCAAACTTGCGTACCACACGGTACTTTTTACGACTTCGGCGAGGAAAGGTGCTATTTTTACAGCATTGCGTCACATTAACAGCCTCATTAACAACAGCCACTAAAACGTGCGCGAAAATTCAAATATTATAGTCGGCAAAGCAAAATGGACTAAGTAGATTAGCAAGTCATTGCAAAATTACAAAACACAAACATTCAGGAAATCAGTGACGACTGAACTACAAATAAAATATTTGTTTTCCCCCCAACCTTTATTATTTTACTTTAGAAGTTTTATACAGACATACATGGCATGGTACAATTCCAAACAGATTTGAGCAGGTGTACCAGACATTGCACAAGCAAATGGAAGTGATTACATATACAACAGTAAAGAACGGAGAATAGATTAAAGTAATAAAAATGAGGACATATTAAATGAACATAAATAAAAGGTGGAGTTTATTAAGCTCGAGTTCCTCTACCAAACTGCAGAGCCTCAGAGCATTTTTTTCACCATTAATTTCAATGAAGTAAAACAATGGCATAAATCATTATGAAAAATGTTTAAGTTCGGTTGTTGTATCAATAATCTATTCTTATGTAGAAAAAAATGATAATTGTATTAATTACTAATTCATATAAGTGCCGGAAAATGTGGTCTCGTAGACGCATGCGTGATAATAGTGTGCATGCGTAGTAGCGGAAGTTACATTTTCGGTAGTAACAGACGGAAAAGCTAGGAGCAGCGGATGCCGCCATGTTGGCCCCATGACGGGAAAGCTGGAAGCAGCGGACGCCGCCATGTTGGCTCTACGATGGGAAAGCTGTCAGTAGCGAGTGCCAAAGCGACTTCCGGTGAAACCAAACGCAGTTTTTCGCAGGGAAGAAGTGGACCATATGAAAGTAAGTACGACGTGCCTAGGTATCTAAATAAAATAACATCATGAATGCAAGCAGTTTAGCTCACAGTTCATTAATAAATGCTTTTGAATGCAGTTCAGAAATCGATCTCAACGTATTTTAATATGGTGATTTTGAAGGCCGGTTTGTTTACTTTAACATATATTAGCTAAATATCCCAATTAAACCTGTTGAATTATGGAGCCAATTATCATTATAAATCGGTAGTAAATTAATAGTGTCATTCAGCTCTAGGTCGGATTGGTAAGGACAAGGCTCATCTTGTCAGTACCTAAAACTGCACAGCCGAACCTTCAACCCCATACCCTTGTGGGGGGGGACCAGGTGCTCTGTGCTGATCTAAAAGTACAGCACCGACATATGTTTCATATGGTTTGACACTCGCATTATATGCCACTAAAAGCAGCCTCACGTTTCGGGGGACTGACCCGGTCTCTAATACGGCCTATGGGAGGACTTAAGTGGGTTTCAGTAATGACAGCCTGATCGGAAACCCTGGATAGCAAGCAGGACCTGATAGGGTGTGCGCGAAATTTCACTTTTTTAAGTAATTTAAATGTGTTTATGTAGAAAAAAATGATTTTATATAGCACGTTTTCTTGCTAAGGACGTTCCGCCCCTCACGCGTGCCACTCTTACCTTGCATTAATGAAGTATAAGTAATATTCAGATGATTCGGGAAAATCACTTTAATTTATTAGTATAATAGACTAATTAATAAAGACTATTTTTTTTCCGAGCCCTGTAACTACCTGAAAGATGAAACAATCCGTGCAGCAGAGACGTGCAAAGCCGGGGGAGGGGGGTCAGCGGTCTCGTACCCCATTTCGATCGCCCACGATAGCACAAAATCTACCGAGGGCATTCCCACATCGGCAAATTTGACTTCTGTGATCTGCCCCATTAAACGCATGCCTGCCGTTTTCAATGCTACTTAAATAAGTAAATCAGTTTGGTGACATTTACTTTCTTCCCGAGATATTCTACCTGACTGACACACAATAACCAAGGGTTTGGTAAGTTTTCTTATAAAGATGAGTCTCTATGATGGACTTGCAGCACATACCTTGTACTTTTTGGTAGGCTATAGACTCCAGGCCCACCATAACCCTATACTTATTTACAGAAAATGGATGGGTGAGTCTATCCAACTGGTTGGGCCAAGAACATTTCTTTGTTTTCTGATAGCCTTTTTTGTTTTTTTTCTTCCTTTTCATCTACTCACAATGAAAAATATAATAACATTGTAATATGACACCATTTTGGAAAATCAGTAACCATAAGTAAAAGAGAGATGCACCCCCACCTCACTGCCCCAGGGCGCTCTGCCAGAAACTTTAGACCACACCAGCAAGTGACTTTAGCTGACAGAGAAATAGGTGAGCCAGCTACCTTAACATTATGTTCCAGGCACTTCTGATTGCATTATGAGGTGTGTGTGAATGTGTGTGCGCTCACAGGATGTTCCTGGTGGGGCTGACGGGTGGAATAGCTTCAGGGAAGAGCACGGTGTCCTCAACGCTGCGTGACCTTGGCTGTCCCATCATCGATGCCGACGTGGTGGCCCGACAAGGTGAGCCGGCAGTTGACCTCGGAGTGGTTCGGCACGGGCTGGCCGCCGTGCCGTGTGCCTGACCTTCTCTGCTCTGCCGCCCGTCAGTGGTGCAACCCGACAGCCCGGCCTACCGCAGAATAGTGCAGCATTTCGGCCCGGAGATCTTGCTCCCCAATGGCGAGATCAACCGGCAGAAGCTGGCCCAGATTGTCTTCTCCAGTGCGGAGAAGCGACGCATCCTCAACTCCATCACACACCCAGAGATCCACAAAGCCATGCTGAAGCGCATTTTCTTCTACTTCTTCAGAGGTGATGGGTGCCCTCAGTACTTGACATTTCTCCAGTCTTCCCACAGTTTTAATGGCTCTGGAAGTAGCGGTGCTGACATCCCTCGCCTCCTTCCTCTTCCCCAGGGTACCGCTACGTGGTCCTGGACGTGCCACTGCTGTTCGAGACTCGCCGTCTCACCCGCTTCCTTAACCACACGGTTGTGGTGTATTGGTGAGAGTCTGACTCCTTGTTTGCTTTGTAGATGCTGGGGTCATGCTGTACGGCCTCTGCATTATTCGTAAACGTATGTCCGATGCGGACGCATAACTGGACTGACAGATTCTATCCAGCTCAACTAAGAATTAAGTGACTGAAAACAAAAGGCATAAACCTGAACTGTTCGTCATTTAGCTGTGAAATAGTGTGACATACTAGATCATGCTACTTATCACATGTGGGACAGTATTGGCAGGAATAGGAACATTTAGCATCAGCATCAAGTTTCTGTTTTTAGCAAAGGCATAAGTTTGGGCATGGATGGTTGGGACATGTCCATACCAGTATTGTGGGAGTACCATGTGTGTTTGGGGGGGGTGGGTTTTTTTGGCTGATTTGGTTCCTACCCATGTTGAATCCAAACCTACGCCCATGGTTTTTGGATTTTTTTTTTTTTTCTGTAACCTTTTTCCTGCAAGAAGGAGGATTCATGCCTTCTCATGGCCTACTGCTGCAATTTCAGTGACCCGGCCACTCAGCTGTCACGCCTCATGCACAGGGACAGCCTGAACCAGGACGAGGCACAGCAGCGCATCGCAGCCCAGATGCCCCTGAACGAGAAGCGTGGACTGGCTAACCATGTCATCGAGAACTCAGGCAGCCGCGAGGACACCCATAGACAGGTCCTCAAACTGCACACCAAACTAGAGGACTCTATGGAATTCCTAGTGGTGAGAGGCCTGGCTATTGCTATTGCAGTTGGGCTGGGCGGCTTACTTCTGTATACAATGAAGCTACTGATATCATAGCGTGAAATGCATTGTGACAGCAATTGTTTCTTCACATTGCAGTACAGTGGAGTATACTTAATTGCACTGAAATGCACCTTTTAATATAGTTTGTAATAAATGTAATGGTTTAGATTTTCTATTTTTGATGGACTATTTTTAATCATTGTTTTAACTCTATATGGGAAGATAAATTGTCAAAATTACTGTTTGTTTCACTTTCTCGGGTTATTTAATGATTTGGCTTGTGCTTCATAAATGTAAATATTATGTGAGTTGTCTGGTATCTTACATAAGATACTGAATTTACAAGGATATATATGTATATACAATATTACTTTCTTTGCCAGTTAAACACTAAAACGGCACACTGAAAGTATTTGTGTTAGGGCGTAAAACCAATATTAACCACTAGATGGGAGCATCATACACATTCATTCCTTTGCATGGCGTTACGTGGTTGGAAAACTGAAGCTCTAATTTCAGTTGACTAGAATAAGAGAAAATAAGTTGTTTAATAAAATAATAAACGCTTTGCATGTGTGCTGACTGCTTCTTAAACGATTTAATAATTATTAAGTTATTATATTTTATTGCTAATTTTAGAAAGTACATAAAAGGGGACCCATTTTATTTTCATGTATTGATTCGATCTCTATTTTCACAAAAATCTGCCATGTTTTAACAAAACGAATTTTGTTGTTTCTATATAGTTCACTCTAGCTGTAATTGGCTACTTTCACAATGTCCTCTATCTGGGTACTGCACATTATCTAATAATCTAAAAGGTCCCTCTGAAGGGAAACCAAACCAGGCATTTTATATCAGAAAATGTTTTAATTTCTGTGGCAATTTACTTGTACAGATAAAAATACAGGATGCAAAATTACATTTACATCTGATATTACAGTATCCAGCATCAAATAGAAAATGGGGAGAAAAAAAAGAAATTGGTGTGTTTTTGTGCCTGTCAAGTGTCCCATGTCATACAAGCACGTTGTATGTTTGCACCATTTCACTTCACTTCATCAACTGTACTGATGCCGTGTGCTGTAGACCTATAAAACTGAAATGCTCATCAAAGGAAATCAGAAGTGAAACTCTGCTTATTGCTTTATATTAAAGCTGCTCCCCACTTATCAATCATCGATCTTTGTGGAGTCAATTATTCCACCAGTCTATGAGAAAATGGATCATAGCATCAGCCCATGCGATCCCTGTTTAGGCAAATCCCTTTCTAATGAATCTGATATAGTCGCACTGTGTAAAGGCTCCCGCTGTATCCCCTAACATTTTCATGTTCCAGTTGACTTGCTTGTCATTTGTGGGGATCAAATTAGGACAAACTTAGTTTATACTTATAGTGTATTAATATAGTTTTCACTGCAAAATGCAATGTTATTCTGTGTAATTTAGTGAGTGGGCTTTTTGTGGTATACTGTATGTGTGCAGTATCTGACATTATCATTGATTATCTGATATTCACATATTCTGGACATCTATGCACATATGCTGTATTAATAGATTGAAATACTTTTTCTTTTGAACCAACCTGCCTTGCTGATGTGTGCATATTGTGACATTTACCTCATTACGGTGTCTCCTGGTTACTAAAGACTACAGTGCAACAGAGTAATCCTTGTCCAGTGGGTAATTTGCTCTCCCTTCAATCTTGTTTTCACCCAGACTCTGAATATTAAGTTGGATGTCCTACAATTGGGTTTAAGCCAGTGAAAATTTATAGGCAAGCTGACAAAGGTGAGGGCCGGGGTAAATGGTAGACCTACTTATGATCAATGCACTAGCAGGCTAAACTACGTGTTCATAAACAGGACAGATATATCTCATAATGAAAATCTATAACCAAATGAAGACTGGGATAAGGATAGCCTGGGAGTGACCTTACACCCCAAGCTTATAGATGAAATGGCCAGAGAGACAGATGTATAGATGTACAAGAAGTGATGAAGAAGCACAGGGATAAACAGGTCAGTTACAGAACGTTATAGCTCTGAAAAGACAAATTGCATGAGGACCCTAAAAGGCTGCATATATTTAATAATTTCTTGATTAGTGAATCATGCATTTAGTGTTTTAAGTATCTTTATGTTTAGGTGTGTTTTTATTCGCTGAATGTGGCACATCTTGACCGTGGATTTGTGTGTCCGTCTGTCAGATGCTGTCTGGCTATATCTGCATCTTCTCCCAGGCGAGGGGCTCGGAGCTGGCCTGCAGTGTCAGTCCCTGCTATGCGGTGCCGCGGAGGGTCCGTGCTCCTATTTTTACCGAGGGACTGCAGACTTGATGCGAAGTGACGAGAGCTGCGAGGTGGCATGTGGGAGGACAACCAGAGGCCATGCTCCCCTTCTCCTGCTGCCCCTGTGATCTCCATCTCACCCCATTCCCAGCACAACCATCTCTAAACCACCTCCCAGGCGCCATCCGTAGTGCGCTATTCGTCAGTGGTCTTTCGGCATGTGCCTCAAGGTAACAGCATCACGATCCGCGTGTCAAAGAAACTTTTACTGACGACTTTATATGCAACACTGAAAGAGACCAGTCAGGCTTGATGTTGGACACCTGCTTGTTGGCTCTCGTGCTGTCAAGATGGAGAGATAGAGAGGGCAGACTATCACTAACATTTTGCCTGAGGAGGTAGATGAAAATCAAGCAAAACATCTGGGAAAAAGGACTGTACACCCAACTGTCCTGGACTGGAGACTTTCTGATGTGTAAGCTCAGGGCTCCAATCGGTGACAAAACCTTCTTCACAGCCTTCAATGACATAAGTCACAAGAGACTCTCTTAAGTTTGATCCAATATCAGATATCCTGGCAAGTCATATAAACGGGGGCTGATTAGATAAGAGCAAGAGGCTGAGGATAGCATTTTATTTTGACAGAGCTTGAGATACAGATAAGCCTACTATAAAAATGAACATGGCAATTGAGTCGCTTTCATCTTTCACCTTTGTCATACGGAGTTAGTTCACCGTTGTTCATAAAGTAGTGCAGTCGTGCAGCTTGGTTGCACTAAATCTCATGTGGCCTTGAGCCAGGTCATCGATCTGAACTTGTCAAGTTTATCAGCATCTGTGGATAATGAAAACATTACAGCCTGCACTTGTTTTTGTAAGTACCCTTTAGGATTAAAAAGAATCAGAATTAAGAAAAACAAAATGAGACAATTTTATGTTTAGATTTTAGTTGATGCTTTTATTCAAAGCAACTTTTTATTCAATTGCACTTCTCGATTCCTGGTGGCTGAAACACAAAAGCTAAAGGTTCTTTCACCTTAAGTCGATTTTAAGGCTTGCCCTTGTTTCCTGACATCCTTGGCCTCGACGGAAAGAGCCGAACCGTTTGCCTACAGATGCAGACCGAACCGTTTTTGTTTCTGTTGCTGGCACATCGTATTCAGGGTCACATATCTCATTTCAGGGATAATATTTCAAGTGGTCCGCGGAAAGGAGATTAAATTGGAAGAGCTTGCTTGATGTCTAGGATTTGGAGGGCTGAGGTGGGCGTTAAGGGGGATTGTATCGGAAATGTCGCCGGTGGTTGTTGATGGTTTTACTGACAAGACAAAGTGCTACAAAATAACAGCCCATACATTTATCTCTGTCCATCCCGCCCAGACATATGTACACACCCTGCAACTTTTCTAAACATTACACTCTGATATTTTATAGCCAGATCTCCATGGACTCTTGTCCATTAGTATGTATTTTTTTCCATTTTAATTAAAATCAAATGCCTAATTTCAGGTAGTTCACGTGTGCGACTGGGGTAACGCTATATTTAGGATATTCCGTGGCTTTGTCAGGTATGACCTGAAAACTCCCTGTCTTTTTCAGCAGGTTTCTTGAAGACATGACAAAATTTAGTAACCATGCCAATCTCTCAACAGGCCACTGTCACCATTCTGATCAGGCCACTGACTGCGAGGGCAAAGCTTTTCTATGTTATTTTAAGTCAGAGAGAAGTTAGACAAAGAAAGCCAGGACAGTGGCGAGGTGCTCCTTCAGAGTCAGACTGTTTGCAATGTGCTGCTTCAAATATTTGCAGAGTTCTCAAGACTGGCAACTTCAAAGGTCAGAGCTCGCTGAAACTCTGGTGTCACCTGAAAACTTTTGAACTGCAGAGAACAGACACACTGGGCCATGATCCCTCCTATTATCTGGTAAGATCAGTGGCAAGGAATGAGAGGTGTTGAATAATTGAATTGCATGGACGTGTGTTTTTTAAGCAAAAAGAAAGTGACAATTTTCCCTGGGCAATACCGTACAATCGTTCGCGTATAGGGACTACACACAAATATTGTTAGATTTCTTTTACCAATTAGCCAATTAGTGTTCAAATACCACCTGTGTAAACAATTCTGCTCATGTCTGTCTTCTCCCTATTTCATTAGGATGAAAAATCAAACCAAACATACACATGTACGTGCATGCATACTCACACGCACACATACACAGAGATTAGGTATCTATGTCTGTCGGGACTCTCCATGCATGGCAATGGGCATAACCCTTATCCCACCTATGACAGCCTTGACCCCTACCCAGCCCTAACCTTAACCATAAGTAACTAAACAAAATACAAGTCTTTTTGGTTTTTTTAGTTTTTTGACTGCATTCATACATTTTTTTTCTTTAAGAAAATGGTCCCCAAAAGTCAAAATAACATGTTTTAATCATAACATCACACAGAGGGCATATCTCCTCCAGGTGTCCACCCCGGTCAGCACTAAGAAAGAAAGCAAGCTACCTTTCCCTAAACAGCAGTTTGGCACAGTCACCAACAGAGCGGTAGTCAACCCAGGATGGCAACCAGGCATCATCTGATAGGCCAGTCAAGTGTTAGCAGAAGTCATGCGCTCATACTCGGGTGACAAGGGCAGACCATCAAAAAGGAGAATGATTCGGAGCTCCTGGACCTGTATAGAGTCTACATTTTCATTCAGAGCATAAAAATAACATGACATCGCTACAAATTTTATTTTAAGTCTCAGTTCTGGCCAGATCCAGGTTTCAGATTGGTGTAAGGTATTTCCTGAATCTGAGACTAGTAAGATGTTGCAGAAGAATAGGCCTCTTGCATCCCTTTGCCCTCCTTCTGTGAGAAGCTAATACACACAATTAGTACCACTAATAACAGAGAAATACAAGTAGACTCTGAAGTTATGTAAGGACATAGCTCCACATCTATAAGTAGTTTTTATTGTTTTCTTATTGCTAGTTTTTAAAATCAGTGCTTTTTATGTACAGTATCTCCAGTTAACCTCAACATGTTTTTGGACTGTGGGGGGAAACTGGAGCACCCTGAGGAAACCCCACAACAACAAAGGAAGAACAAACATGTAAATTCCACACACGGAACCCAGGCAAAGACTGAAACCCCAGTCCAAGCGGTAGGAAGCAACAGTGCTAACCACTGTGCCACCATGTCCCCCGTGCATTCTTTTATTTAAAAAAAAATGATGAGTTCCTCAACTAAACGCTCTTCTGAAACATGTGCCTCGAAGCCCTGATAGGAGGACATGGTATTTTATAGTAGATTTTACAATTCTGTAAAGTCTATTACTCATTTCTACATATGTTTTCTGTTTATTTTGACCATATGTCTAATTTAAAATGGTTAAGGGTGTGATTAAACTAACAGCATTTTAGATGAGTCAAATACAGTATGTGCATATGTCATAAAATATGTCAGACAGGGCCTGAAAATCCCAAATTCGTCTTTTTTGCTCTGATACCTTGTTTGATGTTTTTCTTCCAATACTCTCAGAAGGCACCATATTATTAATCTTTTTACACGAGTACATATTAGTAACAGATAGTGAGATAGTGAGAAAAATATATTTTAAATAAAAACAGAAATTACTGATTATAAAAGTATTCAATCCTTGTGCTGGATAATCCTAACAAGTAATTCAGATGCTTAAAATTGTCTTGACAATTTAGACAGTTACCTGAAAGGTTTCTGATGGTGTGCAATAAAACTGGGATGTTTCAGAATATAGATCACTGATTTTGAAGGGTCATCCTTTAGGGAGTATACTTAAGGATCTGTGACAAAGGTTTAAAGATGAAGACTGAGGTACTTTAAAAATGCAAGGATAATGTCAAAGAAAGGCACACTACAGGAGAGGAGTGTAAAATATCAAAGACCCCTTTGAAACTGATTATTAAGAAATTGCAGATATGGTTTGCATCACCATGATGCTGGAAACATCATTCTTTCTAAACTGAACAGCTTGCAGGAAGGAATCAGCTGGGGTTCTCCATGAAAGTGCTCAGTGGCTGAAGTGAAAACATTTTCATCTTGATAAAACATCTACTTATTGCGGGATATTTGGTGTTAATTAACTGATGACTTACTGGAATTATCCTTTTACAAAAGTATCTTTGTGTCCCTGTCTGTGCCATCTTCTGCCTCACAAGGATCCATATAAAATGGTTAGGGTTCTCTATGAGCTAAATTTGACATAGTATTATTTCTTTTCGTGGGAACTTACGTACCCTATACTTTTAATGTTTTATGCATGCAGAACTTGTCTCTGGTTGGGACAGAGAAAAGGGCCTCATGACAGAGGGCTCAGTAAAGGACGAGTTATTTATTTGGGGAAAACTGTGTTTTTTCTGGACAAGGACTGGGCTTGTAGGGAAGGGGCAGGCAGTACAAAACAAAACTCACAAGAAAAGGAAGCTTCCATTTCAATGGTGACTGAAAAGAAAACCAAACAGACAGAACATGGCAGGAAGGCTTCGAAATGCAGCTGGAATTGGACTGTGGGTTCATGGGGTTGCTAAGCAGCAGACAACAGCACTTTCCAATATATATACACTGAGTGGAAAAAGTGGAACCAACCAATAAGCAAAAGCCTCATCACCTGGCTGTTCCTCTAGAGAGTTTTCCTCTCTTCTCATGACCCACTTTAATTTCAAACACAAAGTATGTCGCCAAAGATTACAATCACAGAATTTTTCTTGAGACCTCCAACTTAGCAATGGTTAGATCAAGAAAATATTTCACCATCTCAACATAACATGACATGACTTGCCAAAAAATTGTATTTAAAAGCTACAAGCCATGTTATAATGGACGGTAAGACAGATAACTGTAATGCTAGCTTGCCAGGCAAATCAGTGCTTATTAAAAAACCATTTAACCTAAAGTAGGAATAAATGTAGTAAAAGAGAAATATAGGTAACTTAAGGACTGCATGTGTGCATTAGGCATATGAGGTTTTGCATGATTTGTATAAACTAGTGAGCAGCACAGTTTCAAGGTGATCCTGGCATTAGACTCCAAGAAGCAGATGTTGTTTGTATGCGGAGGGAGTATGAGTTTGGGGTCACTGACAGGTCACCAGGTGACAGGCTTTCGAATCAGTAATAAGCAACATTGTGTGCTTCAGGGACATTAGGTACCTGTAAAGGAAGCTGGCCAGCACTGCCTCCACCATAATAGTAATAGTAATGAAACCGGACATCTCTGAAATAAAACAAAGTCCAATTTTTATTTTTAAATAGAAGCACATAGAGGACTAAACAAGCCAGCGTCGCTGAGCCTCAGAACCCAAAATAACAGGTGCAGACACTAATAATTGGTTTAAAAATGAACAGTTTTTTAAAGCCAATAACAATATAATTTATACAAATGCTGAAATGCTGCTGTGAAAGCTACAGTAATGAGAATTAGTTACAGAGTCCAGTAACACACTAATAAATCAACAGAAACTAAGTGTGTTTTTAAACATTTTAGTATCTCATCTGGAAAACTGTTCTTCTCATTAGCTTGTTTCTGCAGTTTGCAGATGTACGTGGACTCTGGAAAAATGCTGACGTTTTCCAAACCATCAACCCAAAATCCAAAACAAATTTACCTCTATTTATCCGATTATAACACACAATTCCCACAAAAAAAAAAACAAGCACTCCAATGATCTCATGGGTCATTGATACTCCAAATGATTGACAGGTAGTCACTCTTCTCCTTCAGAACCCTAGACAGTGCCCACCTGTCAACATTTCTGTATAAATGTTGAGGGCTGACAATCAAGCACCTGGACCGAGCTATGCACTTATCCTTCCACCTGCCTGGAGGTCACTAATTACCCCAGCTGACTCCATTCTCCCAGTGGATTCGGAAAGAAACGGGCAGCTCTAGTAGAATAATAGTGATGAGTGTAAGATTCCTACCAAAACACTTGCTGTAATAATAATATGCTCACGGGAGTTTTACTTACACAAAAATGTTCTGAGGGCAGACCAATGAATGATTGGTTCAGAGTGATCACCAATCAGATTGTACAGAAGGCGGGACCAAGACATCTGATAGGTTGGTCCCACCTCTTCTAGTTGCTTGGACCCATCTCCTCTACAATTTGAATGGGTATCTCTCTGAACCAATAATTTTTCAATCTGCCCTCAGGACATTTTTGTGTAAGTAAAAGTCTCATGAGCTAGTAACATGCCCTGAACAGGGTAGCTGACTTTTGGCTGCCTTTGATGAATTGGTCACAGATTTATATTGCCCCAAAGACTATTATATTGTCTCTCACTCTCTTGCCCAGATGAGACTCGGAATGAATATGGACGTCCAATGACCCTCGCCCAGCCCTGGACCACCTGAACCCACCTGCTAACTCTCCAATTCCTTACTTTGTATTTGTGCTGTGTGACTGGTTTCTAATAAATCTTGCCTCTAGGGGGCACTCATCCATGACACCTCTATTGCCCGTGTGTTTCTATTTTTGTGCCCTGTCACAGGAGTCGTATAGAAAAAGGTGGTGTGTGACTAAGTGGTTAGGAGTCCTTTCTCATGTCTGGTAGGTTGCTGTTTTGAATCTTATGACTGGGGGGCTATTTAAATGACTCACGCTGCATTCTGATCCCCATGTTTTACTCTTATCTGAATATATGTATGAGGAAAGCAAAATGGGATATGTGAAAGAATTCCTAAAGTAGTCATGCTTGTACGATGGTGTATAATTTTATAATTACCATTATGAAAGCTTGAAGATACAGACTGGACTAATGTACTTGGCTCCTGGCTCAGACCCCAGCAATCTGAAGACAATAAAATTTGCCAAATAAAATTAAATTTCAATCTTGACAATAAAATTTGCAGAGTGTGTGTGTATAGGGGGGTTGTCTCATCAAGAAGGGTCTAGAATTGCCTATACCCAGAGTTCAGACTTGTCAGAAACATCTGTTTCCTGAGTTTCTGTTAGCCTTTTTTGACTAGGTACCCATCAGCATAGTAATATAGGAAATAAAATAGGAATATTTGTCCAAACTCCCTTACAAAGATTCAAGCTCTGGTAATTTACTGATAGACCATTGCTAGACTGCTGTCTTTAAGCAAGTTTACAGGTTCACAGTTGGGCTGTGGCCAGGGCTCTAAATGGACCACTCTGCTGGTGCTTTTACAGCATGCTTAAGGTCTTTGTTGTTCTAAAAGAAACTGTTATTGGGCAATATATCCTTTTTACTTGGAAGAGGCCAGTTTTCTTCAGGCACCCCCCAGGTTCTGTTCTATATTACATGTGCTGTTGGGCCAGTAGCAGAGATAGACCACAATAAAAAAATGCATCATAATTAATAGAGAGGATGGTGTTCTTTGACTCATGCTTCTGTCTTGTGTTAATGTTGAAATTGAAATACAAAAGTTGCCCAAATTAAAGCGGGTGTGTTGACTTTCAATATGCACTTTGAGTATATATGTCCATTGTGAGTAAAGTTTTGACAATTCCATTTCTGCAAAACTAAAGCACATAATGACTAGAGCAAAGCTCCCCCCCACACACACACACACACACACACATACACCAAAACCTGCATTCAGCATTACTATCTTATACAGTATAAGCTGTATCGGCAGCACAGAAAAACCCTTGTCCAGCTCCACCTGTCAGCAGTAGATACTTTTCAGGCTTCCATGCAGTGCTTCTCTGGCCATAAGCTTTGGGAGCCCTGAGAACTCCCTTCTACATTCAGAAATCTGCTCCCATGTTCACGGCCCAGTAGTAGCACCCAGACACCATGAGCAGTAGAGCCCACCATTCTGGGCTTAGGGCCATACCCCAGTCTGTGCAGTGAGCTTGAGGTCTCTCAAACACATTGGCTTCTTATGCTGTGACCTTTCAGATTATTGCAAACGTAGCCTTTGGGACAGGATAGTCATCATTTCACAACCGCAAAGCATAAGATACCCCAGTAAGCTGGGGAAAGAAATCCCAGTTCTGAGGACCCATTAAAATGCAGAGTGAAGTAAGACCTAATGTATATAAATTGATTAGCAATGAATGTAATTGTTTACCAGGGCATATATCAAAATAGAGTAGAATAAATCATTGTAGCTGGTATGAATTGCACCATATTATTTTACAGTTTTATTGAAAGTTAAAACAGATAAGCTAAAAATGTGCTAGATGCAAATTTGAATAATTTATTGTTTCATTTGTTAGTAGTGGAAGCTTAATAGAAGCTTTCAGACCAAGCAAGAACCACACAGAGCAGGTTTTGAAAGAGTCTCAAGCATCTTTGGCTTTGAGAAGGTTGCTCAAAACATGCCATAGCCATCTCCACCTTTTTCTCTATTTAAGATGTCCACATGGAATCTTCTGGACAAGACAGGTAAGCGCCAACCAAGTAGTGTTCAAAGACACTTCGCTTGATAAAAATAACTCTTTAACGGAATTAATTCAATAGCTACAGTTCTGAATCATGTTATTACTATGCAGAGCTAGCATTTTCATAATGTGCAGGATGCATTTTTTGTCCTTATTACATTCAGCACAACAAAGCAACATACATCGATATATACATCCGATACAAAGAAAAACGTCCTGTCCTATCGAGATGGTGCAAATCCAGCTTGTGACAATGAGCGGTCTTACAGGAACACAAACACTGAAGGATTCTTATTCTGAAGTGAACAGGAACACTCTGTCCACTTTATATAGCACTGCCTTTTCACATTGAGTTCAAAAATTAATTTTAAGTTTCACTAGGCTTCCTCAACAGGCTTAAAACATTATAATAAACCTCTGCTAATCAGTCACATTAAGTCACTTAGTTTTTTGTACATTGACAAATTGCTCCCACAGTGTTTCCACAGAGAATGTTTGATATGACACAATAATAAAATATAAATAGATTATAGCTCAGGGGTGGACAATTACAGTCCTCCAGGGCCTGGGAAGAGCTCATTTTTATTCTACCTCCTCTCTTAATTGTTTCAATGAAGTAATTATTTAAATAAGTTGCATCACCTAGTGCTTTAGGTGTAAATTAGATGCTAATTGAACTTTTTTTTTTGCTAAGCCTGCCAGATTCTGGACCTGGGGGAACAGAAATGCCCCGCTGTTGTTATTATAGATAAAAGAAACATCATTATCCTGGCCCCGTTTAGTGTAAAACATGTCAGCCGTGCTTAAGATGTCAGTATTACAGTGTCTCAGTTAATATTAATATTCAGTTTACATTCTATTTGAATGAGGTCATATTATGTAAAAAGAGTGCACAAGTTCTGCATTATGGTGTCATTGCATTAATAGTTGCGGAATTGTAACCTCACTTTTGAATGACTCAATCATTAGAAATGTCAAAAAATTGCTGATGCTAATTGTGCTGTAGTCATTCATGGCTTCTGCATGCCCCATTGGCATATAAGGCAGATGACAAATGTGTTCTGATGCGGTGGCGTCGTCATGCTGATCTGCGTCGCGGATCCGCGAAAGCGTCACGAGCAGCGCTGAAGTCCCCCTCGCTCTAAAGCCTTTTGTTCGCCTGTCAGGCCCGTCACCATTTCGCCATTATACTCTGTGACATTTTTCTGCTCTTGTCTCCTTTCTGTGCTGTCTGGCCTCTGCTGCTTTGTTACGTGCGGCGATTGGAATCTCCCGCCGCTATCGCGCGCCTGCCATAACTGCTGTTCTTGCGGCTCCTCCCGTGGCCTCTCGCACCCTGGCCTCGATGTATGGAGTGGGGAAGATAGCCATCTGTGCCAGGGACCAGACACACGCTGTCGCATCAAGTTACAATTGGAGGCATTTAAAAAGACATTTCAAAAAGGGGCTTCCCCTGTAGAATTCCAGGCAGTAATTCACCCCTAAGTTAAAGTCCTTTTAAGTCCTGTGTTTTATACCAAATTCACTGGTGCGCATCTTTTCATCCACGCCAGCAAATGGTACTCAGCCCTAAAATTTGAAATTTAGCGTGAGACCCTCCTGGGATTAGGTAGATTGAGACATTGTGCACTTTCTCGGCCTACAGGCCTGTGCCCACTGTATCCACCCAAAACCAGGCTTGCAAACTTTGGTCAGCTGGCAGATGTGAGATTTTCAATTCGAAACAAGTCTGCACACTCATTTTTATGTATGTAACAGATTTATTACCTTGTAAATAGTCTGTATGGTTTGCAAACTGCCCCAACGGTTTTGATGTAGCTAATTTTAGCAACAATCGTTGTCGGTGTTGCATTGTTGTGCTGAATGTAATAAGCACAAAAAAGAAATGCATCCTGAAAATATGAAAATGCTAGCTCTGCATAGTAATGTAGCTACTGATTTTTTTTGTTAAAATCTGATAGAGCTACTTAGAGAAAGCAAAGCTTTGGGCACTGCTTGTTTGGTGCTTACCTCTCTTGTCCAGATGATGAAATAATAGATTTGCCGTAAGATTTCTTGTGTGACCATAAAGATTCGGAAAGCATGAGTGTCATGCTGGATGCATGGGAGTTGGCAACCCAGCAAAACTTACTTTGCTCTCTGCGTTTTGTTCAATTCATACTTTATGTCTGTTGCCTGCTTTCATGACTTAATGATATGAATTCCTGTCCTTAGGTGTAGATGACATAGATGATGAACCTAGAAGAGTAAAAGGTCCCGTATGAGTGCATGGGATAACATGGGGATCAATGGAGGGGAGTACTGGGGCTATGAGCAGCCTGTAGGTGGAAGAGATTAACACCCCACTTACAAAGAGGTACTTCAGAAATATACCTCTTGAAATCAGCAAGGAGCCTAAAGATCACTATATGGTACAAACTAAGGCTTCCAGGCTTCCAAATACCTGTCAGTTTGTCATAACTTCTATATACACCAAATTCATAATCATATGCTATATATGCAATAAAAAGTTATAGGATAGTTATATGGATAGATATCCTCCCATTATCCAACAACTTATTTTCAGGAGTGGCTTAGAGTCTTTATCTCAGTGGGCAATAGGGAATGTTATGTATTCTTTTGACCATTGCTATGCATTGCTATGTGTTGTATGCATTTCTAGCTATCTTTTTACACATGCATTATTTGGGGCTCATAAGGGGGCAAACAGCGAGCTGTGCACTGGGCAGAAGCCCTCTGAGGGACCCTGTAGCCACAGTGATCTTACAGTCTCTTGCACGGGAGGATGATGGAATTGCATTAAGCACACAGGACATGCTTTGTATCTTTTTGTATCCATGTTATGATGTGTTCGTGAATTATTTAGTTGTTTTAAATCACATTACTTTTGCCTAGTACTCGCAGCATAGGAATTTTCTGAAATGTTGTGCTTATAATTACAGGGATATTAAATGCCTTGGGCACACCTGCGGAAAAGATTGCCTCCTAGATGTGGTGAATGATGTTACATTTGTGCTTTGTAAACCAATGTCGAACTAAGAGGAATCCACAGTGAAACCTCTGATCACTTGTCTTTTATCTGTGTAGCCCGTGTCTCCATTTGAGGGGGCTTGCGGGTGGTAACTGCGACCCGACCCCAGTACAGGATTCATCAAATAGGAGACCAAAACAAATAACCTTCATAACAAATATTTGCTTGTGGCTGTGCTGTTGGCCAACCGGCAAAAGAGAAGGGATTACTTTCGCAGTAACAGAAATGTATCTGTTCCCTCTACATTGAGCACTGGCTTATATAATAGCCGTCTCATTTCTCATTGTGACTGAGACCTTGTTTATGGTGCCTGTAAGGTCTCCAGCTTCCACCTCAAACCACCCATCCAATTGGAACCTCTAATTAGAATTAGGAGAAATTAGGACAAATCAGAATTAAGACAAATGCTTGAACCTTCCACAATCAATTGGTATTGAGCAAGGCTCCACCATACGGCCTGAACAGCTTGGATATCATTTATATCAATTGACTTGTTTCTCCCTTCTTCCCCCTTTACCCTGCATTCTTATACACCTAAATCTCTGGGATGTTCTCTATTTGCACATCGTGTAGTACAGTTATATTACAACTGTACGTCTGTAAAATATTCTTCTTTCTTTGGTCAGTCTGCACTCCTGGGAAGGGCACAGGTTGGAATACTGAATTTTCCCACTGTTTCCTCCTTGGATTAACCTTTACTCTTTACTCTCTACTACGTGTCAGCGATTTTTACTGTATCACTCCATTCTGAAAAAAGAAAAAGCTGATTTTCTCTTCTTATGATGCTGCCTGGGAACGACAAATGATTGTCATCTCATTATGTTTGAAACAACACATTTTCCTGCACTTTGCTAACTTACAGTTTCACTGCCTGTGTTGAGTCAAATTTTTAGAATTCGTTACAGAAAGCAGTTCCAAAAAATGGAAAGGTAATTTGAAAGATAAACACCTTGACGCTAAGACTTTTGAAAAATAACGCACTCCCCTGTTATTCAACAAACTGAATATTTTGTGCAGGTTCTGTTTAAAAATGTAAACAGGGTGAAAGATAAAAACTCAGCCTCGTGAAGAGAGGAGACTGCATCAAAGGAATGGTTAACAATTGGGGCACCCTGGATGCTTTCAAATTAACCTGAACGAGGGAGAATGGACTGAAAACCCAGTTGCTTTGATGTACTTATGGCAGAGGAGCAAAGCTGGAGTCTGGGTGGATGTTTTCCAAAGACTGAATGCAAGTCTTCTGCTGCAAAGGATGTTTCTCGGTGCCCAGTCTAGGCATGTGTTGGAGAGCCAGACGACAGGGGCCAGATCTCATGGTATGAAGCCTTAGGGTAAAGAAAGACAGCAGGTAGGAAGTAGGGAAACGTGCTCTTGTGTTAGTGTATGTGTGTAGATGTTCGCACACTGTGTTGTGATAGTGTATGCAAGGCAGCATCGTCCCCAGCCAACCAGCATGATGTCACTGCCCACTTTCTAGTCAAAGCACTGACAGGCCTTTGCCCTCTGCAGCCCTTTGCCTTGCCTTGTCTCCTGTCACTGCACCTTCAGGACCAAACACTTACACAGATATGCATGATGAAAACTGACTGCTGTCACGGGCTGTGAGATCCTCATTAAAAAAGCCTTTGTGGTCACTTGTGTTTCCGCCCATAAATTAATCCTCTGGATAAACTTTGGCACCGTCCACTTCACACACCAGTGCCCAGTTTACTTAAGCATTAATTTGGGGTGTGAAAGATCTCCGCTAGAAACAGCTATGGCCAAGTTTACTCATTTGGAGTGTGAGAGCTTCACTACAGGCTGAACAAGTCAATGACGGGTAATATCAAAACATGCATTCAAAATAAACATACCCCAAGTTACTGTTTCTCCTTCTGCAGCAAGCCATTCTGTTTGGCTGAGCTAATGATGACAAAGTGCCATGCATATATAAATCTGTGGCCTGCTATTGAATTTCAGTTTGTCTTGATTGTTCTAGCTCCATTTCTGTTGTCAGTGCTGTTTGTAATAAACCTTGGGAGACAGTGACTAACCTCTTCTATTCACAGAAGATTTGCTTTATTCCAGAATTTGTAGCGTCGACTCAGTTTATTCTTTAACCAGACTATGGCTTACTTCTGTTCTCTACGCCTTTTAAAGGACAAAGAAATATTTTCATTATACACAAAAAAAACGAGATATCTGGAAATTCACAGGAATGACTGAATGACGGAAGGCAGAAGCACTTGTCCATACAGACAAGTCAAAATAAACTTTTTGAAAAAATAACTCCAATTAACTACAAAAATTGCAGTTAATCTCTTACATGTGATAGTGAGTGATTACATGCTGCCCCCCAATATAGAAGGCAATCCTCTAAAATAATTGTCCTAATAGGATAATTTCCCAATTTAATACATTAAATGCGAACAATACTGTTAATGATCTACAATCATCATATGATCGTGGGTATTGCTCTGTATATTCATTAATGATAATAGATAGAATGACCTTCTTGTTTGTGGGCTAGTTCTTCATAATGTTTGTTGTGTGTTTTTACTTACAGTCATTATCCTTCTGGAACATGAATCTTTGGTCTGCAAGAAGACCTCTTGATGACTGAAACAGGTTTTCCTTCAGTAATGGCCTATATTTGGGTTAATCGATCTTGCCCTTGGTGGCAGCAAGCCCCCCAGCCCTCCTGCCGAAAATCTCTCCACTGCTGTTCTTTATGACAGGGATAATGATGCTTGTGGTGATGCATTGTGTTGGGTTTGCACCAAAAAGAGCACTTTGCTTTAGTTTCATCAAACCACAAAATCTTCTTTGAGAAGGTCTCAGGGTCAGTCGAATGGCTACTAGAAAGCTCCAGGCTGGACTTCGCCTCAGTCTTCCTTGAAAATGGTTTGTCTTGCTATTCTCTCAAGGAATACAAATCTGTGCGGTCCTGGATTTCAGCTGTACCATACTTTTTCCTTTTGGTTACAATAGACTTAACTGTTCTAGGGAAGGCTAATAGGTTTCGCAGTCTTTTTATACACCATTTATGACCTTCTTCAATTTTTTTTTTTTACAACCTAATGAGCACATGTGGTCCTTGGTAATGTATTAACACAAAATCTTATGAACAGTAATGTAATTTACTTGACCCTACATGGGGATTATCAGTTAGGTATTTTCAGGATTTCATTTTTAATTTCATTCTACAAACACAGACTTTCTAACCGTTATACTTACAGAGAATTACACATGAAGAGAAAAAAAATCCCATGTATATCTCTTTTAATTCGACCCTTTCAACACTGGATAAAAAGGAATAATATATATGGGTGAATACTTTATGAAGATATCACATATCAACATTTTTCCACATGAATGAAAAAAAAAATTGACGGCACTGAAAAGCATATTTTTTTCTCCATCATTCATATTTCATAATATCATATCCCAAAAAAGTGAACTTGAAATAATTTTTCCATAGTGCATAGCATACACTTGTACAATGTACCAATTATTTCATACCAAACTTCCCACACATGCAGTCCTATTCCACATAATCTGCATCACTTGATTCTCACTGTGGTAAAAGGTATACAATTACAGGAAATGCACACACTGAATAAATCATTCATGTGCTTCAGTGGGTGACCCATCGCATGGTTTTCAGTCTTGGGCCAGAGGGCTCATGTCCTCTCCCCAGCCCTGTTTGTGTTCAGCTTTCTTGCCATCCCTTGTGTGGGTTTCTTCCCATTGCCCATAAACATGCATTTGGTGTCTCCGCATTCGTCCACGGTGTGTGAGTGCGTGGCCTGTGATGGACCATCCTTTCCAGGGAGTCCTTCCTCATAGATAATGGACATATCTAAATGGCTTACCTGTAGTGCCTAAAAAAATCTCAACATTCAAAGTATCCAGAAGTACTGAAAGTTGCATTTGTGGTTTGTCATCCTTTTCCACTTTAAGAACAGCCCTCCTGTGTATATGCTCACACCTCTTCCATTCTATTGGGATGAAAACGTGTTTTCACATTAGAGAGTGTGCAGGAGCTTCCCTCTGCTGCCGTTGTTATTTTGTTGTTGAGCATGAGTGAAATATAAATTAGAAATCTGATGCACCTTTGGTGAAAAATACTTTTTTCCACATTCACTCAGTCATTGCCATAGATTTGCATTTATTCTGTAAGACTGCCAGCTGTTAATATAGAAAAGTGACCTTTTTTTTGGTTTTGCTTTGTAGAAATTTGAAGGAGCAAAAATTTGCCTCCCACTACCCCCAGTTTACAGCACTAAAAGTGTCTCCAGCTAGTCACCTTGAAGCTCAAGGCAGTCATTTAATTCATAATTCAACAAAAAGTATCTCAAAGTTCCGTCTCTATAATCCACCTTTGGTATTTGTGGTCTCCATTATCATCCATTATCATCCAATAATTTTGGATGCTGGCGACAATTATGTCAGTGAAAATGATTTTTGTGCATCTTATAGTATTACTGTTAGCTTCTTGCAATGTCCAAAGTAACAGTTCTATGAGTAAAATAACAAGGTAGGCAAGACAGAGGCCAAAAATGAGCTAATTTTATCTACCACTGCCAAAAAACAGCCAACTTGCCATAAGCAGCATGTCTTCCCTGTTGATCTGTGTCACAACTGCGAAGAGGACAGCATAGTTATCAACTTCGGCTTTAAATACCGCGGCATACACTGTCCGTCACGTTAGCGAGAATGTGTAACATCTGACCCTCAAACTCCCTTTTTGCATTTTTCAAGACCTTAGACATGTGACTTTGTTTTGGAGATTGGCTGATTATATGTGATTGCTTCTAACTCAGAGTCTGTTGTTCCTCAGATGGCTTCACAGTGGTGCCTCTGTTCTGTAGGCACAAATTTAAGTAGTGTGCCAAGCAATGCAGATTAAACTGCTCAAAGTTGACAGAAAAACCTCTCGAATGCTCACACACATCGGCAGTGCCAGCATATGTCTGTTCCCTGCACAGACTGAACAATATATAGTGCCATATCAAAATGTCATTCAGCACTATGAAATTGGTTGCTGCATTGGTTTGAGGCAAGCCAAAAAGTGATGAAATCTTTGTGAATTGTCCAGCCAGTGAGATAAAGTTGCAAGCTGTTCCATATCGGAAATATCTCTGTTTCATCTGTAAATTTAACACAAAACATTATAAATAAATGACTGAACTTTTCACAGAAA
This sequence comes from Mormyrus iriodes, assembly GCA_011763525.2. NCBI lineage: Eukaryota > Metazoa > Chordata > Actinopteri > Osteoglossiformes > Mormyridae > Mormyrus > Mormyrus iriodes. The sequence continues at coordinate 14,693,110 of JAAGVU020000092.1, read as the reverse complement.
CACCAGTAAATAGCAGGTCCTTTAGCTTGTTAATTATCTTCTGAAGACTTTTTTTCAGAAGTGACTAATTATTTCTGGACAGTCTGCATGATTCTGTGTGTTTTCTTCTATCTCTTTTAATGGAACTTTATTAAAATGCAAAGCCTCAATGCCTTATATGTGTGTATTCATGGGTATATTTGTTTATAATCGTGTGTGAGTTGTTTCTGTGCTACTCCACGTGCCTTTTTTAACTGTCCCTTGGGGATAAATAAATTAAATTAAATTAAATTAAATTGAATTGAATTGAATCGAATCGAAATGAAACGAAACGAAACGAAACGAAAAGAAACGAATCGAATCGAATCTCTGACCTCACTCCCCCATCAGATAATGAAGTCTTTCAGCTTAGAAATGCAGCTCTGAAAGTGAGTCATTGATCTTTATTGTGATGCATGCTGCTTGCATGCTCTCAGTACAATGTAACAACATTTTTATTGTTTAGGAAGGTTTTTCAGATTTTCGGGTTTTTACTCATTCCTAGGCCTACATAAATTGCACCCTGTACAGATATTTAACCCATGCACTTGAAACTGAACAATGGTTTGATGAATTTTTGTTTCCCTTCAGCACAACTGGGTCAATCATACTTAAGGGCTTTTGTGATATCCCTACAGCACTTCAGCAAAGATTTTAGCAGTATGGCTGACAGACTCCAAAGTGGCAACAGCATTACCCATTGGGACAACAGGAGTGGCAGAGGTACGAGTGCAGGATAGACAAATCTAAGTCCCCCCCCCCCCCCCCCCCCCCCCCCCCCCCCCCCCCCCCCCCCCCCCCCCCCCCCCCCC